>JAUBOC010000077.1:3586918-3597803 GCA_032275365.1 Anablepsoides cearensis
TAGAGAGAGAGAGAGAGAGAGAGAGTTAACCTATTAGGATGGTTAGGGGAAAAAGAAATCCAAGGTGATGGTTTATACTGTAGGAAAAGTAAGGCAGTGTTTACTGAAGCCTTCTATCTGTCACCTCCTGTATCACCATGGTTTCAATAGCTGTTCTATTTCACTGATAAATACATTTAGAGATAATTTATTTGAAATTTGAGTTGCCTTTGTGTGCTTCACTACTATAAGCACAAATACATTTTATTTGAACTGTTAGGTAGAGAAAATACAGAAGAAAAGTAGATTGTTAAGTTCTCTTGGTTAGATGATATAGGGCGCCAAGTGAAACTGAAATGTTAAAAAGCATATTTTTTTTACTTACATTTAGCTAATTTTTACTAAATGTTAAATTTAAATGTTAAATATATATTTAAATATTAAATCCTAAATCTAATTGTTTAAATCTAAATGTAAAAGCTAAACCATAGAAGTGTTAGCAGATGATAGAATCAGATAACCAGGATGTTGTCATCATCCTGCAACAAACATCAAGAATAGCTGCACTGCTAGTCATCACTAGCCGCTGCTAACGCTGCTGAAGATAATATTTAAAATCTAGATTCAAAATGTGTTCAAAAACCAATATGAGCGGTTTGACCGGTCCAGCAGTCTGAATTGCAGCTCAGACATCAACCATAATTTCATGTTTGATGTCTTGTATGGAAGCTTTAGCTGCACTGGAGCGCTAGCGGTTGCTAATGTCTCAGGATGATGATGTCATAACATGAGCCGAGCTTCAACAGCAAAGGCTGCGCTCCATTACAGAATAGCTAAATGTGAATTTCAACATTTAAGGTTTAACTTTTACAGTAAGATTTAAATATTTAGAATTAGGATTTAATATTTAAATAGATTTTTTTAACATTTAAATTTAACATTTAGTAAAAATAGCTAAATAACAACAAAATGTTAGTGGAATTCTTTTAACACTCAAAAAGTAAGATGAATAATGAAAAATGTTTGTGAATTTTTTTAACATTTTATTTTACATTTGGCGCTCCATACAATGATGACACAGGTCTGCACTGGATGTTTATTTTTAAACTACAATTGATGGAAATTGGTGTCCAGTATCTTTATGCTCTGTTTTACGTATGTCTTGATCTGAAAAGTGCCAGCCGCAGTCAGTCAGACCAACCAGCACAGCTGTCACAGAGGCTGCAGACTGTATTTGGATGCACTGTATTTACAGCTTTTCTGATTTGGCATGCTGCGCAGAGAGCCGAGCAGCTTTGCTCACTGTGTTTCCAACTCAACCTGTGAAGACAGTTCGTGGGATCTATCGTGGCACCTCGGCTTCAGACCTCAAACACGAGGCATAAAACATTTCTATTCTTCTCTGAGGCTCTCAGCACAGATTCGCCCCAAGTTAGTTTAAGGTCTCCGAGGTAAAATTATTAACAGTTCAGAAACAGGGACATGAAAAGGAAAAGGAAGTCTTTAGAAACTCACTCATCCTTGGCCACTAAAGACTGTTTGACATCCAGGTTTGGGAGCCTGGTGTTCTGTATGTTGGACCGCTGCTGCCACTGCGGGTCTCAATCAGTTTTTCTTGCCACAGGCTCTCCATGCTGCTTCGCTCAAAAGGGGCGACCAGCTGGAGAACTCAGTGGTGTTGTCATCAAGGTCCAGACACTAACTGGGTCTGTAGCTTTAGGCGTGAGCCACAATTAAAGAGACGTTCACATCCACACGTTCTGTGAACGCAACACGTTTCTCTCAGTGCCTGTCGTCGGCACAGAGCTGTGTGTCCTTGGCTCGAGTGCCTCTTTTAACCTCTGGTTAGCAGTAATGAGCGTGTCATGCTCCTTGCTGTCCCTGTATTCATTTTATAGACGGACACTCTGCACAGTCCAAGCTCTGAAATGATGACAGAACAGTTAAAGATGTTCTGCTTTATATTAAAGCTGCAATAGAAATGGGACAAACGGCTCTTTGAAGGATGGCTCTGTGATGAGCCGTTCAAAAGAGCCATTTGATTTTGAACTCTTTAAGGTCCACAATTTGGATCCTGCTGTTCATTGCAAAAAAACGTTGTTCAAAATTTTCGGATTGTTCCCAAACTCTCAAAGACGTGAAACCAGGGACTTAGCCTGAATATTGGCACACATTACTGGTCCCTCCTCCCTGCTATCTGCTGTTCTTCATCCCTCCCTCCACGGCTCCGCCTCCACAGTGGAGCCTGGTTTGAACGCTCAGGTTAGTGAGCAGTAGGACCACTGATGAACATAGCTGTGGCAAATTCAGAACTCCCAGAAACTGACAGTTTTCCTACAACATTATTGTTTCTTCACCATCAGCACGGCTGCAGCATATCGGCAGTCTTGAGATTGAACGAGGGTATGCATTGTGTGGGGGGTAGAGCGTGTGCACAAGCATGATTGACACTTAAGATATTCCTCCTGGCTCTGATTTGCTGTTCCTGACCGGGAGTAGTGTATTTCTGTAAATAGGAGCAAGACAAATGGGCGGAGCCAGAGGAGCTTTATTATCTGGTCTCATTTTCTACTGTCAGGACAAAATCACAAAATTTCTACAAGTTATCATTTGCAGTTTTAATGTAGAAGAACCGTCTTCATTATTAGTGTATATTTATGTTTAGATTTTTTAAGTTAATTATTCAGTCATAAACATATTTTACAATGAGTGTAAAGTTAAAAAAATTCTATCACTATATCTTGATAAGCTACCAGAATTTCTATATGCACGATTTGATAAAGTTAAAGATATCTTTTTAATTTCATAGTTTGCTGCTATTACTTTTATTTAAATCCATAAGTGTTGTGAAAATGAGTTTTAATGAATACAAAAGCAAACTTTGAACGTTCCAGTTTTTCTTGCATTTTATCTATTTATTTTTTTGGAGTAGAAGAGAAGCATCAACACCAGTTGTTTTTTATCTGTATGACAATAAGAAAAACATTTTTACTTCCATGGCATTCAGCTGAAGGTGCAGAATAAAATGTTGGGTAGCTGCAGTCAGAACTGGGCTTCAGATTGTGTTCCAGGAGCCAACACAAGCTCATATCTGTTCATGCAGGACTGGTGTGCTCACCAGCTACAGCGATGACTTAATCTACTGACACGTTGGTGGCATTTGACTGACAATGCCATGTCTTAAAAAAAATGTCTTTCACAGATAAAACATGAACTCCATGTTTGGAGAAAACTAAAAAATGTAGAGGAAACACACACACACACACACACACGCACACTGTGCACACAGCACTGGCCTAGTATCAAGCAGCACTGAGACACTGCAGCCAGAAAATGACAGGCCTGAATTCTCTGTGGTGCTGGAGATGGTGACAGCATTTATTACAGAAATTTCCTTTTTTAGGAACAAGATAACCTTACTCACTGAGTTTCTGGAGGCAACATATTTTAGATGTATATTAAAGTTGTACAACTGTATATTTTTTTCTAAGAGAACTGAAGATAAAATCCTCATGACTAAACAGAACAAAAAATGTCTCAGCACCTGTTTCTGTATTTTAGCAAACAAATGCATTTTGAAGAAGACAAAACACAAAAGTTTGTTTTATTCATTTAATAATCATCCAAATCACTCAGTAAGCACATCAAAATGACCACACATTTGTATTTATTCTTAAAAACAAAACAAGAAAAAAACACATTTCAGTTCTCACATAAACCTCAGAATAAAATGATCAGAAATGATGGATCATTGCTCAGACACAGTAATTATTTTTAAACTTTTTTTTGTTTTTTTACAAAAAGTGTTCAAGTTTGTTTTATCTGAAAATATGAGATTTAATAAGGCTGCCAATAAATCTTTTACATTCTTGCAAAAACATTTTTAAAAGCTTTTTTAGTATTTTCTTTCCTACCCACTATTTTTTTCTCAGGGAATCCATTTTTTGTGTATTATTATTTTTGTATTTAAATAAACTTTACTTTGTAGAAAGTTTTTTTAGCTTTAGTTTAGTTTTTATTTTGAATTGTTTAAAGTTTCTCTAATGTTAAAAAATGAATGAAACATCTTCATTAAAAAAAATGAGCATCAAGATCCGTTCAAAATGTTACAACCTCTTCAGCTTTTCATGTCTCCATTTAAAAATATATATTGTCAGTATGTTTTCTTTCAACTGGTCTGAAGCATAAAAAACTTCAATTATTTACTGTTTTACTTAATATATTTAAAGGGTTTGTGTGATTTTTTTTTAAGTTTTTAGCTTCACTTTGGTCCAACTGGAACAAAAACTGAACTTTCTGGTATTCTGACATTTTCCATTAAAAAACATTTTAGAGGAAATGTGGAAAACCTTCAAGAAGGAAAATATCAAGTCTAGTTGTGTTCTGATGAGCTATTATCTTTTCAATCACTCTTTGATGATATTAATAATAAGAATATTAACCCAAACTAATAATGCATTTTATGATTTAATCTAATTTTGCAGATTTTGTTAAAGATGATTAGATGATCTCTCATTAGGCCAAAGCTCCTGACAAGTTGGACTGACTGGATTTTGTTTATAAGGAAAAGACTCCAAAAATCTGATTTAGCAGAAAAGATGCAGTTTATATTGTGACAGTCAGGATGCCAATTAATGGGGACGTAAAAAAAACACAATAGCGTGCAAGAGTTGTGTCTCTTTTCATGCTCAAGACTAATGAATCCACAAACACAAAAAACATTTTGGTGTTAAACTAATTGAACAAGCTTGTAATTAAACCTCTTTTTATATTCAAACAACACATTTAAAACGTTTTCTGGGGACTAATGAGGGAAAATTTCCATTTTGTCTTTTTAGCTTTGTTAATATTCAAGTGCTGCTGGATGATTTGCCGTTCACATAAATCATTTTACAGCCAGAAAATAAAATCATTGATGTAAAAATGTCACACTGGTAAAATTAATTAAGCAAACATAGATGAGTAATGATCAAGCAGAATAAATCAGATACAAATGATGCTCATGGTGAGCATGATGGTATCTGGGATACATTTTCAGAAATGTTGAACTTGTCCAAAGTTTGTTTTTACAAATCAATATTTTAAAAAGAAAACAAAAAATATATATATATTTTTTTACTTAGAATTTTTACATATTTTTATTCTTTTGATTACTGAAATTAGAAAAACTAAAATCCAAATATTTGACTTGTGCTCCTAATTAAAGAACCTATTTTCATTTTACTTGTTTTTATATTTTGACACCTTTTCCTTAAAGTTTGACACCTTTTCCTTAAAGTTACCTAATACCTGCTGATTGGTCATAATTTGATTTTCTGACAAATACCTTCTGAAATAAGTTTGCTGAAAGTTTGTCCTCCTCCTTAATTATCTTATTTAACATTCTAATTCTCATACATAAATTCCAAGGAGAACATCATGATTATTGATGGTCTTGATGGGGGGGTCATTAAACAAGCTGCGCGCACCATATGTTCTTCCGGTGGTCTTAAAAATCCTGCAGGTTTAATAAACCATCAGCGATAACGCCAGACCACTGAAGTTCTTCTGCAGAGAGTGGGAGGAGGCTTCAGCATGAGAAAATAAATACAAAATCTGTTAAGTTGGACTATTCCAAACTGTTAACATAAGATTAAAGCTTAAAAAAAGATTTTCTTTCTTAAATTGAGGTGAAATTCCCTCAATGGGGACTTTCACTCAGGCTATTTTTATAACACGAGTCACGTGTTTGACACTAGCTACGTTTACATGGACATAAGTAATCAGATTAAACAGCCATTCGGAATAAAAATGCGTCATGTAAACACCACATTCAGATCATTCTGATCCGATTTGGCTTGATCTGAATGAATTGGAATGAGAGAGGTTGTTTATGCAGATTGATAATATGAACAACGTGGATGTAAACATTTAATCTGATCATCTTATTCTTGACTTGACTGATCATGTCTGCTGACTTTCATCCATTGGTTTCTGCTCTTTTGTGGAGGGAGGAGCAGCAGCGCTTTAGTTTCCAGCAGCACAGAACTTTTCCTTCCGTTCTCTTATTAAATAAAAAAGGAAGACACAAAGCATGTGCTGCTTTGCAAAAAAAAATAAATAAAAATCCACGCATCACCTGCAGCTCAACCAGGAAGGGCAGTAATGTCTCCACCATTATTAAAACCTGTCGCAGGTCCATTCTGAGCTCAGAAGACGGTTGTTTATGTTCATCACGGAAGTAGAACTTTTTTCTGTGTGTTTTTTTTTTTACGGAATGCTAACAACTCTGCGCATGTCAGTGCTTGTATTCTGAATAAAATCTTGTTGCATGTAAACACTGGTCATGATCGGAGTGTGACCATGTAAATGATTTATTCTGATTTAATTTGAATACATTTGAATCCGATCAAAGAATTTTGAGCACGTAAACATAGCTACTGATGCATGTACATACACTCCATTGATTTTAATGGAGCTGTGCCAGTTTAGCTGTGTTTAAACTTAAATAAATTTGTTGAAACAGCACTGAAGTCCACCAGGAGGATCACAAAACATGGTGCTATGGTTTTTATAACAGTGACTCAGGATACAGCCATCATCCCCACATAAGACATCAGTAAAAAACACCAACCTTTTTCCGCTCGGTTTCAAAGTCTGTCGAAGACCTCAAGCCTCCAGCCAACCTTTCAGCTGAACTTTCCTGTGATTCCTGAAGTCGTATGTGTCGAAATTTGATAATAATAATAATGTATGCAAATGATAGGCGTGACGTCATGGATGAAGGTCCCCATCATGTCCTACAATAAAAATAGACTCGACATGCTTTGATGCTGCTGCTGCTTCACCAAAGCATTTCCTGCACAAAACTCTCCCTGTTAAAATATTTTTGATTTGATCTGAGCTGTAATGAACATTCTGTAGTGTACTCTGTAGCACAGCTGAGGCAAAAAAAAAAAAAAAAATTGGAAAGCACAACAAAAGTTTTTGAATATGACGTCAAATGCAATAAGAGCTGTTGTTCTGGGAAATAAATCCATATCTTGTCGTATAGGTGCCCTCTGTATTTGCTGTTGAAATGGGAAAAAAAACAACAACAATATATCATAAGGCCCGTCAGTCATTACTGGATAATATATCTGTATCTGCTTTCATGGTTGCTGATTTTCAAACACTTTATTCCATTGAGGGCGGAAAGAAGACAAAGCAATTTCAAGCTTCATTTGTTGCGTGAAACTTTGAAAAAAAAAATGTGATGTTGTCAAGTGGGATGACTGAAAAGTGAGATTGAGCTCTGAGCATTTGTTTCATTCTGTTTTGTCAGTAAAATCTCCTGTTGTGATTGAGACGTCAGGGGTGTACAGTCAACAGCGGGCTGACGGATCCACCTGGACTAAAGACTGGACAGGCAGAATGAAGGTGAAGCACAATGGAATGAAGAGTAAATACATGCATAAACTAAAGATTCTCCCATGTCCCAGTTAGTCTTTGCTCTTCAGTCCTGTAGTGCCCACTCACACCTGCATTCAGCCCAAGAGTCAGTGGAGCAGGATGCATTAAACAAGCCATGGCTAGTTGTAAGTTGTGCTCCGGTGTGCCAGACTTTTGTTTTGAATAAATAAAATTTAGATATTTCTTCGAGCTCCTTGTGTCGACTCTGCATTCATGAGTTTAAATCCTGATACTGTGACATTTCCCCATCATGTATATTATTCACAGAGCTGGGTAGTATAGTTACATTTACTCAGTTACATTTAATTGAGTAACTTAATGGGAAATAAGTACTCTCAAAAGTGTTTTCATAACAATATACTTTTAATTCTACTTGAGTAAATTTAATATGAAGTATACTCTTAGTTGTGTAAAATGTCTGGATACTCTGCCCACTGTGAGTAACTTTATTTTTTCACCAAAAAAAAAAAAAAGACCAAACACACACATCTGCAGTTTTTGTTGATTTTATAAATTTTATATTGAAAGAAACTGATTTGGAAAAATGTTTCTTTTGCCAGAATTTGTTATTTTGTCGTTATAATTAATTATTTTCAGTTTAATCTTTAAAATACCAAAATATGCACTTATTTTTCTCTGTCTAATGATGTATTTTTTAAATATTAAATGACTGATATATCGGTTACTCAGTATTTGCCTTTAAACAAAATACCTTTTTACTCTTACTCGAGTCATTTCTTGGATGGCTACTTTTTACTTTTTCTTGAGTAAAAATATGTTGAAGTACTGCTACTCTTACTTGAGTAAAATCTTTTGGTTCTTAACCCACCTCATATTATGCGTTACATAAAACTTGATTCCTTCTGATTTTCTTCGAAGTTTAGATCACAACATATTATGTTTAATAGCTTTTATATGATTAACTTTACAGATAAATGGAGTAGTGTGGATGTCTGATGAGGCTACCTCAGGTATTATAGGCTTATTTTCACACAGTAGTTGTCAGAACACCCATTGGTTGCTGGTTCTCTGCCACTGGGACACATTTAACTGCTTAACTGCCTGTAATGTTCAGCCTGAGACTGCAGCGTGAAAATCCATTAACAAAGCATCAACCCTCGGACCACTGCATACTCTACTACGCAGACATTTTTAAAGAACAGAAGAGGCTCATCATACACAGCGTGTACTCTGTGCAACAAGTCAGACTCACTTGTGTTTGGTCTTATCATCAGCTGTCTGTACTTCATACCGTTTCACCATCTCGGTTGTCAAACTGTCTTCCTGCAACTTCTGTCAAGTTTTCCAGACATTCTTGTTCTGACCTTTGTTCCAGATTTTGCTTTGCCTCCTCACTATTGTTTGCTGCACTGACTGACACCCTGTTTGACCATCAACTTGTGATTGATTTAGTATCAAACCACCAGCGCCAAACTTTGGTTTGAAGTAAGTCATTTATTTTGCGTTGCTCTAATTTTTATGACTCGAATGCACACATTTGCTCAATTGCAACAAATTATTCATAGCAATGTTTATGAATATTCATTCAGGGAATGAATGAAGTTTCCATTTATCTATTTATTTTCTACAAAGGTCTTTTTTTGGGGTCTGCAAAGTTTAAGCACACATCAAACAAAAGGACAACATCAAAAGAAAAAAAAAAGAACACAAGCTGCAAATGTCCATCACATTATTAAATCACTCAACTCCAATTATTAACAACTGGAACAACATGGGCTGTATAATTTCTCAACACATTTCTGCTTTCCAATTAAGTGGCAAGCATTTTTAATTTATGTCTCCATTATCAGCGTGGACCCAAAAGTGTTAATGCTTTAGTTTTCTAAGTACTCAGAATGTTCCTGTCTGAATGGGAATTTGTTTTTCTCCCATTATTGTTGTTTTTAAATTATATTTTCATTGTTTGGAGTGGAAAAGTTTCCTTCTTTGTCTTTTTTTTTCTTCTTCACTGCTATCCCACCAATAAACATTTGCAATGTTAATGAATGAATTTTAAAAAGTCCCCCCCCCCCAAAAAAAAAAACCAAACAAACAAAAAAAAACTGAAATGAGCTTTTAAATATTGCAACAGAGTTAAAACTTTTACTTTCCAGATTAACACGTCTGGCAAAATTTAAATACTAATAAATAACATTGAAAACATGACATCATGTCAAATGTTCCTGCAGTTTTTGTCTCACATACAGACATTTCCTCTGGAACAAAACATTGACTATATAGCTTTAAACAACAGGAGCTTACAGATATTCACACAGCAGTTTTAGGACCTAATAAAAAATTGTGCGCAAAACAGTCGAGACAAAAATAAAATGAGTTAAAACTCTGAAATGAGATTCTTGATTATAAACTCTTTGACAATTCAACTACTGATCAAATGTTAACTAAAGGTGTGTTTTTAATAAATATACATTTGACAGAGAGGCTGGGTTTTTTTTTCATCTTTTAAATGGTTTATTTTCTGTTTTTTATTTTTTTTTCCCCCTTTTTTCTTCTAAACATGCTGTTGGTTTGTCTCTGGCCTCTCACGCCTCACCTGATCCTGATAAGTAATTAATCTCAGCTGTTCATTGTGTCTCGTTAGTTTTCTGTGTATTTATAGTCCCAGTTTTATTTATTATTTTCTGTAATGAGTTGTCAGATTCTTGCATTGTCACTAACCTCAGGGCTGAGCACAGTGAGAGGGATTTATTTTCCCTAGGTTTCCTTAAGATTCTTCCTGCCTGCCCATTGCTATTTATTTCATTTTGTGGAATGAGACATTATTTTCTCACTGCAAGAAGTGTCCTAATCAAGCCTTACAGTCTTACATCCTGCAGAAAAAGTATTTTTGATCTTCATTTGACACTGTTATACTGAGCAAGAGTAGAACATGTTAGATTATTAATCTTAGCCTGGAAATTATTCCTTGTTTCTAGAAGTCTCGCTGCTCTAGCAGATTATTTCACTTAATTTAATACGATTCAGATTACAATCTAGTATTTTTCAACCTTTTTTTTTGATGGCTAATCTTTGTAGTGCACACATCAGTTTTTGGGTTTTCTGTTCACATATGGAAGTGAACATTGTTTGTCACTATCCAAAATTTTACCATGAAATTAAAATAAGTTGGATCTAAACATAGAACTTGTGCATTAAGAAAATGAACTAATGTTTTAACATGTTTTAGACTTTTGTTTTCTTCTTCTTCTTCATATATTTAGATATTAGAACAAAAGAAGCAGAAGATAGATACAAGAAATATAAAAACAAGTTGGTTTGGATTATAAGAAAGCACAAGGATTATTATAGTGAATTATTGGACAAAAGTAATGGTAATATGAGGGAAACATGGCGTATAATGAATAGTGTTTTGAAAGATCATAAGATAAAATCAAGTACTCCACAGTATTTTGTAAACGATGGTAATGAAATTCACGACCAGAATGAAATTGTGGATGGTTTTAATAATTATTTT
>JAUBOC010000077.1:3649995-3662928 GCA_032275365.1 Anablepsoides cearensis
TCCTTCGCAGGGTGTCTGGGCTCTCCCTTAGAGATAGGGTGAGAAGCTCAGTCATCCAGGAGGGACTCAGAGTAGAGGTGCTGCTCCTCCACATTGAGAGGAGCCATTTGAGGTGGCTCAGGTATCTGGTTAGGATGCCTCCTGGACGCCTCCCTGGTGAGGTGTTCCACACGTCCCACGGGGAGGAGACCCAGAGGAAAACCAAGGACACGCTGGAGGGACTGTGTTTTTCAGCTGGCCTGGGAACGCCTTGGGATTCCCCCAGATGAGCTGGTTCAAGTGACTGGAGAGAGGGAAGTCTGGGTCTCTCTGCTTGGGCGACCCGATCCCGGATAAGCGGACGAAAACGAAAGGATAGACAAAACTAATCAGTCGTGATTTAATACTAGATTTTAAGTGTTTGGAATGTTAGCATTTTTACAAAAATTTTAGGAAGAATTTCAAAATAATCAAATATGTCTATTCTAAACGTTTAGTATCTTAGTTTCTGAAGTACGTCTTGTTTCATTTTTACCTAAATACCCTCAAACATTGGTAGTTTGGTGATTCTTGAAATGCAATTGTATCAGTTTTCACATTTTCTTTTTTACAGAGTATTAGCTCATCTTTTAAATTATAAGTAAATCATCCTGCAAGCCAACAGCCTTGTAGTCAAACAGTCAAAAGAAAGAATTGATTTTGATTTTATTATTCTTTATTTAACCAGGTAAATCCCATTGAGATATTTTTCAATGGAAGCCTGGGCCTGAAGGCAACCTATTGGTTTTAGTCTGGGGGGAAAACCCACACAAGCAACAGGAGAACTTGCAAACTCTGAACTGGGGATCAAACCCAAGACCTTCCTGCTGTGAGGCATCAGTGCTAACCACTGCCCATCGTTCCGCTCCAATAATAACGACACATTATAGTTCTGGTATTGATATTTGAATCAGCTTTTTTAATATAATTTCCCCATTCAGAATTTATAAATGTGGATTAATAAATGATGTTAAATGGAAATTTTAAATGCAGTTACTAATGATAACCAGTAAGCATCTACATTAGAGAAATTAATGCTTTTTATCAGTCAAAGCACCACACTGTGGGGATTACCCTCAAATAATCTAATGATTAATTAGTTCTGTGCATCATTGCCACAAATGTGCCACGGGAATGTACAACATTTCACAGGGGATGAGCATGTGACAAAATCCTAGAGCTGCATTTCAGCGGATGTTTTGCTCCACTTTCTGGCTGTGAATGTTTAGAACTCATTACAGATGGTTATCACTCCTACAACACATTTCAGTTCTATGAAAGCAAGGGATTTCCAAAAGCACCTTTACCGCCATCTTCCATTCTACCGACCACGTTATGGTTTCCATAGCAACCTCTGCCCCATGCATTCAACAGGGGAAATCAGGTCAAATTTTTGCTATGCTAGACATGACCTTTACTTCACTTACCAGATCTAATAGTTGGTTTCTTCTTCCCAGCCCTCCATTACATGCGCATCTCTGCTTCTTGCTTTGTTACTCTGCTTAAATTAACCGAAAATGTCCGTTTGAAGCGACCCAAGTTCAACTGAGAGCTGCTGAAAAATGTTTTCCCTCAAACCATCAGGTTATTTATTTCCACCAAATACTTTTTTGATTCATTTCATTAAAAAAAACTTCTATATACACAACAAAAAATACAAATCACAAGTGAACTGAAAGGCAGCAGTAAGAAGAAAAAATAATTATATTATATATACATACAATAACATATATAAGTACACTAATTCACATTCCTAAAAACCAGTTCAGTTTTGTATTTTCAACCTTGTTTTTCTTTTTACTTGCTTCTGAGCCATATTTGTTTTTAGAGGTGCTAATTTACAGATATGGTCTTTTTTTTTTTTTTTTTTTTTGAGCGTTCACCTCTCTTGTTTAACAAGCCTCATTATACCGTCTGGTTTTTCATATTTTCCAAGAAAATAAATGATCCGCATCTGTCCAGTCCAGTTTTTGTTTAGAGTTAAAGACTGTGACCAATTGGCCAGCAGAGTTTGTGTAAAACTCGATGGATTGCCTTTATTTTCAATGGCCACTGCCAGATTGTATGACTAAGACTTACATTTTAAAACTAGCAACATCATTAATGTTTGTATACTGTTGATGTCCAACCACTTGGTTTTTCAGACAACAAAACATATATTTCCTGCATAGATCTGTTTTCTTGGAAGAGCAGATTCTGCTGTAGAAATGTTCTCTAGAAAGTGGAGTAATTTAGTTTTTTCATTTCCTTTTGTGTTTTGAATTTTCCACAGTTCTGTTTTTTATCCACTTACACTGTGAGCCTGTATAATTAGCACAGGCGTTTTTCACTGAGATGAATTCATTAAGGTCTGGGTTTTCAAGGTATCTGCAATTTTGAGTCTAAACAAAGTTTTGGTAATCACAGTCTTAAATTAAAGCCTAATAATTATAAATTATTCTATTTTTTTTAAATATGGTTTAATCTGTATTTTATTTTCACGCAAGGTTCTCCTCAATGGGGCTAAAAAGCTATCCAAAAAAACACATTATTGTTTTCAGTTTTATGTTGGGTATTTGATGTGTCATTCATCACTAAAAATGTTAAGAATCCTCTCAGTTAGCCCATGTAAGATGGTGGGCAAGTCCAACCTTTTTAATGCACTCACATTGCCTGTAGCAATGACAGCTCCTATTGGATCAAGTATTACGTCAATCTAAATAGTGCTAATGGCGTCGGCTCCATCTTGAGATGTTGATGTTGGAGATGGTTTTAATAAGAGCTGTAACAGATTACCTTGAAGCTAGAGAACTAAACGTATAATTGAACTGAATCGTCTGGACTTTTTACCATTGTACTAATTGTGTGTGTGTGTGTGTGTGTGTGTGTGTGTGTGTGTGTGTGTGTGTGTGTGTGTGTGTGTGTGTGTGTGTGTGTTTTAAGTCCAGAGGGTGTTGATTGGCATTGGTGGATTAAGAGGTGCTGCAGTTGTGTGATTTTCTATTTGATTGTTTGTTAACCTTGATTGCACTTGTTGGGAATCACAGACATCTTCCTTTTTTCCACTCGTGCCAAACTTTAACCCACTTCCACAGAACCCTTTGTTATATAGCAAGGTTGTGCAGGAATTGAGTTGTGCAAAAAATGTGGAAAACTGTCTGCTTCTAGTGCAATAATAATTAAAATCAGAAGTTATTCTCATTAAAGGGTATTTCAGTTAAATCAGAGAGTAATTCATTTTAACAAGGCATTTAAATTTGATCTTTAAAATACCATTCAAAAAATGCATTTTTATTTTTTATCACCTTACAAGGTTTTTAGGTGGTATCTCAGTATGCCACATAGTTCACTGACTCAGATTTGTTGATGTAAAGTGCCTAGTTCCGAGCAAACACTTTAATTTGGAACAACTCTGTTTTTCCATGTTTTTGAATGAACCACTTGTTTGGTTACAGATTTATCCTTTTGTAAAAGTCACTTGGTTGTTACCGGTACAAAGCGACATCACCGCACTGACCAAACATCCAACAGCAAGCTCCTCGTGTGTCGGATCACACACTCATTAAATATCAATTTTCAGCAGAGTTCATTTGAAACATAATTGTGTTTACTCGTAGAAACTGTTCTGCTGAGGACATATTAAAGTTCAAAGTTTCAGGTGCTGCTGTGCAGGTAGGAACTCTTAGATATCTTTAGGGAGAACAGATTAAGGTTCAGACCACTGAAGTAAAGACATTTAAGGGGATTCGGGACATTTTAGGGGGAGGCTCTGCTTTTCTTGCATCACTTCTGAGAGTTTTCTGCTGTGAGGACTTTGAGGTAAAAATGACATTTAGTGTTTGGAGTTTGGGTAACGCTCTTCAGAAGCTGAGGTTAGAAATGTTAACATTGCATATGTCTGCTTTCTAATGAAACCGGCAGGATTGCAGTAGAACGTTCCAGAGGATGACGATGTTTTCTCAGTGTCAGTAATTACATTTGACAGAACAGTTTTACTTCACTGTTTTGATGTTAAATGAAATGTAATAATAATTGTACATTAAGAGAAACATTTAAACATTCTGTGAATATAATGATTGTGCCCTTTATCAGACTGAGGAATTGCCCCTTAAATGTGTTTTAATTTATGGTTAGCTGAATGATTGCATTTAAAACAATTAAGCAATGGCAAAATGTGATTTAAAATCAGTTCCCAGTACATAATCTACAAATCATGCTTAGATTTGTATAAAGCATGAGCAGATAGAGTCCTGCAAGCCTATTTAGAGACAGTAAATTTACTAAATTGTACACAGTTTTTTAAAGTCAACACTGAAAATGTAAATACATAAATGAAATACACTTTTGTGCCGGAAACATTTTGGATACTTGTAGCATAAATTCTAGGTAAATTCCAGTTTAAAGGTTCTAATTGCAAAGAAAGTGAGTGAGTCACATCATTGACCTGTAGTAGGCTCGCTGCAGTCTGTAGGTACACAAATAAATAAATTAGTACTCATTTGTGACTTCATAATGAGTATCCAAAACCATTTTAAGTACTTTGTTAATATTCTGTTTGGGGGGTTTATATAAGGGCAACACAGTATTTAGTGACTTGTTCAAGAATACTTACTTTATAAAAATAAGAATCAAAGTTCAGAGCTGGAGGATTATATCACCTCTAACTGTTAGACAACAAAAACCTCAAACCACTAAAGGGAAACTCAAGATAGAACTGGATGCAGATTCAAATTGATTTATGGAAAAACTAAACCACATTTTTTTTAAACACAGAATTTCTAATAAAAACATAACCAAAAAAAAACATTCCAATTGAATGTTATGCCAGCTTTGTTTGAAACAAATAACTGAGCAGCCTCAGTTTATACACAAAATCTCTAAGCAGGTTGGGTGGATAAACTTTATCTTCAGATTTCAAATTAATCTTTTAAATCTGAAGAATATGGTATTCTGTATTTCCTTCTTGTCTTAGCTAGACAATAACAAATCAGAGCTGGCTGACTTAAAGTGAAATATGTTTTAAAGTTAGCAATTTCCCCCAGAATATGTGAACCTTTGCTGAATCAGGTGGGGGCGCCTGAGTTTCAGAACAAGAAGACCGCATGTGGTTTTCACTATGAAGCAGGAAATTGTATAAGTTTCTCTAAAAACTCACAGTAGGTCATTTTAAACGTTATTTAAAAAGAAAAACAGTACTACAAACCCCTATCTTATTTAGGGAACAATTATTTGAACAATTAAGTAATCTGTATGCGTAAATTATGATATGTTCAAGGATCCAGTGTGCAACGTTTAGAAGAAAACGCTCATAAATAACAACTATGAGTGAATGGATTCTCCTCCGAGGGGAACAAAATTACTTAAACAGAACTAATTGGTAGGCGACTGCAGACATTATAGATTTTTTGGGAAATTGAAAATAAATGCAAATTATCATCAACGTGACCTGTTTTTCATATCTTTCAATTAAACTATGATAGGTTTACTATACTTGTATCTGAAACAATTAATCTCTCATAAGCTGCAAGCCCTTTTATACAAAGCTGTTCATCAACTTGCACTGACTTGCAGAGCAGGGGTTGATTTAAAAACAGCAAATATTAAGATAAAACAGGTTTAAATAAATGTCACGCATGTAACAAAAAGAAAAAAACTGCTATTAGCAGCTATCTTAACTAAACTTAACTTGTTGCAAATTATTGTCAGCTACCACTGGTGCAAGCTATTCACATCTTTTCATTTTAAAAGCTCTCCTGTATGCAAAGGCTGTTTCAAAATGGTAAAAAAAAACAAACAAAGTAGTCAAGGATACGAGCAGGCCTTTAAACTCCCCAGGTCCCCATTCAGCATCTGCACGGTGTTACATTGTGTCACATCCACAGAAGCTGCCAAAACAGCAGTGACCTGTTGAGACATGGTCACAACACCCCTGGGGTTGTCATGTAATATCTGTAACCTGTAACAAGGACAAGTAAAATGTGTGGTTCGATGTGTGTGAACCAGTCTTGTTCTGGTCCAGTAAAACATCAAGGAGCAGGTCAGACGCAGGTATGCTGCTCTCTGGGTTTGTTTATGACTCCAAACACACGGGGTGTGGGGCAGAAATGCTAACAGACATTTTTGTAGGAAGAAAAGATAAATAAAATATAGTAAATAAAACATGCACCGCTACCCTTCTCACTTACGAACCTTACGCAATTTTATGGAATTTACGTAGGTGACAAAGGTTATGAGCAGATTTTTAATTGTGAAATTTGTGTCTTCCTATAGCTTTATAAAATAAATGCCATTGGCCCATCTGATGTTTAGGAAGTTTACAAAATGTACGGGAGTGGGGGGTGGGGTTACGGATAAATTGAGACCAGAGATTGAAAACAACACACAGCAGCTACTGAAGCTGTAAAATCACTACCCACCATCTGTTTGTCTTCCTCTAGCTTCATAAAATACCTGCGATCAACCCCTCTGCTGCGCACGTTGGTAAAGGAAGTTTACGAAATTTGCGGAGGTGAAAAATGTAACGACTAGATCAGATTGTTAAAACAATACACAACAGCTACTGTAGCTTCGTTACCCACCTCCTCTGTTCAAGTCAGCACAATTTATTCTCTGTGTGTCTGAATGTGGTCATGGCTTCTGCCGCTCTACAGAGGCTGTTCATTCAAATAGTTTGTTTGTCCGTCAAGCTTTTGCTCTAAATATTTACAACATTTTCACAAGTCATAAAGTGTTCTGCCACATGTCCTTTAGGAGAATACTAGAATACTACAACAATGTAATCGCCAAGCAGAATTGCCTTCACCACTGACTTGTGCCTTGTTCAACACATTAACTATAGCCAGACTTTAGGAAGCTTACGAAGTGGGTTACGAATGGAAATTTACGTAGAGTAAAACAGAAAAAACTCTTGGTGGACATAAGATTGGTGGTGCGTCCTGAGGCGTCGCCAGCTGATAGAGGGCATCATAAAGACGCCCCGCTAGCTAAATGCCTGATCTTCCCCGTAACTGATCATTTTAATTGAACATTTTAACGAAAGCTTTGCTTTTTTGAGGTTATCATTTAAACCATTATCATGACAAAATAGTATAAATAGAATGTGTTAACTCAATCTAATTACAACAGCGCATACATTTTATACCTGAAACATGTTAGGTTTCTTTAAAAACAACTAAACAAAAAAATGTTATTACTGCATCACCCATCAAATATATTATTTTGTAAATTGAAATTAATAACTTGAATAATTATGAGTTGGTTGATTATAATATCATGCAGATTATGTATAAGGCTCATAAAAATGTTTTACCTTTAAACATCCAGTAATATTTTGTTAGGAGGGAAAGTTCTTATAATCTTAAAGGACTTGAGATGTTTATAAAATTTAAAATTTCAACAAATTTGAAGGATCGATGTACTTCATTTCAAGGAATATGATTGTGGAATAATCTGGAGAGTGATTATAAAAATGTCGGTTCAATGTATTTGTTTAAGAGAATTATAAAATATGTTTATTAAAGAAATATGAAATTGTATAATGTATATCAAGACTTAATGTTTGAAAAGGAATTTAAGTTTTATTTTGTTTATTTCTTGATTATTATTGCTTGAAATTAATTTTGGAAAAATGGGGGCAGATAATATTATATAAGATGTTTTCTTCTTTTTGCCTCTTTTTATTTTAGTTTTTTCATTGTGTAAAAACAATTTTTGTATTTAAATGAAATGAATAAAGATTTGAATGAATAAGAATGTTTTGTTAGAAAATAAATCTTTCCTAAAAAATCATAAAAACCAACCCTGACAGAGAAATAGTAGAAGCATGGGGATGCTGAGCCGTGTTACAGAACAACATGAAACTCCACCACCAGTCATGACAGCTGCATCCACTGAGCTCAGGATGAAAACTGAGGCCCTAGTAAACACAGTCAACCGTCAAGTTTCATCTGAAGAAATGCTTGCTTGAGCACAGCTCTCTACTCACTATCCCCTTATGACTATCATGGAAACCAATGAACTGGTATTATTCACTGCAGCAGTAATCCCACAGATATTTGGATATAAAATCAAAAATGCTGCTTGCAGAGTTTCCTTTATATAGAGGGAAGAAGCACCGAGTAATGTTTGTCAGCTATAAATGTGCATAGAGGAGTTATGGGAAACAATAAAATTACTGGAATGAGATATAAACATGTAAAGGAAAAAAAAAGCAATCCCATCAAACCACCAGGTGCTCGTTGGATTGAAAGAGGCAGGCTAATGTTGTCTACTTGATTAAGCTCAGGTGTGGGTATTACCACTGCTGCTGGAGGGTTACCACATGTCATTTACAGCTCTGAGTGCTTTCTGGTGCCATAGCAGCCACGCCCGGACTTTTCTGTGTCACAGATGGCAATCTAAAAACACAATCTGCCGAGCACAAAAAGGCAACGCCACAAAAGAAATTAGGCTTCATCAGATGAACACGTCCTAATCCTGTGCCTCTCTCAGAACTGCATCATTTCTACCATTTGATCAGCTGAACATCTGGGACGTGTGTGTGTTTGTGTGTGTGAATTACCAGTTTCTGAGGCAGATGTGTCAGCTGAATTTTCTGTTCCATCATGGCTGGATTATCAATGAACACAGCACAGTTGTCTTCAATGGAACATCCACAGCCGGGTCGGTCGTCTTCAGAATGAATTCCTGCCCTTCAATCACAGCAGTGTTAATCCGTTTGTTTGGTAAGGAGCACAAACTTTTGGCAAACAGTTCTGTTTAAGCAGCAGGGTTTTGGCCACAATGTACACTTCTTTATTTACTGAGGAGAGGCCATCTGTTAGAACAGCAGGAATTGGACATTGGTAATGTCAGGGTGTTTTTTTTTTGTAAATAAACTTCCAGTACCTTCTAGAACTTTGTGAAAGACACAGACTTAAACTTTTTAATCAAGCCGAGCTGAAACTGTAAAATCAAATGAATAAATCATTTGTTTAATTGAAACTGATAAATACATGTAAAAAATAGTCCAAAACCTCTATTCAGTCAAAGTTAAGGCTGCAGATTGGTCGCTCAGAAGCCGACCAGACAACGCGCAGTCACATGGTTGTTCGACATTAGTTTTTGCACACGCCTTTTATAGCCCCTTGAGACACACCAAGCTGAGCTCCTGGGAAACCCCTCATGCTGCAGCATACGTCACCGCACAAGGTTTCTTCCTGCTGGAGTCTACAATGCGGGAAAACAAACTGAGACCCGTCACTCGACGTTATTTGTGTACAGATCTGTTGTGGTTAAAGCTCCAGTGTTTATCAGACAGATTCCTTTGTGCACAATGAGTTTTTGGCCATTTGACTATCTTTATAGTCTGTTTCCTGGTAGCTTACAACAGTCGGCTTCTGGAAGTTCTTATGTGGAGGGGGGTAAAAAGTTTGTCCAGCAGGTTGCATCAAGAAGGTGTCAAAATGTTGACAATGCAAACAGATTGACACAATTTTTGTCGTGAAACCACAAAAATTCGATCCGATTTGGGCAGTTCAGATGCAGCATGCTGTGCGCTTTAGGCACTTGGATAAATGCATTGTCCGACCCTGGCAGTGCGTGGGTCAGGATTGTGTGATCTTCAGTCACTCTTTTAATGCTTAGATCCCCCCATATATCATTTATCATTTTAAAATTTATCTAAATGTTGCATCTAGTTTGTCTTCTGCTTTGGTTTGAAAAAATGTTGCAAAACTGCTGCACTTGCTTCTGAATTTTCAACCTTTTGATGACCTCTAAATCCTTAATGGGTGTTTTGGAATCAGTACATGGAGCCTTATGAGTAAAAAAACAAACGAAAAGCAGCTCTAAAATAGGTTTGAAAATGTTATCAAAGTCTCTGTCAAAGTATAAATCTTGGTGAGCAAAAAGAAAATGTACTTTGTAAACAAAATATGTAAACTCTTCTACTCAAAACATGTTTTTATCTTGTATAAGTCCATAGGGAAAAAGCAAAAACTTATATGATTTCATAAAGTTGAAAAAAACAAATTATTACATCTTTAAAAACCGAACATTTTAATTGGTTTGAGAATTTTTTCCTCGGTCCATAATGACTCAAATTTTAAGGCCATATTGTCGTGTTGTTTAGTAATGCCAGATACAGATGGCTGCCTGTTATGATGCTTAATCACTTTAACTCATAAAAGTACTACAACTATGATTGGATTTGGCACTCCAGGCACAAACACACATCAAAGTGCACATGGTGTTGTTCTCTACTGTAAAATAAAACTAAATAGAACTAACTTTTTTTTTTTTTTTTTTGCATTTTGAAGACAATGCAGATCCATGGGTTTACTATGATCGTGTTATAGTGTCTAAACCAGCATAAAACTCTAGTATCCATTTGTTTTTTAAATGGCTTGTCCACATCTCCATAAATACAGAAAATAATAACTTGCCCTTCTTATGATCCCCAACTGCTACAGAGATAAAGAAAAGTCTTTTGTGGCTCACTACTCCCTCAGTCTTAGAAATGGCTGGCCTTTCTCCAGCCCCAGTGTTGTATTGACTCTCTGAACAATGATGGATTTCACACGGTCAGACGGCACATTTTGTGACAACGCAGCTTTATGGAATGCACCTTATTTTGACTACAATGACAATGAGCACAATCAATAATAAACAGAATGCAGAATTGTGAATAGTGTGTTCCATTCACCATATCTGGAGAGAAACGTAATGGAAAAAAAAATCTACATGCTTTCAGTCCCTCTTAACCTATTTTCCTACTCATCTTAGCTCGCCCTGATTTTCAGCACAAAACTTCGGCTCTGAGTTCCACCATGCTCATTTGGCTTTGAAGTGTCAGTGTCTCCTTTAATTCAGTCTTCAGTAAGAACACGTAAGCATTCCAGGCAGACACTCAGGGCTCAGTTTGTCATCAGGACAGCCTGGCAGCACATGTAATTTTATCTCTGAGCGAGGAGGTAGCTCCATTCAGGTGTGCTCCTGTCTCATAGTGCCGACAATAACTGCCTGTGCTGCTCTTCCCTTTGGTAATTGTCTTTTGATTGAGGTCATCAGGACAATTAAAATCATTGAGGGATGAAAAGTGGTAGCTGGAGACTTTAGACAGCTATGCTAGGTGGTAGAGGGGGTGAACAAAGCGCACGGAGGAGATAATTGTGTGTTAAGGAACCCGATGAAGTCAGGAGAAGACATTGCACATGACGTTGTCTATTGCCTTATCACAGTCTATTAATTGTATGCCCTTTTATTTATATATAAAAAGAGATAAAGTTAAAGGTGGTTAGAGGGAGTCATTAATGATTATGCCAGTATGATTAAGTTTTAGGCCTGACTGCTCTTCAGTTTTTGTGGAAATCCTTTCTGTGTGGAAGGCCAAGTGTAGATTTCCTGATGGCCTCTCATTATCCAACACAGAGGTTTAGCAATAACAGAAAACTGTCTTTAGTCAGTAAAGACAACATCCACTTTGTTTTTATCAAGAAAAATGACATATAATAAATGATACTTCTAAGAAAAAAGGGGAAAATGATTTTGCTCATTCCCTCTCAGAGCCTTTGGAGAGTTTGTGAAACAGATATTTTTGTGAAGACGACATCACTCAGCCAAACTGTGTCAAAAGCAGGTCAGTGGTTTCTGAGAAGTTGCTTGTGACGATGCAGCTTGAAACGGGAAAACTGTTCAAATAATAGATAGAGAACTGCTTCTGAGCATTCACACATTGTTTGCCTCAACTATAGTCGTCGTCAAAATGACAGGTATGAGGCCAGAGTTAGAAAGTATGCACTCATCCCCACAAATGTCTCCTCTACAGTGTGACAATAACTATTCTTTTTTTTTTCTATCTCCACTGCCTATTATGTGTGAATGTGGATCACTGAAGCATTGGCAGAACTGTCTTCTGTTTCTGTGTGGGACCATGTCTACTGCCAGATCCTTCAGGACTAATGAGATCCAAATGGTCAGGATGAGGATGTGGAACATATCCAAGGTTTATCTAAGAAACTAATATAGTATCAAAAGTTACCAAGTACTGAGCCTGCGAGGGGACATGGGGGGGGAGGGGGGATTTTTTTTCTTTTGCTTATCCTCAAAATACTTTAGCGTTCTCACGCTAAAGTTTGTTTTGTATGAACTGAATTAAAACTTTTATTTTGAAACAAAAAAAGGATGTCGCCACAAAAATTGGGGAATTGAGTTAAAATGCTTCCATGCGTGGCTGTGTGATACATTCATTCTGAGGCTGAATTAAAGTAGTGGGCTAACTCTTGTATGGTGAGCATGTGAATTTGTTAATAAACCGGCAGGCACAACAGTGATTTAAACCAAAAAATAAAAAATAAAATCCCTCGCGGACTCCGTAACCAAGATTTGTTATGAACATTTGTTTTATTTGTGTAAAGATCAAGCGATTACATATAAAACTGCTTCTAATGTTGTTTGAGATAAAAAAAAACTTTACTTACATCAGAATAAACCAGAAAAACAAAGTTCCTAGAAATATGTTTTTTATGAGTTTGTTGTATTGTAAAGTGGATTCTGCAGAGGTTACACTTTTCTTTTTTGTTATTTACATTTTAACTCGTATTCATGCATTTTTTTTCTTTTAAAAATATATATATATAAAATAAGCTTTGCTCTCTACATTCAGACACTGAGGTTATTAAAGTTCAGTGAGCTAACCTTCTCGTTTGAATGACCCATAGAAATATGTTTAGCAGTAAGGGGATTTGGGGGCTTTTTTTCTAGCCAAACTGCAGAGATGTGAAACCACTAATTGTTACTAAGAATTTTAGAATTTTGACTATTTTCCAACTTAAGCATGATGTAATAAGAAAGCAAAAAAATATCTAGAAAAGACTAACCGCGGATTTACACTACATGCGTCTCCGCTCCGTCTCCGCTCCGGTGCGCAGGTCGCAGCCGTTCGTTTGACACCCAATT
>JAUBOC010000077.1:3757508-3782651 GCA_032275365.1 Anablepsoides cearensis
GTAGCGGGAGAAACTCCATGCAGTGACGTATGCTGCAGCAGGAGGGCTTTCCCAAGAGCTCGACACGGAGTGTCGGAGGAGCCATGAAAGGTCCGTGCGAAAACGACTGCCGAACAACCACGTGACCGCGCGTCGACCCGTCGGCGTCGTAGCGAGTGTGTTTCCAGCTTAACCGTACCGACACTACACCAAGTGGCACTAGTGGAAAAGGGGCATAAGTTCTTTTAGTTCAACATAGACATGTTTGGTATCTACAGAAACATCAGAATCTTGGATAGAAGCTGGTAAAAAAAAAAACATTTCTATATCTAAGACAGTTCAAACTACAAGCAGTTGAAGATAAAATTATGAAAGTGAAAATAAAATTGGTTTAACAATTTGGCAAGTGAGAGATGTCAAAATAATATATGTGTTAAATAGAAGGCATGATGTGTTATTTTTGTTGTTTACACATTATAAAAAGTTCTGTATGTTATATCCATGATTAAATGCAGCGAAATAAACAAATTTAAAAGTAACAGATCTTTGTAATACTTAGTTTATTTACAAAATGACTTAAATTGCTGGATGTTCGGCCCCTGTGGTCTGCATTAAATGTGGCCCCTGGAGCAATTTAGTTAAATGGCCCTGGTGAAAAGAATCTAAAAAGATTCAATTGTTCAAACATGGTCTCCCAGGGATCTAACAACTAAGTTGTATTTTCATTACTTGTGCAAAAAATAAAAAGAAGATAAAGAATCTCAAGTTTTGTTTTGTTTTTTTTTCACCACGAAGCAGCCAGTCTTTTAATAACCTGAGGCAACAACACATCACCATACAGTAAATCCCTTCTGCCGCTTCACTAGCTGCTCATTTCCTCTCTAAAATATAATTACAAAGGTCAGTGGTCATTTCAGAGGAGCTTTCATAATCTGCCCCATCTCTTCAGCGCAATTAACAGACTAATTAATGTATCTACACACAATTAATCCATCCATAAACTTACAATACGTGAGCCAAATGTCAACAACGGGGTTCCATTACAAAAGGCTGGTCTCCCTCGTGGTTATCACTTTGAGTTTTAGATTAAACAGGAGCACAGGGCTAAATAAGTTTACAATGTTCTGACAAATTAATTATTCTGCTCCTCAGTTGTCCAAAAGTAAAGAAATATTTCAGTTTGTTGCGTGGGTTTAGTGATGCAGTCTTAACTTTTTTTATTTACTTATTTTTTGCACAGTTCCTGCTGTGGCGCCATCAAATGTTAGTGGAGGAAACGGCCGCAGGCACGAACTGGTCATCTCGTGGGAGGTAGGTCCTCTGCCAACAAGAACTCCCTCTGTAGAACAAATGTGACAACAAGTGCAAAAAAACACACACACAAAATGTCACAGCAGCTCTGCTGCTAGAAAGGCTCAGATTTGGGTGAATAAGCAGAAAGTAATGGGAGCTTTATTTTTCTTTACTATTACAATTAAAAGTTGGAATTTTAGAAAATTATGTTTTATAAAGAAGCTAAGCTAAAGATGCAGCTACGGCATATTTAGCTCACTGTTTTCTGTGATGTACTTTAAATGTTACTGTCAACTTTGAGTAATGCGCTGTCTGATAGTTATTAATAGTTAGCACTTTGTGCTCTAAGAAGGGTGTCACGACTGAAAACAGAGCCAAAATTCTTTCCATCCAACACAAATACATTTGCATAGTGACACACATATAGTGTTGTTTGGTTAAAAAAAAACAGCAAACTAAACAAATTGTGTCTTTATATGAGTTAATATAGCATTATTTCCCACCATGTTTTCAATAAAGAGTTGTTTAACAAATCTTGACAACAATTAAAAAAAAATCTGGGACTTATTTTACTACCTATTAGCCTAACCTGGACAAAGACTTTTGCCTCTTTCTCCATGCTCTTTGACCGATGTCACGACTAACTGACTTTTAGACAGAATATAAAACAAAATAGATAAATAGGTTAAATGTTTGTGAAGCTAAAGGTCTTTGCAGCCAAACTCACATTAAACTGTTTAAAATACCACATCATTGTTTTAAAAAGTACTTTTCTGTAATGAACTGAAAGGAAGAAAAGAAAGCAAATACAAGTTAAAATCAGCTTCAAATGAATGCATTTTCAGTGCGGTTAAAATTAAAATGTGATAAGTAATGTTTAAAATGAGCTCTACCCTTTTATCTTTTTAAATAATATATAATTACACGTAAACTTTTGAACTATCAGTCTCAGAATCAACTTCTCGGCTCAGTTCTGAAACTGCAGCTTTTCACTGTCCCTATTAAAATTTGATGATCAGTAAGAAATAAATTCTGTATGTAAATGTAAGTTAATAATGATGTAGAGGTTGCCACTGCGTGTACTTTTCATCAAAAAACTTTCATTTTTGTTGCCGGGGAATTCTTGTCATCTAATATTAAGGGGGATGGAGCATGGTTGATGAACGACGCCAGTCCTCGTGGTTCTGCTTGAAGGAAATGGATTGATGATTTTACGTTGCACAGATGATTGCATTAGTTTGCAGTCAGTTTTATTCACTCTAGGTAAAATACAGTAAGATGAATAGCTGCGGTTCTACTTCATGTGTGCTTGGGACCTGTCATCCTTTTCCCAGAGCCTTCAGAAATGGATCTAATTAAAACGTAGCAGAAAGTCCTTGCAGCTTGTGATGAGAAGAGTCTAGACATGCTAATAAACTAGAATAAGACGGAACGCATTGAGGGATTTGCCCGTGTGTTTAAAGAACAGAACGGAGCACTGGAGACTGACAACATCTGAGATTACATGACTTCTTTTTTGTTATTAAATCCTGTACATTTCTCAACGACACAGACAGGCCAAACCTTGAAAGAAAACTGGTTTGTGCTTTTTTTTCCCTTTTTGTCTCCAGGATTAAGCATCTTTGCATTTATTTGATGAATCTATTGATTAAGGGGAATTTGATGTAAAGTTATGGGATAGCAATGAGTTTGGACAAAAATGTGAAGCACATTAGGTTTCTTTGTTCTTTTGTGATCAAATTTGCAGAAAAACTGCAGAGTCTTTGAAATTCTGTTTAGTAAGTTGCGAATACTGAAGGCTAACCGAGAAGAATGACAAACTGTGACTCACACAGTGAGCTGAGTTCCCAACTAAAAAAGTAAAAAAGCTTAAATATCTTCCCTTTTCTTCTTTGTTCTACTTTCTTGGTTTTAAAAACAACTCTGGTATCCATCAGAGCTTTCTTACAATGATCAGAATCCTGCAGGCAGAAAGCCCAAAATGCCGAACACACCTGTATTTTGCTGCAACACAGTGTGGTTCTCATGTGTGCCAATTTAGTATTTTCTCCCTCTTTTTTGGGGGGGTGGATTTAGTATCCTGCTGTGCGTCCTAGTTGGAGGAGAGGTGAATTTAATGGCTCGCTGCATTGATTTGCATTTTGCACAATAGTAAGTCTACCTTCAGAGCAAGTCCACTGATTAATACAGATCTGCTGGAATGTTCTTCAGAAGTTTTTTTTTGTTTACGTCGGGTAGTTTAATGACTTGACGCTTCATCATCGTGTTTTTCGCATCTCTACCGGGACAATTCTTTCTCACCGTTTGTGAACTTTAAAGTTTAGCATCTGTGCTATGACACACTGGTGCACACAGCCAGTAATCTGGCCATGTGACACTGTGCGTGTGAAATTCGGCGTTGGAACTCAGACAACCTAGTGGGATCCAAAGATGTGAAATAGCATGTAGGTATATTCTTATAACTTTTTTAGGTTGATGCAATTCCAGTGAGTTTACATATTTTTTTTTAGATTAAAGGTTGATCATACATGTTAATACTGTAGCATCACTTTAATAGTAATTCTCTGTAAGATATAGAAGGCAGGTCTGCAGCTGTAGAAACTAAAGTGCTATAACCCAGATGGTGACGCACAGGCAGTCCCAGTAAGTCATAACCTTTCTGAGAGAAAAAGGCAAGTGAGATGCACATTATATCCAGGAGAATATCACAAAGGTTGAGGTTGTCTTGTGAGGCTCAGGTGTGTGCTTATCATTAGGGCAAAGTGACCTTTTCTCATTTCAGAAGGGATTTGTTGCCTACCCATCTGCCGTATTCTGTATGATATTCTCTGACTTCCTTGAATCTGAACTCTAGCTGTGAGTCTCTTAGCTGGTCATAAAAGAAAATCATATATGTTGTCAAATGAACGAACATTAGAGGAGATCAATGGCCTGAAATGGGTTTCTGCAAGAAAAAAAAAAGAGGGTGAAAAAGTTATTGTTCAAAGAAAGTCACTAAATGAGATATGACATGATGCCGTAAGACAAAATATTAAACTTCATCTCTCTCCAGGAGGATTTAAGCTAGAAGACTGGGGAGCATCACTGCAGTAGCCCTGACCCTTTTTAACCCGTGTAAAACAGATTTATGCTATCTTTATGATATATTTATAATTGGCACAGGTATTTATTCTAAACTTGTTCCCAGCACTTGTGGAAGTTGTTAAAATGGCTGTTCTTGGCACCTCTTTGCATGTTTTAAAGAGCTTTTTTAGGCTTGATGCAAGCTGTGGAGCTATTACCAGCGGTGCAAAAAAAACTCTTGCTTTCTTCTTAACAACTGTGCAACAGTGGCTCAAGATCATAGCTCACTGCTTTTTAAAATGGATTCCAATTTAGTCCGTTCGAAATTTGTTTCACCAGCCAGGATCGTAAAGAGAGGGGGCACAGGGCAACTTGGTCACAACTGCAGAACCTGCTGATAAAGCTCAAAGAGGGCCAGCTGGGCTGTGAACGACACAAAGCTGCATCAGCGGCGCAAGTGATTAAGACGCAGAGAATTTAAAATTTGGTCCCAGCAGAGAGGCACAGCGATGATTAACCTTGACTAGACTCGTTCCCACTAAATCCAGGGATGTTTATGAATATGTGTTTGTAATCTCCAGCTACTGTGGTTGCAGGAAAACGCAATAAATCTCACACCAACTTAGGAGGATATTAATGTGGACCAGATCCAAGTGGACAGCTTGGCTCCCAGCCAGATTCAGGGCAATGCATGTTCAGAATTACTATGAGCAAAGATGATCATTTGCAATTAAGATTGGTTGAAGGATATATTAACAGGGAATGAGTGAACAGATGTGGAGACAACTGACATTTATTCTTGTAGTTATTAAGTATGGAACCCAACTGGAGCTGGGGAGCTAACCTTCACATCAGGAGAAGTGCCCCTCAGTGGCACATCATGGGAGATAATATCCATTCCAGATGGGATGGTATTTGCTAGTTCAACCTCTTCCTATTTATAACATACAAGTGTGATTACCTTGGTGAGGATAACACAATGACAACCTCCCTACACGTTTAAAAGGATCCCTGATTAGTTGTAACATTAGACTTTATTTGATAAACATATATTTTAACTGTAAAATAAAGACTGTAAAAATATTGTAGACTGTTAAGTTTTTATAATTTTTAAACTAAAAGTTCAAAAATATATTACACCGGCGGGGCCATTTTATTTACAGGCAAAGCATTCTGGGTAAATGATGATGTCAACTAGGTCCTCTGTGTGAGGCTGCTAGCAGCTATATCCACCCTGAAGTTTAATCTTGGACAATATCTGACGATTGTCTCTTTTGAAACCAGAGAGCGTTGACAGAGAGGAGAAGGTAGAAACCACTCAGCCTGCAACTGATAATATAGATGGAGGACAACAGAGCTGCTTCATGAAGGAAGAACCTCAGCTTAGCCTGTTAGCTTTTGCGTTAGCCCCGATGCTATCACCATATATATGTATTAGCTCAGCGCTACACATTCTCCTCTCATCACTGAGGTCCTCCATCCACATGACAGAGAGGAGAACACAAAAATGACTCAGCCTGCAGCTGAAAAAGACCTCAGTTTAGCTAGTTTGTCGGGCTAGCACCGAGGTAATACATATAAGGCAATATAGCATTGACGCTAGCGCGAAGGCTAACAGGCTAAAATCTAATGTTACAACTAATCAGGGATCCCTTTAAGGCCTTGTGTTAAAAGAGCAATCCAAAATCTACATTAACCAAAATTGTTGGTTGTTTCTAATTTTTTAAAAAAATGACGTCATATTTTGATGAAATGTTCATGACAGGATCCAATTTGAGCTATAATAAACATATTTGCTTTGAGGAGAACAAAAAAGCTTTGGGTTTAGACAAAAAACCTTCTCAGCTGTGTTGTTAAAAAGGAGGTTTTCCAACAAACTCTTTTGTTTTCTTCACACTGATGTCCGAGACGCAGTTTAAAATGAATCCGAACACTTAGATGCAGAAGCCTCCTGCTGGCATATGGCATTTTAAATTGTTTTTCCTTTGCCCTACTTGTTCTTGTTTCGGCTAAATGCTTTTTGAAATAAATCAGGAGTCTGTCAGTGATCAATGAAGCTGGATATTAAAGGAGACGGTGCAGGAATGTTAGCCCTTTTTGGCAGTCAAGGCATGTGAGTGCGTGGCAGTTCTGCCTTTCCAATCATCTGTGGAGAGTTGTCAGAGCCTCGACTGCCATGGTGGGCAAGGTTATTAAGCAGGATGAATGACTAAACAGTCTCCCCAGCTTCATTCAGCCGTCTCATTAGAGCAGACTGTTTGACTGCTTTTTCTCAAGGAGCCATAGGGAGGACTATTAGTGATGCCCCCGTAGTCACCATCGACGAGCCCAGCAGGTCCAATCATTTTAGTCAGAGGACTTACCTTACATCCCTTTCACGCTGCGTCCTCACTTATCTGTGGCCATCTTATTCCCCAAACCCGCAAGTGTTCCTAAAATCCATTTGCTAATTTATCCATGCTAATTTCAAAAGAACTACACTCCCTGGCATCTCCTTAAATGCAACGCCAGATCTGATAATAATGTTGATGAAAGCTAATTTATTTTCACTGATCATCCTTGTAATTAGGCAGTCATGGTGATTGGTCTTTGTTGAATGAAATGCGAACCAGATCTCCATCCACCCGCAGTTCCTCTGTAGACTGGCTGGCTAATATGAGTGATGCCTTCAGGGGACACTGTAACTCAGTAGCTTATGCAAATCAACACATTACAGCGTTAGCAGCAGACTTGTTGCCAAAAAACAGGTGCACAGGTGTTTGTCATTTATTAGTTGTAGCCAAAGATTTAATCCCTGCAGCTCATATTTTAATTAGATTCTAGTTCACTTAATAAATTGGCATTTTGATTTGATTAAGCACAGAACAGCTGGGTAAGACGGCTCCCAGTTTCTCCGCTTCAGGAAAACCAGAGATAATCACCAAAAGCCAGCGCACAAAACCTGTGTCGCAAAAATCCTCCTGTCAAACATGGAGAGATAAATAGCTACATAATGGGCACAACTGAGCCAAATATGATTTGTTTCCATTACTCAAGGCTGGCTGCTTCGTTACTAACACCGGCAGGCAGTTACAATAAAAGAAAGTGAAAGCTGGTTTTCCTGGGTTATCACAGAATAATCAATTTTTTTTTTTAGTTTTTGTACAGTAAGATGCTTCCCGGCACTTGCATTCATGTCCAGTGGAGAAAAATGTCCTAATTTCCACCACAGGACTTTAGTGCTGCTAATACAGGGTTGCTCCGAAACCTGTGTGACACTTTAAGGGTTTGTTTTTGCTTTATTTTGTACTTTTAGCCCATATCTGAGGAGTTCCAGAATGGGGAGGGCTTCGGGTACATCGTTGCGTTTCGGGCCAATGGGACCAGAGGCTGGAAGGAGAAGATGGTGACCTCGGCGGACGCGACCATGTACAAGTACAGGGACGAGACGTTTCCTCCTCTCACGCCGTTTGAAGTGAAAGTTGGCGTGTACAACAACAAGGGCGACGGGCCGTTCAGCAAAGTTGTCGTCATCCACTCTGCGGAGGGAGGTGCGTTTTAATATTCGTCACCGGATGGACTGTCAGAAAAGTTTGAATCATTCCACCGTCGTCTCTGTCTGCTTTGCTTCGCAGAGCCAAGAGAAGCACCGTCGGATGTGAAAGCTTACAGCATTTCTGCCTCAGAAATTAGGGTGACCTGGAAACCGCCAAATCCTGGCCCTGGCAGACCCAGAGGATATGAGGTATTTACACATATTTCTATTCTAGTAGGACTTTCTGCACAAGCTTTCGTTTCTTTTGTGGATTAGCTCAGCTGATCTCAATCATTTTCATCTTGTCTTATTCTCTGTTTAATAGCTCAGCTACTGGAAGGAATCAGAGCAGGAAGAGTCGGGGAAAAAACAACACACAGTAAAAAACGAAACATCCATGGTTCTGACGGGACTGGATGGAAACAGTGTTTATCTTATTACTGTAAAAGGCTTCAACAACATCGGCCAGGGTCCTGCCAATGGTCCTGTCACAGCCAAGACAAGAAAATCTCGTGAGTGCCGCGCCAAAACTACTCTTTTGATCATGTAAACAAAACGCATGCTATGGTTTGCAAAAAAACCTTGTAAAACAGAGTCGGCTGAAAGTTTCTACATGTTTTTTTTTGTCTTCATAGCTCCTGCTCAGCCTCCTACCAACCTTATGTGGATTCAAGAAGGCAATAACATTTCGTTAAGCTGGGATCCAGTGAAGGCAAAAGACAATGAGTCTGACGTCATCGGGTACATGGTAACAATCTTCTGCTTCATCAGTTTTATGAGATGGAAGACAATTTGCAGGACTATTTTCAGTTTTCAAAGTTCTCCCGAGTTGACCTCAGCACATGCAATTCTTTAAACATTTGCGCATTAAAATATTGTTCAGGAAATGCTTTTTGTTTTTTTACTGATGCAAAATGCAGTGGACTGCAAGTAATTGTATAGAAACGGCTAAATGTATAATAATATTAATATGACATAGATACATTTTTTTTGTTAATTTTACCAAAGTAAAACAGAAGAATGTACATGTGGTGTAAACTAGAAGTGGATTTTTGCTCATGTCCCGCAGGTGTTACTCAAACAGGAGGGCCGAGGTCACATCCAGGTGACGAGAACCATTAACCCTTCCACCATGCTCTCACTGCCAGAGGGGGGCACTTACACCATTGACGTGCGCGCCCTCAGTGAAGGTGGAGAGGGAGCCGTGACCTCCCAAGTTCGAGTTGTCACCTCCTCTGGTGAGCCCAGAGCTGGTCAGCTGTACTTCCTCAATCACACACTGCCATGCACCACCTCTAAAACCATAAACCTCCATATATAAGCTGCCCGCTGTTTGTAGCCCGTTTTGTGTCCTGGCCAGAATGCTGTCGACACACTTATTGTGCAACTTAAGTTTCCTTTGGTTAATGCTGCTTTAATTACCCTGCCCACTCAAACCGTACTTGTGCACAGCCAATTAACTCCAAAGCAACAGGATGAGCAGAAGGCTTGTGGTCTTTTGTGTGATAAAGGAGCTCTGCGGGGCAATGTGTTGCTAATTTTTTCTGTTTTCTTTCAATGTTGTTTTTATGTCTTTTTTTTTTTTTTTGAAAAAAAAAAAAAAAGAAATGCCTTCACTGCTCCTGACTCCGGAAGATCAATTCATTTAGAAGACTAATGAACTCACTTAGCATCCAGAATGAATGTATTATTGGGTCCATTTGTATCGACTAACCTCCTTTCCTCCTTCTCTTTTAGGCGTTCGAGCAAAAAACAAGCAGTGCTCGGTGCACTGTCTGCCACAGAGCCTAACGTGGACAGCACTACTCCTGGTTCTACTGGTGCCTTCAGCCTCTTGGTGAGGAAACTGTGCTATCCTCACGTGTATGAAAGGAGGGGGGCCACCAGTCTCCTGCTCCCTAACTCCCTCTGACTGCCTGATTGCTTTAGCCTTACCCACCTCAAAGGGCCCGAGGCGCGCCGACAGGGGTTTTGAGTCCGCCGGTTAACATGAAGCTCGCCCATCTTTTTCTCTTCCTTATTTATTTTGAGGCCCGGATGTTTGATTCACGCGGTTCTTTCGGAACATCACAGTAGTGTTGTACTGTAGTGTACTTTGTGTAGAAAGATTGGTTTAATCATTTATTTTAACATTCTGTGCCCCTCTCATTGACTGGCGTCTAACCACTTCCAGACAGCTCCTGCAGCTCTGTGGACCCACGGAGCATGAACAATTCCTTGAAAGCTGCTGTGGTGGTAATACAGGGATCAGCCGGCCTGTTTCTTTTCATTACTCATCTGCATCAATTTACCCCTTGGCTGCCTAACAGCAATGCAGCAGAAGCTCAGTAGAAATAAGTGCATTGTTTTCTTATTCATACGCTGAGAAGAAGAAGAAAAAAAAACATTTTTATATGGACTCAAGAATCTTACTATTTCCAGATTTGCTTTTTGTACATTGTGTTACCTTTAGACAAATACCAGTGGTGTGTAACAGCGATGTCCAAACTCTGTTTTTTGGTAGCGATAAAGCAATGCTTGGTGATAACGTTTGTCGGATGTATGGAAGTAGGAAACAGGTACTTAACCTTTAGTGCCCAAACTTATGGATAGACAAAGACAACTCTGTACGGACTCCTGGTGTCAGTACAAATAAATGTGATGTATATTTTTTAAATTCTTTCTCTGTTTGCAATTTATAATGTTGAGAAATGAAATTGTTATAAAGAAGCACAAGGCCTGCATACAACTGCTGTTTTACTACTGAGCGGTCTGGGAAATATTTTATAAAGGTCGTATTAATAATTTTGTCTGAACAGAGCAGGGCCTATCACAGTTTACCAAATCTTAAGATCATGTCTTCAGTTCACTCATTTAAGAAGATAAAATCCAAATATATTTTAATTACAATCATATTTTATTTTAATAAAAAAAACATGTTGATAGATGTGATTATTTTCATATAATAGTTCACAGTAAAAACCAGAGTGTTAAAATGCCAGTGTTAAACTTTTCAGAGTCAATTTAACTCTCCCTAGTGTTATTTTAACACTTTCTGAGTAAACTGACTTCCAGTGTTGTTGTTTATTCACAGTGTTGATTTCCTCAGTGTTGTCTCAACACTGGACAGTGTTAAATAAGCTCTACCCACTGTTAAGTCTTACATAACACTTAACAGTGTTGTTATTTAACACCATGCAGTGTTAAAAGAAGTATTTTGAAAAAGCCCTGCCCTCTTCTACCTCATGACAGACAGACCAGTATTTACCCAGCATTCCTTGCTGAGTAATCTTGTAGAAATGATGTTTTTGTATGTTTATGACTGTTAAAGAAGTTCATGAGTGTAAACATTAGTTGTTCTAGTTAGTTATTAGTTATAGTTCAGGTTTATCAGTTGATCAAGTTTAAGTTTGTATTATTGGCCATAAATCAACACCATGAGTGAGAGGTACTTCCTGGTGAGTGAAGGTCGACTCCATTACACTTATACTGAACTACTGTGTAATGTTAATGTAACTCTAAAGTGTTAAACTTCACTTTCAAATTTGCTGTGTAATGACACCTCATAGTGTCTGTTTCACACCCCTCTACAGCAAAAGGGTTAATAATCAACAGTTATATGAACCTCCAGTGTTAACCATCAATAACTCAATGCAGTGTTGTTCTCAATGCATGAGAATCAGAGTTGATTTGTCACCACAGTGGAGTACCTTATTAACTCTGCTTAGAGTCATAATTACTCTCATCAGAGTTATTTAACTTGAAGTGTTAAGTTTTATTAACACTGTACAGTGTTAGTCAGTGTTATTTTTTAACTCTGTTTAGAGTTAAATTGTACTCTGAAAATTTAACACTATGGAAAGAGTTAAATTAACACCAATTCCGATAAGGACCAAATAGACTCGGACACAGTGTTAAATTTAACTCTTTAAGTGTTGATTTAACACTGCAAAATTTACTGTGTTTGTTTGATATGATTGTTGGAGAAATGTTCTAGACTGAAACCATGGTTTTAATCTCTATTTTTCTGCCTCTGTTGCTTTTAGTATGTTGCTGCTCAGAAAGTTTCAACTTTTTTTTTTCCGAGAACTGATTTATTCCTTCATTTGAGGCATAGAAGGTCACAAAACTTTTAGTGATATGAGAACCACTACAAAGGCCAAAATGAGCAGCATGGAGAGCTCCTCTCTGGTCCTGTCTGCAGCACAATCTTATCTCTCACTGGACAGAATTCCGAAACGACTGCGCCTGAAGTGTAATTAATGTTAGTATGGAAATCTTCGGTCCTTGAAGCCTTCTTGCTTCAGCAGACCTTTCACTTGTGCTGCCTTCAGCTCTGTGGATTCCATTACAGAGTCGCAGTAACCCAGCTATCTTGCTACAGGTTCAAAGCAGGGGTACCAGCGAAACCACCAGAGATAGGATCAAACACCAGAAGAGGGGACAAACACTGCTCCGAGCGGTCTCTAACCCATCACTGCTTCCTTCAGACCTTTCTGTTTTGGTTACATCCAGAGAGGGAGGATCGGGACGTCGGTCTCCTCCTCCTAATTTCTACATCATTTCCGTATGTGGTGCAAAACATTAAGCTGTTTAATGTGGCTGAAGAGAATCCACCGTGCTTTTAGTCTCTTCAGTGTTGCAGGCTCAAACACATGCATCCACCAAAGTGCTAATGTACCGACCTTTAATTATTCATGCAGCACCTGTCTGTGTTGGCGCATCTGATTTATGATAATGGATTATGTATCCTGCAAGGGAACCTATTTGGTTCGGAGAGCCAAGAGCTATAGTGTCAGCAATTAAAGCACGAAGTAGCTCCTGGGTTAATGTCAGTGTGTGTCGGTGCACACGAGTCTGCGCCATGATATATTGTGCTTTTCATTTTATACAGTATGTTTGACGGTTTTAGTGCTAATGTATTTTTTATTTTGTGTACATATGGTCATTTTTACTTACTTACCCTACCAGTAGTTACATTAACATTTAAATGGTTTCATTATATACTACGCGGTCTTGTCAACAAAGACTTGGAGAATTAACACTAAGTTTGGTATTTAATGATATTTTCAGGTAACATTTTATGTTTTCAGTCACATTATATTACACATCACATTTAAACCCAGTAAGTAAGTCATTCTGAACTCTTTTTTTTTTTTCAGTTTTATATCTGCAACAAATGACACTCTGACCCCCTGAGATATTGTTGAATTCATGTTTTGCTCGTTTTGGATGTTTTTCTGTTCTCATCTGTCCTTTCTAATTTTGAGGCAAAGTTTAGACCTTGTGTTGAACTCCCTTCCTTAGCTGCTGTGAGGACTTCTTTTTCTGATAGACCTGGACGATCAAATGCCAATCACCTAGTGTTTGCCTTACAAGGTTTGTTGATGTGCAGTGTTTCCTTTTATTCTCTCTCTTTCTACAGTGAAAAGAGTCCAGTGATCATCCACTGTTCTTTTGTGTGGACATCAAGTCTTTTCTGTTGCTAAGCTCAATGCATTTGTTTCTATTTTGGATTTTGTTGCACTGAGTACTCAATTGACTGCATGTTGTGTGTTCCCAGCACAAACTTCATGTCAAATTTAAGGTCAACTTCAGGCTTATAAAATAATCAATAATAAATTAATCCTAAAAAAATTAGATCAAAGCTGTTCATGAAAAAAATATATTGTTTTATATACATTTCATTTTCTAAACAAGCAGTTTTAATTGTTTTTTTTTCCCAGATTTGTTTGCAAATTTTTAATTTGTATTTTAGGAATTATTTGGGGAACATATATGTGTTTTTGAAACATAAAAAATTATTTTGTATGAAACTAAAATAACAAAAAGTGCATTTTACAATTTAAAGATTGGTTTTATTTCTTTTTTTATTTTATGTAGTTCTTAACTTGTTGCTGTATGTTCCTAATATTCATTTTTAAAAACCTATTTTGAATACCAGTACACAGTACAGCCTGGTACTTACTTTCTAAGCATGTACCAGGTTCAACCTGTTTTTGTTTTTCAGGTACTTACCTGAAAAGTTCCTGATCTAAAGTGAATTGTTGCCCTGTACTTACATAATACATGCTTGCTACATAAGTGTTATTAATTGGGTGCAGACCTGGTACTAACCTGATACATATCTGTTACTCACCTGGTACATACCCAATACTTACTGGGCTGTATTGATACAGTAATTAGTTATCTTGTGTTTGGAAGAATGATTATGTAACACAGTGACTGTGTTGGGGAAGTAGGGGGAACTTAAATCACATTTCTAGTGAGCAGACTCTGGTTCCAAAAATATAACATGATGGCAGCTTCCATTCTTAAACTCAAGACAAGGTGGGGATGGTTGGTCTGAGAGTGTGGATATCTATGGTTCTGACTGTAAGAATCATAATATATTAGACTATTTTTTGATAAATTATAGGTTTGTAATAATCTTGGTTTGTTACCTTTTGTTAAGCTTGGATTAGAAAGTCTAGTTTTGTGTGGTAAGTAATGTTCCACTCCTCTTTAGTCTGACTGTGCACTCTGTGTAAAACCTTAACTATACACCTTTGATATCCCAGCAAATAACAGTTGATTCCACTTCGATCTTTACCCATTCCCAGGAATCCTTTAGGCTCTAAAACTTACAAAGTCAAGTATTAAATTGTCTCTGCTGGGATTCGCTCTGTGATTTAGAGCAGAGCTGTGCGTTAGCTTCTCAGGCAGGTCACAGTTTAACACTCACCCTGAAAAGCCGGGTCGTAGCTGCCACTCTGCAGGAGGAGCTAAACTGTAATATCATGCACTAAAAAACTTTCTGAGCAGCCTGCAGTTTATCGTCTCACACTTGACTTGTTGTTTTCTCAGAAACGGTTACATTTACTAAAACTCTCACCTTACAGAAGTTTTAAATTAATTACAGTTTAAACAAACGGTGTAAATCTTTTTTTAGCAGCACACCCTCCCCTAAAGAAATCCATTAACGTTTTAATTAAGTGTTGCAATCTCATGTTGTTCCCACAGTTGTGGTTTGACTGATACCATTTCAGCACGATCTTCAAGAAGCATGAGTGAGTTGTAAACCTTTTGTAGAAATGAGACTTTCTTCAGATAACATAGCTTCTAAGCCTGTGAGTTTTTGCTGTAGCATGAGGCGCTCAGCGCAGCTTTATCTTAAGAAGTGTGAATATTGAGAGTTCTGATGAAGGAAGCTAATTAGCACTTGCTGCTGGAGGTTTTCTGTGATGTTTGAGTTTGTAGCTTATTGGACCACCGACGACAACAACTCCACCCCTCCCCCACGCCGCCATCAATCGCCACCCAGTAGTGTCAGGCAGATCAGAGAGCAGGAATTAGGAAAGTGTGCAAAACTTTGTTGAATGCAGTAAAACAAAAGAGTTCAGGGAGAGCATTTGAAAGCTGAGAAACTGTCTTTTAACAGCACAGAAAGCTGATTTTTTTCATATCAACTCTTTTTTTAAGCTAATAAAGATCTATGAAACTAAAATGGGTGATAAAATGCTGCAGGAATGCCTGTCATCTTATTGACTTTCATGCCAAAGTTTTAGACTAAAATCATTTTGGGCAAACCTTGAAAATATACCATTATGAGCAATCTCATGTGATAATGCAATACCTCACAGTGAAGGACTCTCAGATATGACCACATCAGGTTTTAGCACAATATCTGTAAAAATCACTGAGGTGTAACTATTTTAGGTAGAAGGTCAAACAGCTGGGGAGGGACTCCAAAGTCAATCACTTGTTTCAGAAAGTTTCACTGAAATGCATCCAGTGGTTTTATGAAAGGTTTTGGCAACAAATAAACTTAAGAAACTAAGAAAAGATAACTTTTCAATTTAAAAGAGAAGCTAAGGAAAAATAAAAATCAGTCAGGCCCATTTGTGTTCCAAATGTTTGATGTCCTTTCAACAACCGTTCTAAACATTTCTTAAGCAAACCATATTGTTTGACTACAAAGTCTTTCCAATTATTTTGGAGTAAAACAGTGTTTTTCTGGCACAACATTCATCATCTTTATCTAGCAGTCAGACAAAGACGTAATGAAGTGACAAACTGTCCAGGGTTTAGTCTGTTCCATAGTGCCTGGAACTGACTTCAAACCTACCAGTTTGAACAGGATTAAACACATAGAAAAGAATGGATGTTGCTTTGAAGTGAATTTGATTAAAGGAAACCAAATAGTGTCATTTTTGAAAATGAGCGTGAGGGTTCAAAAGTGAAGTGCTTCATCACAGCTCCAGCCTTAAGTCAGTAAGTGGCATTAGAACCGTTAGACATGGAGGGAAACTGTCCCTTTCATCAACCAAATTCAGAAGCAGAGGCAGAATTAAGTTGGACAGGAACATTAAGACTGCTGTAAAAAAAACTGTTATTTTACAGTATGTTTTGTTTTAAACCTGAAGTGTAAATCTTCTGATTGCTTCATGTTAAACTCAGACTGGAATGTTTCTCACAAACCAATTTTTTGGCTGAAAATATTAACTCAAGTGGAATTATTTATATGAAAACCTGTAGCTTCTAAAAAAAGGACCATAATAAAGAGAAAAAAAAATGAACAAAAAAAAGTTGACTAGCACGAGACCCTGATTTTGTTCATGATGCAACAGAAAATGAATATCTAGTTAAATTGGTCTGTTTTGCACCACTGCCAATGTCTTTCCTATTGTCTCTGCTCAACAGAAGGAAATAAGTCAATTTATTTGCAATAATTTAATGTCAGATTATTTTTAAACTGGGCTTTTTTTAACAGCCAGAATTTAAGAAAATGTAATAAAACTCAACATTGGAAGCTAAAGTGTAGATTTTTACCAACGAGAGAATGTTCTGTGATTTTGAAAGCAAATACTTTTGCCTGTGGCAGACAGTGTACAAGAAGCAAACTTTGTTTTTTTTTTCCTAAAAAAAAAAAACGAAAAGCTAAGTTGATTCACTGTGATTTCTAATTTACAACAAATTAAAGCAGAAGTGTCCTGCAGTGCGCATTCATTCGAAGAGGAATCTAAGAAAATCAAAGATTCCTGGCAGGAAATATTTTTCTAAAAATGACGCAACCGTTAACATTTTACAGCTGTGTTCACACTAACATCTACATTTGTTAAAATAATGCAATAGGCCAAAAATAAGTAGAGTTAAATTATTCTTTTTACTATAAAGTCCTGATTGCATTCATTTTATAGACTGCAGGGAAATTGTTCACCTCCGCTGCAACGTCTAATTTCCACTTAGGAATAGTTTTTGAAAAGACTTTACTTTGTGCTCAAAAGAACATTTTCCTCACATCAAGAAGTCACAAATGCGGTTGTTGTGTTTTTTTTTTTTTTGTGTGTTTTTTTTTTCTAATGCAGATCTTGGAATTCAGCCAAATCCCTGCAGATTGAAGGAGGTGGTGATTCAATTTGGAGATCCAAGCTTCTTTTTCTCCTGGCTCATTGTTTGGGGGAAATATAATGAGATGGATGTGTAAATCGGAGGATAAGGAGGGAGGGAGCTGCACGCAGAGATTTAAAGTTCAGGCAAGGTAGCAGTCAGCTCATTGAAGACCTTTTCTGAGACAAATTAATCTCCCCAGTTAGATGTTATTGTCACAGTAAGTCAAATTGTCACACAGGCTTTAGCGCGTTTGTCAGACTATCTTTTTTGTGTGCACATGGACAGATTTTTTTTTTTTTTTTAACCATTACATACTGTAGTATGGTGGCTTGCAACGACAAGCCTCAACCGACACGGTGTCAAGAGATTCACAGGGTTCTGTTTATTTTTAGGACAATCTACCAATTTAGCTCACTTTTCACCAGAGTGCCATGTCACTGTCTTATGAGCTCAGTGTCATTTTAAGCGAAATCATCAATAAATCATTAACCCTACATTATTGATGGATGTAGCCAGTAGGACATCCTCGTTTGTGTTTGTATGCCATTTAAAGGCCTCCAGTCTGTTGTTAGTTGTCATCATCTTGGGGTTTTCAGATTTAGAAGTGACAGTGGATGAATGGATCTAAGTAAGAAGCTGGGGACAGTATGCATACTTGCAGCTCAGGCTTGATTTTAAAAAAATAAAAAAATAAAATGTGAAGGTTTTAATTATGTATAACTTTAAGCCTTAGTCTTTGGCTAGTGTGCCTCTGCTTTTCTTAAGTCCAGTGTTTTTTGTAAAGTTCAGGTTTAGTTGTCCCTCGTCGCTGAGGTGGGGGACTTAGAAATGCTCTCCGTCTGTTCATCCGTTACAATTTCAGAAAGCTGCAACTTTCACATAAAAAGGCTAAAATACACCAAACATGCTATGAGTCATCTATGTTGCAAGTCTGACAATATCATGTGGTCATATGTCATCATCAAAGCCCCGCCCCCTAACAACAGCAAGTGACTCTTTTTTTTTTGGCTTGGAAAGCTCCATCTCTGACCTTATTGACCTAATCAGCAACAAGTTGTGTCAGAACAGAGAAGAACTTGATCTAATTTGCTTTCAAGCACAAACCTGATGGTGCAGTGAAAGTCAGACATGATGCCACTGACCTACATTTGGCTCTAAATTCCACACACTTTAGCTAATCTGCACAAATTCACTTTGGTCGATCTTAATCCACCACAGGAATGCAGTCCAATTTTTGGGGGGCGTGGCCTAATCACACATCACACCATTGACATATTATTGACTCTATATTACCCATACATGATCCAATCTGAACACATTTGTGTGTGCATCATAAGGGAGACCTGCTCAACATAGCTGTATATTAGTTTGACAGGGTCACGTTAGCCCCCCATCCATCCATCTGTCTGTTCACCTTATGAGAATATTTAAATATTGAAGTGATGGTTCCAACAAAACAGTTGGTCACTACTGAATGGTGACGGAGGACAGCAGCAAATGTTGGTGTCGAATTCTATCCTGTTTGTTGCTGGTTTTTAATTTGGTTTTCTTTTTTTTGTCCTTTTTTTCAGTCAGATTTGTTTGTTGACTTTCCTCCACCAGGTATCTGATTGCCTCGGCTGTTTTCTTTTACTCATTATCCCCCTAAGTACATATATGCCAAGTTGATCCTGTATTGTCCTATCGTTTAGTCGTTTATTTATTTATTTGAACGTATTTTTATGGACTGTGTTTGTTTATCTGTTTGGTCAGGGAATATCCAAACATCAGAGCTTCCAGCTGCTTAAAGTGTTCAAATTTCCTACATATCTGTTGAGCTCCTCCTCCACTTTACAATCAAAAATGCATTTGAAAGTTAATGTTTTGTTTAGATTTTCTTTTTTTTTTTTTTTTTTTTTTGAGTGGTACACAAGTCTGAATGTGATGTGACAAATGTAACAGAAAATTATTGTTAATATCAGTGCCGACACACAGAAGCAGGATATGTCTCATAAACTTGAGGCAGGTTCTGGTCCGGGTTGCATCGAAAAGGGCAATTGTCAAAGAATAAAAACAAACAACGGACAAATCTTTTGTGCAAAGTTCACTCGCTGTAGTGACGACAGAGGGAAGGTGCAGCTGAAAGAAAAACAACAGCACAAGAACAAAAGGGAGAAAATTAAGTTCTCAACTTTGTAGTTCTTACAGAAGAATCGACTCAAAGTGTTGGCAGCTACAGTATTTACTGTAAAACTTCTTTATAAAAAGAGATTTGAAACTTTAACAATTGGGCCGAAGGAGTAGGTAGGATATTTTGTAAAACAAAAACACTAAATTGGTGCCCGTGAAAACATAATTTCTTCAGATGACTAAGAATTATCTCCTAACTTGTAAAAAAGAATTTGTTCCTGTTTGCTGTGGAGCTAACAGGAACACAGGATTATAAACAAGTGTTTTTTTTTTTTATTTCTCAGAAGTTAGTGGATCTGAAGATAATACCTGATGTTTTATTCATTGCATTTAGACTCAGATGCATCAAAGTGCCATGTGGGTCTTCGGTGCATTGACGTCCCTGCAGATTGAACTGTCCTGACCTGTCACTGAGACCTCGCTGCCGCGTCCATTTTACATTTTTCACTTGTGGAAGGACGGAGGGGTAAACGCTAGATTTATCTTCCGTCTCGAGCTTGGCTGGTGGGAGAAGACATTCAGTTCATTTCTTGTCCTTTTACAGCATCATTGCCTACTTTATAGTAAATCCAGCTGCGGCAAACCTTGGCTGCAGCTGACATATTGCCTGCTTTAAAGATTACCTGGGTGGCAGGGCTCAGTCCAGCCTGGATCAGTTGAGGCTATCTGAAGTTTCCTTTGAGGTGAAATTAAGTAATAAAACAAAACAGAAGACACACTGTCCTCATCACTGCCTTTTACTGACCTTTAAGTTTAAATAACCCGTGTCATCAGAGTGTCATGATCTGTGTGTTTGTGTTTTGTTCTGTGTTTCATGGTTTTAATAATGTTATGCAGTTTTATGAGATGTCACACTCTGTGTGCGCCACGAATGACTTTCTGCCACTTCCACGTTAAATTTTAGCACCGTATCTGCAATATTGACTGAGTTTTTGTGCTAGCTAATGGATTGGCTCTAAAAGGGGAGGGGCATGGTGGCTCAGCTGCTGTTGCCTCTCAGCAAGGAAGGTTGCCAGACTGAAACCTAGCCGGGACCTTTCTGGGTAGAGTTTGCATGTTCTCTCCATGCATGTGTGGGTTTTCTCTGGGTACTCCTACCACAGACCAAAAACATGTTTGTCACTATGTGGCCCTGTGAGGGGCCCTCACTCTAGGCGCTTACGCACTGCTCGGCCCGGCCTGGCCCGGCCCGGCTTCTAACCCGGGTTCGTCGTTTATGCATTTGCCTTTCCGGGCAAATGCATAAAACTGCCTTTTAATACCAACTGAAGGTGACATAGTTACTTTAATATGGTATAGAGTTTAAATATATGCCTGAGAAACACATAATATTGCCCCTTTAAAGTTTGCTCTGTTCATGAGTTATTTTGCTAACAGACAAGCATGCAGAGACATGGGGACATCAGTGTTTTTTCTGCTAATCAAACACACTCTTTTTGTTGTTGCTGAGTAAAGGAATGCTTGAGTGGATAAAGCATCTGGTGCATCAGCGACTCAAAGGCGCCACAGGCGACCGGCCACAGTTGATACCTGCAGAATCAATGGCTTTATCGATACCATATGGACTGTTAAAATGCTTACAGCTGAAATCCTTCCCCTCTGATGTCTTACACAATGACATGCCTGTTTGACAGTTGTGCACCATCAAAGCCCAGCAACAACCTGCAGTTCCAGTCGTCCTCCCCGACTCCTGAGTGAAGCCAGGGCCCAAGCATCTGTCAGAGAGTCGACGCCCCCTGAGACTCCAGCTGTAAGTAAGAGCGTGATGGATGAGATGACTCGAAGGTGATTGAGCATGTCTGCTCTGATGGGGCTGCATTTAAATTGGGCTGTGCATGTAAATGTTTTCTTTTAATTGGTAGCGAAAAGAGGTTTTATTACTCGAGGTGAATGCAAATCTGCGACACGGGCAACTGAAAGGAACATTCAATTTGGTTTTAATGAGCTGTGGAGTTAAAATGTACGGTTTTGCACACAGGTTGAGCAGAGAGACACTTTTTTTTTCCTTGATATTTTCTCTTTTTTTTCCTTCAGTGATTAATGTTTGAAGCTTGACCTTATTGACTCAAAACTCAAATGACTAAATTGCTCTCAAGAGCAGTGCACTGTAGCCTTCATTCAGACCACTATTTGACACGTGATTATTTTTCTTTAGAGGATTTGGCAGACTCACTTTCCTTTTCCCAAATGCTGACATTAGGTCTGAAAATTGTCTGCAAACAGTTAAAATGAACTCGTCTGTTCAGGCAGACTGGACATCAAGGTCCTTTAGTGTTGAAAAGGCTGCTTGATTAACATGTTTTCACAGACCATTCAGCACGTTAGACAGATCCTTGATGCTTCTGACAAAGCTTACGCTCAACAGTAAAGAGCCGCAGGGAGGTGGAAAAGCAAAGCTCTGAAAACAAAAGCAGAGGCACGCCATGAGGGAATTACACAAATCATCAAATTATGGTGGAAGCTGTCAGTGCTATCCTCTTCACACCTCACAGCCTGCGAACTCCTCAAAGCGCGTAAACAAAACTCTCATTTTAAAGTGGTCATGCACATGCTTCAGTGCTGCGCGACTGAAGGTAAATATAATACTGAGAAAGCACTTTTCTTCTTTATAAGGTGCTCATTTCAAAGTCAAAAAGACCAGACAAAACTAATCATAAAGTCAAACACAAACTCCCTTCAATGTTTGTCTTATACCGGTGATTAATGTGTTATGAAAATTAAAAACATGTAAGTGTAACTCACATGATGCTGCTGCTTTTTATAGTTTTAAAAGTCAAAGGATGGGGTTTATCTAAGTCTAGGTTCTGAAGAGAAGTCTAGTTGTAATTAAACCTATTAACCCAAATGATGCCCAAAAAAACAATCCAAGTTTAAATTAAAAAAATATTTTTAAGAATCCAGGCAGCAGGGCTACTGAAGGTGATGAGATGAAGATGCCAGCCTAATAATGATTAATCATGTGATTTGTTTGGCAGGTTCAGTCGTGTGCTCTGTTTACACTGAGTGTGGACCCTTATTTCAGAAATGCATGTGTTATATCTGAACTCTACCAGAGTAAAAGCTTTCAATCTGCACCATCTGATGTAGTTCAAAAGAACCTTTTTTTTATGTTTGATTGCATACTGAGCAATGAGTACCAATGAAAGGTATTTTTATTGAATCATATTATTGCTTTTTTAATCTGTGTGTTTGTTAAAATACAACTGATGAATGACTGTAATAAAGAACTGCTCCAGTGTGGTATTTTCTAACCAATGTTAAGGATTGTAAATGTTCTGAAATGATTTTTTTCTTCTATATCTTTATGCTTGAAAAGAAGAAAACATTTATTGTACAAAATATAACCGTTAAAATCAGTAGTCACTGTTATATTTAAGCTATTGTACACTGATATATAATCAATGTTGTATAAACTTCATAGCATCCTGCTGGATATCCCAACTGGTGAAAATCAACAGATAAACTTCAAAACTTTCCATTGGGTTTCATTTTTAGCAGCTGGACATTTTGTTTGCAGCAGTTCAGTCGTATGTTTATTTATTTATTTATTTTTTTCTTTCTATGCCATCAGAGCATTTGAATGATTTCTGTGCTTTCTTTGTAGGCTCCATTTCAGGCTTCATGCAGCCCGGTTGTCGGCTGGAGTTAATCTCAGTTTAGCATTTCCAACACAAAAGCTGGCTTTGTGGTTACTTGAACAATGTCGAGCCACTGAAAGTTTCAGATCAGGCCGTTTGCAACAACAATTGCTTGTAGTCCTCAGTTTGAATCTTTATGAAACTGAAGCTTGTGTGTGTAAGCTGCAGCTCAAGTGGTTTCTCTTTGGTCTTGATCCTTTGGGCTAGGGACAACTGCAGTTTGTTGTTGTTCTTTTTTTTCTCAGACTCTTATTTATTTAAAAAATACTTGGAAAAAATGTGGGAAAAAGAATGTTTTCGCAATTATCCATGCAACTGTATATATGTAAAATCATATCAAAGTACAAGCAAAGTTCTGACATAATTAGTGGGCAACAACTTTTTTAGTTTTTTTTTTTAATCTTCAAACAGAGATAAGCATTCATCTCAAACCAAACTGCCATTTTCTTTCATGTCATCCCGATGCGTCACTCACAGAATCCTGTTTCAAATCTGCAGCTGTTTGCTGACAAATACACCAAGGGATTTGTCACACCTGAGCATCCAGACATCAGCTGTTCTTTCTCCTCTGCTTCTAACAATCCCTCACATTGAACCGCGGAGAGATGTGTGGCGAGGCGGCGCGTCATGTGACTTGACACATGAAAGCTAAGGGCATAATCTTCTTTCAAAGGAACGATGAATCCAGGCACCCACAAGGTGAAAGAGAGGTAATGATAGTGTGGTTACTCTGATGCCACAGAAGTTCTATCTTGCTTTTCACAGAGGACTGAAAGTCAGGTCAATGTGTATAGTAATAATTATTTTACTTTAGTGGATACTGATACATTCATAAATTCTGACACCAAATAAAAAGGCGAGCATTTAGATTAGCATAAATCTTTAAATGCAACCTGTCACTCATCGACTTTGACTGGCATTATCAGTTTATGAGGCTAAGGATAAAGCTGAGCTGAAGCTTTTGTTTCTGTCTGCGGAGAGATTTGACCTTGAGGTATTGAACTTGTGTCAGCTGCAGTCACCATGTTCTGTTACCACTTAGTGTTGTGCTTATGTGAGGACATTCTGGTGAGGAGAAGCTGTTTTCACAGACACTTAAAAACTTGCCGTTAGCACTGACCCTCGCCGTGCCCTCCGACGTGGGCTAGGAGGCTAACGTTACCATGTTTAACAGGATGTTTGCCAGCGTGAAAATGATGTCTTGACATTTTTGAGTGCACCTGCTTCACAGTGAGGACAAATGAGAAAGGCCAGGTCGTGATCATGTCCCACTTTATTTTTTTTATTTAAAGAATGTGTTTTTTAAAAGCGTGAGGAAATGACAAATTTTAAAGGCCATCGCAGCTAGATTGTTAAAATTATCCCTGCTTGGACACCAGCATGTTCCAACATGTTGGTCTGGACACAGTTTTAGCTCTTCTTTTAGATTCCAATACTGTAGAGAAGACTGAAATAATAAAACTACAACAGTTTGAAAGTTTAAACTACACCCTTTTTTTAAATTAAAAACTGTAATTTAAATATTGACTATTGTTTTTAGCCGTGTCTGAAAAAAGTACAGCAGCAGCCTTACAAGGGATGTTATGAGCTCCAAACAACTTGATTATTATTTTATAATTCAGTGTTTTTGTATAGATTAGTTGTGTGGGACTTTGTAATTAGACTCGAAGTGTTTGTTTTTTCATGGGGGGACCAGGTTGTAGTGTTTGTTTTCTAATAGTCATAGGAAATCGAGGTCTTGCACACTAGGCTGGGTAAATGTGTAAAAATATATATAATTGAAGACATGTGAAATCAAGCGTACAATATAGAGCTGAGCTCCAGAGAGTCTCAGTCCAGTTTGTTAGTAGTTCTGCATTTTAAACTGGTGCATTTGATCTTGGCAAAGTTCCTATTTCAGAGTAAACTTTTGTTCTTTAAGGGTCGCCACTGCTGATCACTTGTTTCTATATATTCATTAGTTTAGTTCCACCAACTCTAAGCTATAGCAGCTCTTACCAGCATCTCATACTTTTTTACACTCGAAGCAATGCCTTTGTCACAAATGACCCCTGACACTTAAGATAAGATAAGATAAGATATTCCTTTATTGTCATTGTACAGAGCACAATGAAATTACAGTTCAGAACACCCATT
>JAUBOC010000077.1:3828482-3838712 GCA_032275365.1 Anablepsoides cearensis
CTGTTACTTCACAGGCAAATATCTCAACAACTGTTCATCTCAGCGACATGAAATTTCTTTTGCAATATTTTATCAATTCACTCTTTCTAAAAATGTATTCATATGTATTACAAAAATTTGACGTCACAGGCACTTTAAAGATTCTCCAATAAAATGGACAGAGTAGTTGTGCAAAATCTACATCAGTATCTTTCCTGCCGACTCATCAGCATGTGGTGGGACCAGGGATTGAACTAACCATGCTATTATAGGTCAATTATTCTTTGCTGTAATTACAAAAACAGACATTTTGGACATCCACAGAAATGTAAAATGGATAGTTCATTTATGGTTTTAACATTAAAAATCACTTTCAAACAGATTTCAATCTGGAGAGAGAAATACACACACACACACACACACACACACACAAACACAAAAAGGCAAAACTATTTGCAAGGAGCAGTGTTGTCCATACAACCTCTGAATATGTGATAAATTGAGTTGGCTCCAGACGTTAATCATTTGTAGATGTCAATTACCTTCTGCAAGTTTCAATAAAATGTGTCCAGTGGTTCGTGAGATATTTTGTTTAAAAAAAAAAAACACCCACACACACAGACACTGGCAAAATCATTATAGCGTTGTAAGAATCGATTATTTTAAGACTAAATTTAGGGTTTAGGTTTGAGGCTTACAAATCTTCAAGTACAGAATAATTAATGCTATTGATGTGCTTATGATGCTTCCCCCGTATCTTGTCACGTCTCCAAGAGATCTGAAGGACTAATTGTGATCAGTGTCAGAGATTAATGGAGGTGAAAACCTTCTCGCCTTCATCAGGTGTATGAAAGCAGCTGTGCAGGGGCAGACATTGGCTCTAATGGGCAGAGATGCCAGTCTGGCCGCTTCTTTCTCTTCTTGTTTTTGCACCACTCTCATTATTCCCAGTTTACGTCTCCGGCTCTGTGCTGAGCTGTCGACAGCTGAATTACTGTCCATCTGTGAGGGCTGGGCTGCTTATCGACCCTCTCTTCACGAGGCTTTAATGTTCATCAGAATGCTAAATGAATAGTCTGTTTCTTTTTTCCCTACACAAAGCCGGAGTAACCGTACGGTGGCCATAGGCACAGTTGCTAATTATGCTTAATGGAAAAATCTACACCCAGAGCCAAGTCTCATTAGAATAAAGCACACTTTAATTTGAGGCAATGCTCTCATTCCCAGGCCTACTATAAAGTATATGTTGATTACTGATAGAGCAGTGGATATTTTAGCCTTTCACCTGTTTCTGTAATGCAAACAATTAGCACAATAGCAACATTTAAAACAGCAGCAGTCACATTTTAAGAGGAGTTGATGAATTTTAAAATGCAAAATAATATTAGGTCGTGTAACACTGTATGAAATTTGGAATTAGTTGCATCAACAACACCTTTAGCACACTGTGTTTTATGAATTGAAGCATTCGTGTGTCGTTTATCTCAACATCTCATGAACCACTTGAGAGATTGTAATGAATTTCTCTAAAAGCAATCATTAATCAGTACTCTGAAACTTCAACTTCAGTAATCGCTACATCAACAACTGATTAACTTTTGGAGTCAGTCACATTTAAGATTGCTGCCACATGCAGCTAATCTTAAAAAAACACAGACATGGCTGTAACTCAGTCAATATTACTTATTGACCTAAAACTGGGTGTGGTAGTAGCTGAGAGTCGTCCCTGATTTATTTTAGAGCTAACTGATCACGCTACATCTGTTCTTTAAACTTTGACATTAACTATTGTAGCCTTTTAGAAAACTAGCTTAATAACCACTTAATGGAAGCATTCAGAAAGTTGTCATTGGATTTACATTTACTACTGATTAACTTTTGGAGTCTACCCATTTCAAGATGGCTGCCACACACAGCTGCTGTAATTTATCTAAGAAAATACAAAACTAGTTGAAAGACAATATATAGAAATTGATGTAAAGATTGATGTGTTAGTAGCTGACAGTCATGAATTGGACATCTCACAATTTTGCATGAGATTCCACGTTTTGTTATCTTCAAGGTTCAACCAGATTGGCTACATCTTCGTCACTCCTCATCACCAGACGATCTTAGCTTAACGTGTCGGCGCAAAAAGCAAAATGCATTTCTTTAAGGAATTCTCTGCCTTTATTTTTTCAGAATTGGACTGAGTGTCAATTTAATTTTTTTTTTTTTTACTCCGACTTGTATTACCTCTGTGTTCACTCAGCATCTCGGAGAGAAAAGGCCAGGATGAGTTTTTGAGAGGAAAAATGAAACCGCCCGTTGAAATCAATCTCGCCATCAATGAAACGGAGCTTTCTGACTGACATAGCCGGACCCTTGAGTGAATGCCACCCATGATCTTGATGCGGTATTGGTACAGTTCACTTTGATGCTCCCAGCCTCCCCAAGTAACATGGGGATGCTGCCAGACGGGTTCAGCTGACCTTTTATCGATTTCACTCGATGACTTCCTGCAGTGACATTCACATTCCATGGCCGTTACCTTGGAATCAATGGGGGCAAGAGATTGATGTGGCTATAGAAATTTAAATTTTTTCAAAAAGTTCGAGGCCTCCCTCACTCCGAAGGTCAATCCTTTAGAGCTCCCAGCCTTTTGGGGAACAAGCTGAATGAACGCGATGTAAGACCAAAAGAGTTAAATATCAAACAGAAACATTTACATTCGTACAACTCAGAAATTTGCAGAAAAATAAACTTGTGCGAGAAATCTTAGCATAAACCTATCTTCCTTCACCTTCTTTCATGCCGTGATTCATCAGAATTATTGCCTTTCCTCCATTTACCAGTGAATTATATGTGAGCTGCAACCCCACTTTCACTCCCATTTCCTTTCTAATCCTGTCCCATTAGCAGCTCCTGCTGTGGCCTTTACCCCCTGAGAGGCTCGTACGGTTGATAGAGGAGCTGGTAGCGTTAATAGAAGGCCAGCTGCCCGCAAGATCCCTGGCACAAAATCATTGCTCCCTGCTTTTTAAAAGCTTTGGTGTGTAAATGGACCAAAGTGTCTAAGATGATGCATGGGTCCCCGTGCCAGGCTGTCAGGGCCGATAATGATGTTACTGTGTTGGCAAGCAGAGCAGCTCGACCACAGCTAAACGGCTGGAAACAGGGGCTGACCAACAGAGACCAAATCGTATCTGGCCTTCGAATTAATGAAGATGCGAAGCTATCAAGGCTCAATTTTCATGGCAGATAAGGTAAAACGGATTGTATTGTGAACGCATCTGGCCGTGCAGAACGGCAAACAGGCTACTGACGTTTATCCCAGATGGTGTGAGCACATCTCCACCGCATCAGTCTCTTTTACATTGTGACTGTGTTTTGTAATGCCTAGCAGGGGAGAGGAGAGGAAAGAGAAGCAATCAGTGGAATCCATTCAATTGAAGTATTGCTTCTTAAGGCTAGGTATGGCTTGGTTTTAAATTGGACAGCTGCATGCTTTTATTACGCTCTGCACTGAAGGGTCTGAAACGACAGAGGAGAAAAAAAACATTTTGGCACAATGCTACAGTGCCTGGAACATCTGATCTTTAACGACTGCAGCACGTTTTGTTTTATCGTCTTGTCAGAGCAGAACGGTGATTCTCTGTCTGTTCACAATGATTCCAAACATGTCAAGGCATTCATTTACCAAACATGTGGCATTTATTTCTATGTTGGTACCTAAATTTTCTTTTCTTTCTTTTTTTTTTTTTTTGTTTCAGCCCAGTCATTTAAAGAGTTCTCCCAGCTGCTGAACACAGTTGAAGAGGAAAGAAGACGTTTGGTAAGATTGCAATGTACAAAACCAGGACAAAGCATGACAGCGATTGTTTCAGCTCTTCTGTCACTTTATTGACAAGACTGTTTTATAATGTTATAAATTAAAAAGCATGCATTCCGTCTATAGAGTCACTCTGAAATAAATCTTTGTGCTACAATTCGGACATTTTTTCTTTTGAAATTCGGCTAACCAATAAAGAAAAACTCAGTTCAGCTGTAGTATTAATGGTAATGATTATTTAAGTTAAAATAACAAACTTTTTTTTTATCTTAACAGTAACAAGTCCTAATTATAAAATAGAGATATTAGAATTATTATTGGTTTCATAGAGCCGTTCGATTTTAAATGAGTAATGTCATCACAAACAGCCTATGTGATGATGTCATCTGTCACATGGGCAGAACTATGTGTTGTCCCTTTCCCACTTAGCTGCTGCACTCCACCCCTCTTCCTGCTTTTAGTGAAAAAGCAAAGGAGAAGTGATTGTGTCTTTGGTTAAGGAGGAAAAAACAAATATTACAAGGAGTAAAAAAACTGCAAACTTTACTCTCTGCAACTTGGTTCTAGTTTTCCGTTGTAAGGAGACACTCAAATGATTTTGATCATTTGCGAACATCACGTCCTATTGACCTCACTATCCTGTATAGGGATGCACTAATAGGACAATATCAGCTGATATCGATATACGATATTATTATTGGTGTTGTAGCCGATGACAGATATTTACTGATATTACACATTTACTCAAATGTTTTAGATACACATACGGTAGGGGTGTGACGATACAGAAATTCCCGATTCGGTTTGATACTTTAGTGTCGCGGTTCGATGCCCTTAATAACTTGTAATTTATTGAAATTAATTACAAACGTATAATCTTAAAAGTGCAGTTTTTAGATTAAAGTTTCTCAGTGGATCTGCACTTGACAGTGCAGCCTAAGTGGAAAAGTCGAATGCAGATCCACTGAGCATTTAACGCAGAGCATCTTCAGAAGACAAGCTGATAAAATAAATTTTAAAAAAATCTGTATGTTAGATACATAGTGTGTATTGAATCTAAAGCGATTTGATACAGATACGTGTAGGGCTAGGCGATTAATTGATTTAATCGATTAATTCGAATTTGCCATTTATAAAGATTTAATTTTGGGAAAATTTAGATTTTTTTTCTCAACAGTGAGTCTTTAGGGCTTCTGTAGTTCAGAGGTCAGCCCACCTGTCCCTCAAGATGCTTGGTACAGGACATGACAATATGGCAGCGAGGAAAGAGGATCTACTTCCCTAAAAAGAGGCACTGTTTCTTCTGTTTTCTGGAACTGGTTAGGTTTTGCGTCCTCGGACTTGGAGCAACAATCACCTCACTGCAAAATCTGTTTGAAGGCTCTTGTTACAAAAAGCAGGATTACAACAAATTTGCTTCGACACCTGAAACAGAGGGACTCCGTTAAGTGGGAAGCAAAATCGATTAAAATCGAAAATCGAATTTGGGATGAAAATAATCTGAGATTTTTTTTTTTGGGCCACATTGCCCAACCCTACATACATGTATTGTTTCAGCCCTATTATACGCACAAACATACCTGTGTCTTTTTTCGATTTCGTTAAGAACTGACCAGACCGCTAACATGGCTTTCTATATCAGTTATCCCTGGCTGTGCAGCGTCACTAACATTATCATGATAAAACAGATTTCACTCAACCAACCATTTCCTCTCCCAAAACAGAAGCACAAACCTGAAAGTTGTGAAATCAATACTGGATGTTCATATCGGCACAGTTTTACTTATCGGACCGATATCGATATTCTAAAAAATGACCAAAATTTCCAAATCTCTCGTCTCTTGTGATTTTTTTTTTTTTTTTTAATTTGCCATCTTGAATTGTGTTGACACTAGTTATGTTGTTGATTTACAGCCAGTAATTACTTTCTATCAGACAGTTGTTTTTATGTGGCGAACATCTTAAATGGGTTGGTCAAATTTTAATCAGTTGTAGACAACCCGGTTATTATTTCCCGAAAGTTTTGTTAAAGTCTTTTCAATGATTCATAAGATTTTCTTTGAACGGTTCAGACAACTGAACACACACATTTACACACACGCAAAAACATTGCTTTGCATTTTGCAGCAGGTGCTAATTAATCTCAACATGAATGCAGCAGAGAAGCTTTATCAAACCCTATTAAGGCCTATTTTTTTATTCTGATGGATTTGTGAGCATAGCTGATTTTAATGCATTTGTTATTGTTTATTGTGTCAGACAGAAAGTGACGGTTGTAGTTCTGGTTGGCTGGTCTAAAGGTCAGAAAACAAACCTCCAACAAGGCTGAGTGTCTAAAGACAAACCAGGCATGACGTAAAGGCCAAGGGCGAAGGAGGTGGAGGGTATGTCTCAGTGGGTGTCTGAGTGAGGCAGAATTACTCCCCCAACTCTTAACTTCCTGAAACCCCTCACACCATCATATGCAAATCAGACAGTTTTCCTGGCTTTCAAATATATCATCTATTTCTATACAGTCTAACTACTTTTCCTGTCAAGTTTATGATGTTTTTCAGGATTTATTTCTTTTCTTTCAGCAAACCGAACAGAAAAGGTTTTAAAATGTGTTCTACTACTTTGTTTGAACTTGAGTCACCTTATTCAGCTTTGGGAACAAGCTGAAATATATTAAAAAAAAGATTTACTCCTAAACCCCACAAAGTGGTACAAAGTCACAGTAGTTAAATATTTGCAGTACAAAGGAACAAGGAGTGCCTCACATATCATCGCTCCACTTTTACATTGTCTTATTATATTTTCCTTGTTTCATCACACAGATCTAAAAAAAAATTAACTTACTTTTGAAGTTTCTTGACTTTGAAAACTAAATAATACAACTTTTATTTTAAACTTTGGCTGTGGGTGTTCTGTCACTTTGAGTTCCATTTTTTATTTGTTTTCCTCTTATTTATTTCTGATAAACTCAGTTGTTTTTGATTAGTCATCAGTCCTGGACTGTGTTTGAAGTCAAAGTCAAGACTAGATTTAAAGATCCAGCAGTCCTTGAAGGGATGCATATTGTCCACCACTTTTCAAGCTACAGATTTGGATTCAGGTTGTGATTGCACCACGTTTTAGCTCAATGTACATAAAACTGACAGACGTGCTTAAATGAGGTTGACTAGGAAAGTTTATCAGTTGCAGATGCAATAATCTGTTTCATGAAAATACATCATTAATGGAATATTTTACTAACAGACAGACACACAAACACAGACAAGGGTGAAAAGAGCTGCTGCCTTTGGCTGTGGGCGATAATAACCACTTGTGTAAAAATGCTTCACGCTCACATTTGATTTATGAAAGATGAAAAGGTGAGGATGATTAAAAAAAATAAAATCATGTGGAAGCTGTTGAGAGCATTTACCAAACAAAAAGCAGAGTTTAGATGCATGTCATTATTGTAAACAAGTGTTTGTGTTGCTCGGTGTTCAGAGCTCTGACTTTGTTTTTATGACGTTTTGAGAATGTAATGCTTCTGCTTTTAAATGCAGTTTTTTACACGTAACAGAAGTTCTGCTGCTGCAGAAACAAAGAAGTTGCAAACTATTAGGTTAAATGTTTGTTGTTGTTTATGCCTCAAACAACACTTTGTGTGCTTTATGTTGTGAGTCATCTGACGCCTGTCACAAGTAATCAGGGCAGACTTAAGGACGCCTGGATTTTGTTGGGTTGTATTTTTTTCCGAGCGCGCGTCACAAAGGAGAATTACAAAGCCACGTCAGGAAGGCGGCTGGCACAAAGTGGCAGCGGAGGTTCACAGCTTTATGTGTTAACAGCTTCTGTATGCACAACTAACGGAGGCAAAGGAGCGAGATAGAGATGCATTAAGGCTTCTGTTTACTGTGTTTTATTTTAAAATATCTTGTTTGAAAGAGAGCAAAAAACAAAACAAAAAAAAAAACTAGTCGGGATGCAAGGAGTGGCTGAACGGAAGAAGAGGAATTAAATGAAACCACACCAGAGGATGCAGAAAACCGTGCGATAACAACAAAATGCATGATTGCAATGTAATTGAAAAGTAAAAAAAAAAAAAACTTAATAGATGAAAACATCTTTGACTCCCAGAAGCTTTAGGATGCAGTACTTCATCTGTGATAGATGTGAAAGTGTAAAATTCTATTCATAGCACTCACACTCCCCCTCGTCTCTCTTTACTTGCTTTAAAAGAATCCTCTTTGCATCATCCTTTTTTTTAACACTTCACCTTGCAGTCTGAATCTCATCAGATGTCTGGAATTTGTGAGATACGCCGCTCTGATCTCTGCTCTCTGATCCTAATGTTGGTGATGCTGGAAGATTTTTTATTTTACTTTTCTGCTCACACACAGTTCAAATCTCTGAAGATACAACTGCCAGCAATTTGCCATATGTAAACTTATTATCTTTGATTCACCTTAATAGAAAAATAAAAAATAAGTAAAGTCATATTCAGATTTTAGCTTGAATGTTTAATTAGACATGTAGATTTTACCACACATAACTCAGATCTCAACCATCTTGAGTCATCAGAAAATGCCTCGAGCGACATGTAAACACATAAACCCCCAGCTTCATAACATAGTCAAGTCCCACCCCGACTATGACGTCATAGCAAACCAGGAAGTAAGTTATAAAAAACAAATACTAAAACCTAACAGAGACTTGTTGATACTGTTTAAAGAAAATGGTTACAATTGATTCCAAAGTATAAAATATAGGCCTGCATTAAAAATTAATTTCATCTGCCACAAAATATCGTTCATGGTGGTGCTTTTTATCACCTGACAGTGAAAGAAAAGCCGTAGTGATGTTTTTAGGGTTGTGTATTGGCAAGAATTTGGCAATAGGATACATGTCATCACACAGGGGTCATGATACGATATATCGGGATAAATTGCAGTACTGTAAGCAACCTATATTGCAATATATTGCCATTTTCTGTCCAAAAATTCTATTTTAAAAAAACGCAGTATATGTATTTTATTTGTTTCATATTTCTTATTTTATCAATGTTTTTCAATTGTTAGTCCAAATGGGCCATTATATAGTTTAATGTACTGTGTTTCATATGGTCGATGCATTTGGCCACTTCAGTACCGTCCGTTGCGGACCCCCTGAGCTTGGGGTGCTAGACAAATACCTGCCGGCCTTCCTTCCGTAACATGACGACTGACTACAGTAGGGAAAAAGAACGTCCTGAATTAGACACTTAAATTTGGCTTAAAATACGAACATTCTGGCTAATTAGGAACTGTTGGCAACCTTACCTCAGTTTAGAAGGCAGTAGGTGTTGGTCTAATCCGGTTAGCTTCAGCCATCAGTGCATGATGCTAATGTTTCAGCTACTGTTATACTCTCTGGCTCCTCAGGAGTGGGAGAGACAAATGTCTGGCTGACTGCTGCCAACTAGTGGTCAGAGGCTAAACTACAACATAAAAATCAACCATCGGCATGAAAGTGTACATTTTAAACCTTAATTAGAAATAAATACAGAGCTTTAGAGAGTCGATACAGTATCGGAAATTAAATATCACGGTATTTCAATGTATCAATATTTTCTTACACCCCTACTAATAAATTGGTTTACATTCTCAATTGCATACATTTTGAAATGAGCTTGATTCAAGATGGCTATCACAAAACAATCTTAGCAAACACATCTGATACTCAGACCTATTTAAACTATGCCATAAACTATTAGAATCAATAGTTTGTAAATATTTCAAGAATCACTGGTTAAAATTAAATATTTTTAGTTTTCAAGGTTTACCAAGTGGATATTTAATTGTCATTTCTCAACATAACAAAATCTTAATCTCTGCTTTTTATTTTGAACTGAAAATATCCGTTTTTTTCTTCACCATCCCTGTAAACAGAACACTGCTGGTGAATCATGTGACCTGGGGGGGCGGAAAACTGTCACTGATGATGCTTTACAGGCTGCAGCAGGTCCTGCCCTCATTTTGAAGCTCATTTATAGAGAAACAGCCTGCTTCTAATAGGTTTATTGATTGTTTGGCACGTTGCCGAGACCACAAGTAACATCAGACATCTTTCTTATCCTCGTTTTCCAAAACTTGTTCACTCCCTCACGCCTCTCACAGCAGTGCCATGTTGGCGTAACATGAGGTTTGTAATAAATTATTAAAAATGTTTGGTCATACGGTTAGGCCAAACCAAACATTGTTCCTACGTTTAAAACTGTATTAAATCACCAGTTTTCCCACTGTACCAGTTATGCTTCCATTAAAGTGATGGTTGAGGAAACTTAGAGGGACGGCTTGGGTTTTAGGGTAAATGGTGTTTGTCTTAAACACTATCTGTTTGCTGTACGTGTTACTCCTATTTTTCCGTCTGTACTCAGCTTAAACTTGGTAATTTAACCTTCAAATGTTATTTAAATTAAGTCCTGAAACAAC
>JAUBOC010000077.1:3879251-3889741 GCA_032275365.1 Anablepsoides cearensis
TATGTATGTATGTATGGGGTGCAACGTTTCAGAAAATTCACGATTTGCTTGGGTTTGATAGGTTAGTCTCATGGTTCGATATTTTCTTGATACAAAAATAGACAAATGTCCATGTGCTTCCTAACTTGTAGTTTATTCAAATTAATTATGAACATTTGTTTAACCTTAAAGGTCCTTTTTTTAAATTAAATGTTGCTGAATCAGCAAGTTTCTCACTGGATCTGTGCTCAACAGTTCAGCCTAGGTGGAGCAGTCGAACACAGATTCACTGATCCTGCAACACAGAGCATCTTCAGAAGACAAGCTGATAAAGTAAATTTAAAAAATCTGTATTGTTCGATACATAGTGTGTATTGAACCTAAGGGACTGTATTTAACAGTTTGATACAGATACATATATTGTTGCACCCTTACTGTGTTTATATAAATATATATATGTATATATTTCTTTTAAATGATGTGAGCACAAATGATTTTTCCTTCCACATGTGGTCATTGAAATTACTATTAGTTCAATACCTGGTCTATTATAAAATCACAAACTATCTGTTTATAATTTGGTTGGAAAAAATCTCTTAATTGTAACAAAAGCTCATGGAAGTAGTTCAGAGCTTGTACTAATTGTCACTTTTCATTTTGTTTTCCTGTGTCATCAGATTATTTATCACTGCTACTTGAAGCAGAGCTACGGTTCAAACCAAGAGCAAATATTTCTTTGATGAGATCGAAAGTTTTTGTAAGACTTGAGAAGGCTGCAGATTGTAAAAATGTGCACACAAAGAACCACAATGCATGATGGGTGCAAAAGATGAATCACACTAACATTAGGCATGTGTGGCTTTTTAACTGGGAGTGGATTGTGAAGCACAGAGCTGAGCGAGGACACGGTTTGAAGTCAGGCATTTGCACACAAGCTATTTTTGTTCCACTAGTCCTTTTATAGTTGAATCAGCCAGTGTAAACATGGTCTGCTCAGGGGCCCCACAGCAATGAGATCATACTGAGACCAGCTTTTCTTCTAAAACTTCCCAGGCATGGCGTTATGACACTGCAGGCGCTGTCAGAGTCCAACAGAAAACTGTGGCTGGAGGCCATGGATGGCAAGGAGCCGGTGAGCATCTTTGCCTGTTTATCTTTAAAATATTTATTTTGTGCAGGCTTTGTTTTGGCCACAGCACTTTTTTAATGGTCTCTGTGATAAGGAAATTGTACCATAACCAAATTATTTGTCACTGGCTCCCTCTTCTGTTGGCCAGGATTGGTTTTATAATAAAAAAGAAAAAGACATAAATGCTAGAAGATTTATAGGCCTAACCTTCCTTTGAGGAATGCATATTACCCGCCGCCCTTTTATGCCAAAGTTCTAATGATAACAAAGGAGGAATTCTGTAGCTGTTTTGCTCTAACATGATGATGTCATGCACAATCCTACGCGATATTCTGCAATAAACTGCAATCTGTTAGTGCTTAATATGTGTTGAAAATGACTTTAAGCTACTATAAAACCAAATTTAACTCAAAATTTGTGAAGTTATTACTTTCTGTAAATTTGACTCAAATCTGCCCAGTGGTTCATAGGATATTTTGCTAACAGACCAACGGGATTGATGCTAATAATTAAAGCCAAAGTCATGTGTGTAATTTGCATGGAGGTTAAGTGGGTTATGACCCCAACAATAATCAAACAGTCAAAATAATTAGAATAATGATAGTAGTATAATATGAAAAATAATATAATAATAGTAGTCAAAAATAATCAACAGTCAAAATAACCCCCCACTCCTACAATAGAACACAATAGAAATGAACTGGTTAAGTACACAACTGCAACTCTCATGTTGTCTTTAGTTAACTTTGACCTCATTTAAAAAATTTATGATGTCATATATAATATGTATGTTTTAGCATAATTTATGAAAATGAAATTATTACATTACATTCTTGTCACATGGCTGTTTTTGTTGACTCATGTTGTAAATCCTACTCTTGAAAATGTAGGTATGCCATATAATACATCCTAAAAAATGTAAGAAATTTGTTATTGTTGAGAAAAAATGAGGGGAAAAGTAAGTCTTTTCTTAATTGTTGAACTGACGTGGAAGAGAAAAGGTGCAGAGTAAAGACAAAGAAAACTGGAAAGTTATGTAAATCACAGTAAAAGCATTACAATTTATTTCAACCCCCAAATATCCTGAATCTTTTTATAAACAAAACAGTTACTACCATGTGTTAGCTCAATATTAGTGAGATTGACTGAATTATAACTGGCCATTTTGAATTGCTTTGACTCAAAACGTTCATCACTTGCAGATGTCATCCATGTTGAATTCTTGCTCAGGGTTTTAAATAAAATTCGACCACTTTTTTATGAGACACTTTTTAAAGCTAAATGAATGCATGCACACAGACACAGGCAAAAACATTATGACCTTTAGTGGTGGACTATGCCAAAGATGACTGTGACATGCATATCCTTCAAATACAAAAAGCCAAATAAAACAACTTTATATTTAAGAAACTTGGTATAATACAAGTGATTTTACCAATTTTATCACATAACTGGCAGACTTTCTTTTGAACTTGGCTCAAACAAAGTCAAACAGGAAGTGACATCAAAGGGAAATGTTTTAATAAAAAGGAACTCCCTGATTTTTGTTTATTGAAACAGTATTATTTGAACTCTGATTCTTCATATCTGATAAAGACTCAAAATGATCTAAAGAAACATCAGATTCTTCTCTACAGTCTGTGTTGTTAGCCATTGTAGCAACGCTCTGTTCACATGCAGACATTCCCCTTTGACATCACTTCCTGTTTCTTCACATGCAAAAATCTCAACAACTGTTCATCACAGCAGCATGAAATTTTATTTGCAACGTGTTTTCAATATTATCCTTCCAAAAATGCATTCATATTTATTACAAACATTTGGTGTCACGGGCACTTTAAAGCTTAAGAACAGCAGCAACTTCACTTTCTGTGTAAAATCAATGTTGAAGGCATGCATTGATGATTTTTTTCTCATGCTTTCTCTAGATTTACAACCTGCCAGCTATATTAAGCAAGAAGGAGGAGAGTAAGTGTGTTTTTCAAACTTTTTTTTATCAATAAAATACATGTAATTAACATCAGAGTTGACAATACGTCAATGACAAACAGGCTAGCTTGTAACCTGTAGCTATGTGGGCTCATTAAGACAATTATTTGACATTCGCCCACTCAGCTGACACAGTAGAGCCTTCCAGCACCGGGGCTGCGTCCTATTAATCTTGTTAGATTGAGCGCAGGCATAAGGGAAAGCTGATTATTCCAACATGATGTGTAGTTAACCCAGCTGCTAATTGACGTGTCAACCCTCCTCCTGTGTTATATTACAGCATATCTTAATGAGGCGGGTTTTAACTTCGTAAGGAAATGCATTGACCTGGTCGAGAAGAGAGGTGAGGCTTTCATGTGTCGCATTATTTGAACGCAGCCTGATCATCATTATCAGTTTGCTTTTTTTTTTTATTCATTAACGTAGCATTTATTAACACACTGTGCTGTGGCATCGTGCTTTGTTTTGTTTTTAAAATAACACAGGGATAAACACGATGGGCTTGTACAGAATCGGAGGGGTCAACTCCAAAGTGCAGAAGCTGATGAGCACAGTCTTCTGTAAGTAGCTCGGGACGGAGGTTCAAAATTAAAAGGTGTGATATGTTGCCACATGTTTCGCCAAAATGTTTCAAGAAATTCCAAATACCAGTCATAAATTTTATATATATATATTAAAATAGGGATTGTTTTTTAAAGGTATGCATGGCTACTTTGAATGTAAAACGTGTTAAAGACAATATGTCAAGCAACATCTGCATTTCATGGTAGCAGGTATTACAAATACATTGAGGGTGTTCATTTTGTTATTACTCACTTATTTTATTGACTAATGATTGTTTGTTTGCATCATCCAGTTGTTTTTTTGGTTTGTAAGCTAGCCAATTAGAGAATTTAAAGAATTGCCGTAGAGGACTTTGACTTCCATGTCACAAAATGATCAAGCTCTGACATTTTTAAAAATAAACATGAGCATAATGGGAACATAAACAGTATTCGCATCTGAAAACAATTTTTTTATTCATTTATTGCTACAATTACAGTGAAAATATGGCATGAATATATTCAATAAATCAAAATTGACATCTGGACGAACTTGAAGAAGCACTTCTCTGATGTCTGAACACTATTTGTTATCATGAGTCTGGTGCCTCACTCTCACTGTGTGTTCAGAGTGAGGGAAGAGCTCCTCTCTGTGGTACCACAGTTTAACAGCATTATGGTCTCATATTACTTATCACCTTATTAAATTACCCAGTGTAATCTTGTTTGCATACATTTCAAACATGTGAATGGAAAATGTCAAAGTGAATTAAGGGCACTTGCGTGTACTTATATTTGTTTTAGATCCTTTTATTTATCAGTGTTAATTATCTCACATATCATTCCTCCTTTTGACATTAAATATGTTTCTTATTTTATGATTTAAAAGATGTGTTGAGGTATAAAAGAATAATACTCAAATGTGTTTGTCAACAGCTTCGAAGGCGCCTGCAGATATGGAACTGGATCCCGAGATGTGGGACAACAAAACTATCACCAGCGGTTTGAAGAATTACCTCAGGTCAGCTCGCCCTACAGGCTGCGTGTTCTTAACTGGCAGAAGTCATTGTTGTCTCCATTAAGCTTCTTTAAACCCCCCCTGCTGTTAGTCGTGCATCCAGTGCATCACTGACTGGCAGAACGAGGTGGCTGCGTTCAGAGGACTCTTGTCACCAAATAACAGTAAATCACAACTGTTCTTTTTTTTGTCTTTTACCAGATGTCTCTCTGAGCCTCTAATGACTTTCAAGTTCCACAAAGATTTCATCATGGCTGTCAGTAAGTTTTACTAAAGTTAAAGTTATAATTGGTGCTGTGCCAACCTTTAATCGTCAATATGTTGAGTTTGTTTTCTCCTTTCTACTATTTTTACCACACTATATATATATATATCTATATATATATAGATATATATATAGATATAGATATAGATATATATATATAGATATATAGATATAAAGCTATCACTGTGTTACAATTAGCTTTAAGCTAATTCTGTCCTTTAGCTTTTAGCTAGCTTTTCTCATTTAGCTTTTATTTGTTCTTTTTTGCTTTTATACTCTATTCTACTTCTTTTAGCTTTTAGATACTGTTTTGGTCCATTTTATTTATTTTTTTTATTTTTTTTTTTAGCAAATATCAACAATTGTTCAGTCATTAGCATTTACTCCAGGGCTATACAACTGGCGGCCTGCGGACCACATCTGGCCTGTGGATGACTTCCATCCGGTCCATCAATGAGTCTCTCTGTAATAATATATATATATATATATATTATTTGTAATTTATTTTTTAAATGTAATTTATTGTAAAAATTGATTTTAAATCAGGCATCACGGTGGATCAGTTAGTAGAGCTGATGCCTCTCAGAAATAAGGTTATAGATAACAATGGGTATAGATAATGGATGTATTTCAAATTATTTGTGCCCTGATTTACTCTGTGTTTCCCAGAAAATGCTATTTCTTTAGTTCACTGTACTTTAATTATGAATAGAGCAAGAAACTTGTGAGGATATTTTGGGATGTGTGTGGGTTAAATGTGTTTTTATTATGGAAAAATTTGAATTTAATATAAACTGAATATTCGGTGTGACGTTTTGTGTATCTGTGCTTAGCAGCAGACAGTCTCTTGTGGAGCCACATTCAGCTACAAAAGAGAAGCAGAAATCAAACGAACAATAATGGAAACAATTAAATCACTTTCATCTGAGGAATTGTTCCAAGCTGTGTGCTTCATATCTGTCTCATCTCATTCTCAACTCACAAGTTCAATTGGTTCCATTTTTGTCTTCCTGCACAGCTGGATAGCTTTTTGAATTTAATGAGAAAAGCTGGTCCTGAAGCTGCTCAAAGACTTCTTTATGCATATTTTAATGTTTAACAAGAAGGATATTAGTAAAATACCTCTTTTGGTTATTTACTTACTTGTACCACATATTTCATATGTAGTGAAATTTATGATTAAAAGTGAATGTATTTATCTTGTCCTGTAGTGTTGCTGAAGATTCAGCAGCCTTGGCTTTAGAACATCACTGCTTATTCTCTCAGTGCTGATTCTGTGGTAAAATCACTTCAGTTTACAATTGGAGTCAAACCAATTCAAGATGGCTTTCAATTGATTAACCTTAACAAACGCAAATTATTTTTTTTAGTATAAGCTACATTTTACAGATATTGAGCTAAAATACTGATGTATTAGCAGCTGTAAATCCCTCTAAAATGCACAACATGACATGTTATTTTCAGGTTTTAACCATAGTGGCTGTTTTTTAACACAGGATGGCTGTGTCCAAATTCAGGGGCTGGGTTCTTCGAAGGATTCGACCTACCTGGTCTAGGTGGGCCGGGTACTTGGTCGACTGCAAAGACCAGAAAAAAGTGGCTGTGAATTTGGACAGTCTAGTCTTCTTCTTTATTCCTGCACCTTACCCCGGCGTATGTCCTAAACAACGCTAAACAGAAGCAAAAATAGATCTAAATCAGCAAAATATCAATATATTAGTATTATTAATAACATAAAACACCAAACTTAGCTTAAAGGCAATATTTGAAGAACTAAGGGACCCACCATGGTTATTTCGCTATACCAGCTCGTTTGGTTTCTGACAAGAATTATATAAAAAATATGTCAATAGAAATGATAAAAACATTAACAATACAACCGCTTGAAACTTAAAATTTTTATACCACCAGATTTTTATTTAAAACTATACTCCTTTCTCCTAAAAAAAAAAAAATCTCTGGTCAACCTGCAATGCATTATGGGATATGGTGGGTCAAGAAAATCCATCAGACCTGTCCCTCAAATCAGGGAAAAAGGATGCATTTGTCGGCCACAGCAAAGGAGTCTTTGTATTTGGACAGCCTCCGGTGCGGCGCTGTGACGTAAGCAGCCGACAAATATGGCCCTCGGACCCAGCCCCTAAATTTGGACATAACCAAAGATAATAGTAAAATTTTATTTATTTCTATCATTGTTGTTTTCCGCAGAGTCGGATGACCAGAACTACAGGGTGTGTGCTGTCCATGCTTTGGTCCACAAGCTACCAGAGAGGAACAGGGAAATGCTGGAGTTACTAATCAAACACCTTGTCACGTATGTGTTTCTGTAATGAACCGGTTATACTGCAGCTTTTTTTGTGTGTGTGTGTGGGGGGGGTGGATGGTAGTAGTCTCAGGGAAGACAAATCGGGCTCAAACTAATTAAACTTTCTTCACCTCTCTTGCTTTCCTACATATAGAGTTTCTGCACAGAACCAGTCCAACTTGATGACGGTGTCGAACCTGGGCGTTATCTTTGGGCCCACTCTGATGCGCTCACAGGAGGAGACTGTCGCTGCTATGATGAACATCAAGTTCCAGAACATTGTTGTGGAAATACTCATCGAGAACTTTGATAAGGTGAGGCATTGTTGTCCTTTGGGCTTATGCTCTGTAAGCATATCTTTCACTTTAAGGCTTTATTACAAAACTGATTCAACGTCTGTTCCTACAGAGGATTGTTTAGATTTCAGAGAGCTGATTTTTTTAACAACATTTTTACATTTTAGTTCAATTTTGTTTGAGTTTCACTTTCCATGAAGAGAAATCCAACTATTCCATTTGAGTAAGGACTTGGTGAGAGTGGTGAGGGTGAGGGGGGGGGGGGGGAATAAAATGTTTAATGGGAAAGGAGAAACTTCTGGCAGAAAGAGGCCTGCAGATAACAGCCATCTGTCTCAACCTGGCACCACCTGCAGTATCTTCCAGGACAACATACTGAACATTGCCTCAGCTGATAAAGTGGGCTGTGTAAAACATTTAACGTTTAGTTGCTGCTGAAGGCACTTCATTTGTGCTGTTTTCTTGAAAGTCTCCAGCAGCATCACTTGGGGCTCAAATCAACCATTTTTACTTTTTATAATTCTGATTTTATTATATTATAGAAATTTGTTGTTGTTCATAAAATTATACATATACAGTATTATACATACATTTCTGCAGCACTAATGGATGGTGTTCCCATATTTTAATGTGACATTTTACATCTTTTGCATTCAATTCATTTGTCCTGGACTTGCAATCCCTGTTTTCAAACTGCATCAGTAGACTTTTGGTTTTGATTGCTTCTGTCTGGACCTGCAGATCTTCCACCAGCCTCCAGATCCCAACGTGCCGCTGCCTCAACCACAGAGCAGGCTCAGCTCCCGCAGGAGCCGAGCCATTTGTATGTCCAAGGGGCCTCGCAAACCCCGCAGTCTCTACACTCCAACGCTGTGCCTGGCTGATGCAGAAAGTGAGTACCAAGGCAAAAAACCTGCTGCCACAGGTCCCAAATGTGTCAGATTTCATTTAATTTAGACTTTTAGTTTTAGATCCTGTTTAGCTTATTTAAAGCTTTTGTTGTGCAAAATATAACTTTTGGTGACAAATTTGAAATATTAGCTTTTTAAAAACTGGTTTTAAGAATTTTTCTTGTTTTTAGCTACTGTATTGCTTATTTTAGCTTTTAGCTACTGTTCAATACATTCTAGCTGCTGTTTTACTAATTTTACGCTTTAGTTGTGCAAATGTAGCTTGTGGCTACAAATTTGCAATATTAGCTTTTTAAAACTAGTTTGGGGATTTTTTTTTTCAGCTAATGTATTGCTCATTTTAGCGTTTAGCTACTGTTAACAAATTTCAGCTGCTATTTTGCTAATTTTAAGCTTTAGTTGTGCAAAATGTAGCTTGTGGCTACAAATTTGAAATATTAGCTTTTTAAAACTAGTTTTGGGATTTTTTTTAGCTACTGTATTGCTTATTTTAGCTTTTAGCTACTGTTCAACCAATTTTAGCTGTTTGGCTAATTATAGGCTTTAGGTGTGCAAAATGTAGCTTGTGGCTACAAATTTGCAATATTAGCATTTTAAGATGTTTTTGGGATTTTTGTTTTGTTTTAAGCTACTGTATTACTCATTATAGCTTTTAGCTATTCTTCAACTAATTTTAGCTGTTCTTTGGCTAATTTTAGCCATTATCAGTTAACTTTAGCTTTAAACTATGTTTTAAGTTAACCATTTAGCTATGGTTTAAATTTAGCTAGTCTTTTGTTGATTTTACATTTCAGCTAATTTAAGCATTTATAGCTTTCATCAAATTAGTTTGTGTTCTGATCATTAGACTTGTTTTGTTTTAACTTTTGTTCTACTTTAATATTTGTTTTGTGTAATTTAACTTTAATAGGTTTCAGCTTCTTCAACAAATCTGAGCTGTCATTCAGCACTTAGTGTGTTCTTTACGTGTTTGTTTTGTTTGTTTTTATTGTGCAGCTGATGTAATGTCAACAGCATAGGTTTTAATGAGGGCCTTGCATGCCTTCCTTCTGATCCCTGCATAGGTGACACTTTGAGCAGCAGTCCCAGCAGTACCCCTATGGGCAGCATGGAGTCTCTGTCCTCCCACTCCTCCGAGCAGAACGCCTCCTCCAAAGCAGCTTCCTCCTGGCAGAAGACGAGTCAGAGCAAGTCGGACCTCCTGCCCCACACGCCATCTCAGCTCTCAAACGGCCCCAGAAGCACAGTGTGTGTTAGCAGCCCTGAGTCCAGCTCCAGGGAGGATGCGGGGCGAACAGATGTAGAGTCAGAGGACGCTCTCAGCCTGTCCTCAGTCAGCACCCCACCCAGGCTGTCTCCTGCACCCAGAAAAGCCCCCCATTCCAACACTGAGCTCAAGTCAGCACTGCTGCCCCACTCTGCTTCTCCCTTGCTGAAATCCCTGCACATATCTGAAGGTAGGAAGGATATGGCTGCCATGACGGTACCAGAACTTGGTTGTTGTGATGTTTTGATCAAATCTTCAAAGGCTTTTAAAGTTTTACAGTTCTCACATAACAGGGTCACATTTTAAACAGCATGAAAACATTGTTTCCACGTCTCATTTCACGACTTATATTGAGCTGTTTTAGTATCAGAGCTGTTGTCTCTTTGTGTCATTTACAAGGAGCCATTAGTTACTGTGTGTTTGTCTCCATCAAGGCCACCGGAGCAGCTCTGGATCTGTTCAAAGCTTATTAACACTGGAGAACAAAGAGAGTCTAAAACCTTCAGAGCACCCAGATCTACCACCCAAAGTAGTGATCCGCCGCAGGATGGACGGGTCCACCAACAACGGCTACCAAAGACCAGGATCAGTGTAATGACATTTACAAAGCTCTGCTTCATTAGAAACAACAGAAACAATCAGATGATGTTAAACATAATGTCAGCTGTTAAATATTATTTTCCTGCTTCTATGAATTTGAAGTTTTAATCGAAGTTTAGTTTAGTTTAGTTTATTAGTTTATTCATTTTATGGTTTAAACAAAAAATAATTTCATACAACAAAAAGTAA
>JAUBOC010000077.1:3934383-3957305 GCA_032275365.1 Anablepsoides cearensis
CCCGCTACAGTAACTGGGTTTGACCCGCTGACCAGAAGTGGACAAACTCCTACAGAGTGGGTGGTCTCTTCTGAGCTCACCGCAGTTCATCTTCTTAATGTGTTTGAGTGCAGCACAATGGCTGCAAAATAACCACTTTCACTCATACAATACGCTTGTATTGACAGCATTTGTGCACAAAATGTTTCACATATTCATATGAAAAAACTTTTCATCAATTATTGCAGTTACATTCAAAGTTATTTTATCATCCATTTAATGCAAGCAATAAAATAACAAACAGTTTTAGGCTAAATGACAAACAGTCAAGTTTAGACTCAAAACTTATTGCACATAAATAAAAGCATGTTTTTTTTAATTTACTAATAAAACAGGCTTTATAAGAAAAAAATGTGTTTACCCTTTGATAAAAAGGACAAGAGGAGCTTATATGTGTATTATTTTGTTTATCTTCGAGCTTTACCCTGTCTGTTGTTGGTATTTATTAGAGCTTCATAATCATTTATTTGCTGGATGTATGGGAAAAAGATGAAACGGAGCCTCTGCTTTCACAGAGGGAGGATCTTGACAAAATGATTTTTCAATGGAAGAGGGGTCTCATTAGCATGACAATTGTGGGAACTGAATCGCTCTACTTTTCATGAGCACTGTAAAAAAAAGTGAGAGAATAAATAGAGCCATTGCACACACTGATGGGAGAGAATGGTTTGGATTTATTAAGGCTCCTGGGAGACTGTGATCACAATCCTGTACAAAGAATATATGAAGAACAAATTCACTGAAACGTTTTATATCTTTCTGCAGACTGAACCTTTATTTTTACTGTAGATATACAGATTTATATGATACCGGCGTTAGACTTGTGCTTATTCAGAGGGACTGTTTTCTTTATTTTAAGTAATATTATATATTTTCAAAATTGCAGTTGCATTTTTCACAATAAAGAGTGACGTCACAGGCATTTTAAAGCAAGGTTCCCAAACTTTTCAGCTTTATTTAAACAGCTTTATTTGGGTGATAAACTGGATCAGGTCAAATATGTAAGAGTATATAACAATATGTATTATATTAATTTCAACCATTTTAAATACACTAATAGGGGTGTAACAATACATCAATCCATATCAATATGTTGATTAATGATTCATTTACATCAAGGCAAAATGAAATTATTAATCTACTAGTATCATCAACACACAACTTTGTACTAAATGATTGTTAGAACAGCTGATGACATCACAGCGTACTGATCGCAGACTTGTCAACTGGATTGAATCAAAACTGTATCATGAAAGACTTTGTGAGACTGAGAAACATTGTATCCAAACAATGCAAAATTATATAAATGAAGCAGGTGATTTAGGCTACTTCTATACTCCATAACCAAATTCTTTTGGACCAACTAAACTAATTTAAAAGCAAATAGTAATCCTTTCTAGAGGTGTTAAGTAACTACAAATACTTTGTTACTTTACTTAAGTAGAAATTTTGGTTATTTATACTTTAGTGGAGCAATTATTTGTACTTTCTGCTGCTTACTTTTTAAAAATGCAAAAAATATTTTATTTCTATTTCAATTTGTCTTGTTTTTATTCCATCTTTTTATTGTTCTGAAAATAAAAATATTAAATAAAAAAAATATCCAGGTACATGAAGCCCATGGATAAAGTGATTGGATTGGATGACAAGTGTAAATATATATTCTGACATCCTGTTGGATTGAACTGACTCCATCACACCTGGATGACACAAAACATGCTACAGAACCCTGTGACACAGCCTGAGCTTTTATCATTAATGGCTTTTAAGTGTTCATTACTTTTACTTTTATACTTTAAGTAGTTTTAATACTTTTATACTTTTACTTGAGTAGAAAGCTCGAGTTGATACTTCTACTTCCAAAAAGGTATTTTTAAACCCTATCTATACTTCTACTTAAGTAATGAACGTGAATACTTTTGACACCTCTGTATCTATGTTATTTTTTACAAAAATGCAATCACTTTCATCACAAACATTTTATATCACAGGCACTTTAAAGTTTTTGGGCTATCCCTTTAAGTTCAGGACACTTTCTGCACATTTAGAAACTCAGGTCTAAAGACATTTGGTTTTGAATAAATACATATTAAAACACACTTTTCAGTTTGTTTGTCTGAAAAAGAGAAAAGAAAGCAGGAGTTGTTTTGATGTTTTTAGGAAGCAGCAGGCCCTGCAGTGAACTGCAGCTTAAAAAAAAAAAAAAAAAAAAAAAAAAAAACCTGTCTGATCCCGGCTGGAGCTGGAGCGCACGCAGCCCCGCCTCTCTGCATGGAAAGACGTCCCACGAGCGATAAAGTTTGATGTCCTGCCCAAAGTTTGGACTGAACGGGAGGAAACTTTTTTTTCTCTCTCTCTCTCTCAGGAGACAGTGAGTGGTGGAGATTTATCCAGCAGCAAACCATGAAGTTTTCCTGAAACAAAGCTGACAGAAGTCTGAACTTCTCCTGACGCAGAGGAGAGGAAACTTTCTGCTCACTTTTTATTTTTGTTTTGTTTTGCGGTTGTGGGTTTATTTTTTTCGTGGAGGTGGGGGGGTGAGTGAGTTGGGGCCGGACGACAACACAGATTCCAGTGTGGAGTACCAGATATGCGCTTTGTTACATTTACAAGTATGCCCACTGGAACCAGCGGGAGAGCGCTGCCTTTTGCTGCTGATTTTAACAGCTAACGCACTTTCCCAAACCTAAAGTTCCCACTTTAAAAAAAATGGCTCCAGGTAACTTTTAGTGGCGTCGAGATTTCCAGATTTCCTGCTGCGCGTCAAGAGTTCGGGGATTTGGCTTTAAAGAAAAGTTTCTGAACATTTTTACACTTTTTTTAAGAAAAAAAAAGTTCCCTGCTTCTTGTTGGAGCTTTGCGACAAAATGGATCCGAGCCAACACAACCCTCCTGCCGGACACCAGATCGTCCACGTCCGGGGAGACTCCGAAACCGACCTGGAGACGCTTTTTAACATCGTGATGAACCCGAACAGCCCGAATATCCCGCATTGTGTCCCCATGAGGATGAGGAAGCTGCCAGACTCCTTCTTCAACCCCCCAGAGCCCAAGTCCCATTCCAGACAAGTAAGCCCGCCCTGTTTGTTCCTTCTGAGAAATCCCAACCGGGCCCATCCTGTTTGGGTTCAACCTTTTAATTTATTTTTTTATATTCTTCAAATCTCTCCCTTTTTGTATTCCTGCGTGAACACATTTAATGTTTTTACTTATTAGGATGTCATGACTCCCCCATTGGAACCGCTTCTAGAAATGTGTCCAAATAACCGCATCTGTAAAAAGTCAGGATTAAACCTCCGTTTGTCGCGTTTAATGAATCTAACGTAAAGTTAGTGTGGTTGTGTTTTTTGTTCATACACTAAAGCAATCTTTCTGGATTAGGCTGATCCACGGAAACTTGTGGTTTCCTGTAAGAAGAGTTTGTCTGAACTTGTTGGAAAAAAAAAAGTTTTCTTCGTTGATCCGATTTATAGAAGGAAGAGAAACAAGATTACAGCAAATAAAAAATAATTAAACTCTTTAACTTTTTTATTATTAAAATGAAGATTCTCTTCAGTTAAAAAAAAAGAAAGGTAAAAAAAAAATCTTGCTGTGATTGAATTCACCCACTCCTCCCTCCCTCCCTCCTCCATCTCTAAAGTTTTGTAATTGGTGCGCATGCGCGGTTTTGCTTCTCTGTCCCACAGAGAGGCCTCTCCTCCTCTTCTCTGGGCCTGTTCACATTTCCAACTCTGCTGCAACTCATTGGTGAAAAAAAAGCAATACAAACAAGTTTTATAGACTAACTGCAAAATAAATAAATACAAATCTATGGCATGTTTCCTGCACATTTAACTCAGGATAAAATATGTTATAAACTGTTACTTTAGGGGGAAATAAGTTTTTCATAAATGTTAGCATGTTGTATACAGAGATCTGCAAGTGACAGAGTTGCAGCCTAAGGTTAATTAAATTGTGATGGCCATCTTGATTTAGGTTAGTTAATTGTCTAATACAGAGTATCCAGGGGGTCCTTAAAAAATCACTAAATTGTTAGTTTGGTTTATATTTTTTTAAAAATACATGGAGAACAATGAACTAATAAAACAAACAAAATAAACTTAATAAAAATATATATTCCCATGGCATTTAGGGGTTGAAATGACAATAAATTATCTTTTAAAACAGCATGGAGTTTATGAGGGGGTCCTTGTAAGGGGTCCCCAGACCCAATTGGCTTGAGAAGCCTAACAATTACTTCCTGAGAGTTTTTGTTCAAATTCATCCAGTTTTTCCTGACATATTTAGGTTACCGGACATAAAAACTACACAGAAATAATAAAATATATTTTGTGAGGACTGTTTTTATTTGACTTTGTTCTGTTTCTTCTAACCCCAGGCCAGCACGGATGCTGGGAGTGGCGCAGTGCTCACCCCCCACCACGTCCGTGCCCACTCCTCCCCGGCCTCCCTGCAGTTGGGGGCTGTGTCGGGGGGCTCCCTGTCGGGGATGGCCTCGGCGGGCGCCTCTCCCCAACACCTCCGCCAGTCTTCGTACGAGATCCCCGACGACGTGCCCCTGCCCGCAGGGTGGGAGATGGCCAAGACCTCCTCTGGCCAGAGATACTTTCTCAAGTAAGTGTGCCTGCAGCAGGTGTCTGGCTTTATACAGCCCTTTAGACAATGCATGTAAAGGTACATCATGCAAATGATGAACTCTGACATAAAAAGGTTTATCCTGAACTTTATCAAATGGAGCCTTTTTAAAAAGTTGTACCCAGGTAGTTTTTCAAATATAATTATAAATAATTGTGAAATGCACTTAATGCAGATGTGACAGAATCTGTCAAAAACCACTTGGAAGCTTTTGTCTTGTATTTTACCAACACTAGGTTAGCTGTAGTCTGTAAGTAAACGAATATGGAGGAATTTAATTGGACAAGGCTAGAATCTCAGCAAAGACGTTTAGGTGGAATTATAAGAGTGAGTCTGCTGCTAAATATGGTGGAACGAAGCCTTTCAGGAAGACAACTACCAGTACCAACCCCTAATTTATTTATACTGGCTGCAGACGGCAATCTGCCAAAATTAGATTCAATCCAATCTTTGCAGAACACCGGAGTCAATATACAAAAATCACTTCGTACCAACAGAAAAAAGAACCAGTTCAACATTTGAATTTTCAAAATAATTCACCAAAATTAGACTAATTTTGTCAATCCCAGCTATATTCATAAAAATATGGATATATTTCTACACAAATGCTGTCAAAACATATCGTTCTCTCGTGGAAGCAGATGGCATCATGTAGCGTGCAGCATATATGTGCACACGATACACATGGATTTTATTTTGAAATCAGGAGTTTCAAATAAGCGACAGCGATGCAGTTTCAGCTGTGTTTGGAGTAGGGGTGTAAATCAGCAGCTTTATCACGATACGATATTACATCGATATGTTTGGATGACGATTCGATATTTCTCATTATCACAAAGTCTGTCACAAAACGATTTCGATTCAATTCAAATCACGTCTGCGATCGATATAATGCGATATCATCTGCCCATCTAACACAATGACTGCGTTAGATGGGCAGATGATGTTGATTCCCATCGAGAACAAGATGAAGATATAGATCGATATTTTAACTTGGCCTCGATATAACTGAATCATGAACCATTCAAATCGATATATATAGATATAGATCGATGTATCGTTACACCCCTAGTTTGGAGTCCGTCTCCAACAGAATTAATTATATTTTGGTCTGACTCCCGCATTTATCAGTGGATTTATGGCGCAATCTTGCATTTCCTGCACATGCTTCTTGGTCCTCCTCTGTGCTTCGCACCGGAGCGGACTGGATCGGGGTGGGCTCTGTGTAAACTGGGGCGCAAACAAACAGCGGCACACTGCACAGCGGAGCTGCATCTAGTGTAAATAAGGGGTGAGAATAGATATTAAGGAATGATCAGGGTGATTTTAACACAAAACTCGACGTTCAAACACGCAGTATTTGCAAAGCTTCCGGTAAGTACTGCTTCAGGTTCAACCTTTCTTTATATCTGCGCACTTTACTCAACAAACCTGAGCATAAATCTGCACTGATATGTCAATATGTATATAAACGCCTCTTTTATTTATTATAACCAACTTTTAGTCACATCAGCTGCTGGGAGGTAAAAAGATGCAGTTGTAGTTGTCCAGTCATTACTTTTTCTTTGTTGTGTTTCTTTAAAGACACAACAATGTGGCAAATTAGCTTCATGTATATATTTATATTACAATGAGTAGGTTTAAAATAGTTTCACTTTCTCTTTATGCATCTCTATTTGAACTGTAACAAGCCCAGACTAAAAAAACTAGTTGAAAAATTCATTGTCAGACTGAGCAGTTTTAACTCTCTGTAGTGGTCTTGATGGGTCCAAGCTACCGGAGCGGCCCGTCGTCTCACACTGAAGCTCTGTTCCGTCTGCACAATGCTGACAATAACTTTCAAATCAGCTCCACTCCACAATAGCGGGCAGTGTTGCTCAGGAGGAGACAATTGCAGAAGTTAGATTGTAGGTTATTAAATCTGGTGGCGTCTGAAAACAAGAGAGGTCTTGAGGGACCTCTGCTGTATGTGGTGTTCCTTTTCTCCGGCTCAGGTTTCAGTAGAAACAATTGACCACTGTAGCTGCCCCAGACAGAAAGGAAAGGCAGATCTGCTAACCTGCAGAACTTCTCCACACCGACCATCCAAAGTAATTTGGCTCGAGACTAACGGGTTGCACCCAAATTTTCATCTGTGTCGCATTTAACATAGCAGTTTTAAAGGTGGACTTTTTAAATCGCTATCTATTAAGGCAGTATTAACTCGCAAACAATTCGTTAATAATCTAGTAAACATAAAGTTTGTTACTAGGACCAGAACAAGACTTATTGACAAAGTATTTAAAGTTATTCTACCTGAAATCTTACCAGAAACATGTCAAGATAAATAAAATGAAAGAAAAAAGTGCAAATATTTCAGGGCTGAACATCTTCTGAATATTTCAAACTGAACATTTCATGGTTAAATGTTTTTAGACTAACACATGATGGCCAACTCCTGCAGTTTGACCTTCTGGATCTTTGGCCTTGGCAAAAACCAGCTTTGCACACTCCCAGCATCAAAATCCAACACAGCACAAAATAACTGAAAACTATATTTTTTTATTTGTTAGACTGGTTGATTTTCATTCTAGATTGATTCAAACTGTTTATTAGGTTATTATAGATGGTTTTAGCTCATGTAATCATCTAATTCTATTTATTCTTCATATTTGAACATATATTAATGTTTTATTCATCCCATAGCATCAAAAACCTTGTTATTCCTATAAAATTGTAATTAATGAAATTGGTGGATATTTATGATAATTTGCAAAAACATTTGAAACTGACTAACCCAGAGAGCATATTGAGTTTTTTTTAATTATTTTGGAAGGGGGTAAATGTTAAACAGAGACTCATGTTTGTTTTAATATGGGGCAAATAAATGTTAATCTGTTGGAGTGATTCTCACCGGAAGACTCGGCTCGCTCTCATGCAGAGAAGCTTTTCAGTTTATCCTAGAGCTGCCAGTATCTTACCTGCAGTAGATGGCTGTCAGAATGATCTCAGTTTGTAAAATCAGAAGAATTCTTGTGGACGAGTCAAGCTAACGGCTAAATAAATGTTCTATTTCTAAAATAAGTTAAACTGTGTACAATTCCCAGCATTGTGAATAAATGCTTTTATAGTAAACTTTTACACGGCATCACTCCTGCATCTGACAGTTGTTTGCGTCAGCGTGCTCAGGTGTTTACACTGGAGTGCTGAGTTGGAACCAGGGTTGGGCAAAATCGTATCAAGTGCAATTAGTCATCAGAAAAACTGTCGACAATTCATAATTTCCACTTTGCAATTAATGTAATTTGTGCCGTGTGATAACGTATTTTTATTTTATTATCTTTCTGAGCCCGATGGCGGAACAGAGCAACTAATGCTAACCCAACAAACTTGTTTAATCACCAACATAAACTGGAGGACGAGGAAAGCCAGAAAAGGCGAGCCAAGGGCCTTAACGTCAGCACCATGCAAATGCAATTGTCATCTCTTAATCATCATAAAAATTATTGGCTAAATGTCACAATTAATCATGATTAGTCTTTTTTTTCTATTAATCAATATTGCCCAATGGGTTTGACTAATCGATACAAGAATTCCTCTCTGATTTTCCAAACTGAGATCAGTTTAACTTCCGTCTACTGCAGGTAAGATGCTGACTACTCATAACCCTAAAGTACAAAAAAAGATGATACTCGGCAACACACTGTCTCGACGAACACGTTGGCCTCACATTTGTTTGGATCAGAAACAAGTTTTTTTTTTATTACCAGATGTTCTTTAAGGTCATACATCTGGAGAACATCTGGTCCACTTCGAAGATGTTCTTTTAAAATGTAAACTTGTAAAACACTTTGTGTAGCGGGATGAAAATGTTCCTCCTAAAAGTTGCACTTTAATCAAAAAAAAAAAACGCTCATTTTTAAACGTATATTTTTTTTGACAATCTATTCTACAGATTTATTGTTTTACTTTTATTCATATCATTTTTTTTTTTTAAATCTAAAATATTAGTTTTGTTTTTTTCCCTGAACGGTAGCAGCTGTGTATGTAGAAAACTCAACAAGAGGAGATAAAGATGTACAGTTTTTGGCGGTGTGTTAATCAGACGCTCAGGACTGCAGCTGCAGCGATTGTTCTACACGAGGGTTTGTGTTCCAGTAAGGCAAACAGGGGGAGACCTCCTTCCAAACACACGTACAGCAAAAGTGCAGATACTCGATCTGGAATAAAGGTGGCCTCGGCAGAAACTGCTGGAGGAGTCGCGCTCCTATTTATAAACAGAGCTGGTCCGACAGAGCCGTGTTGCAGCGGGAGTAAATCACAGCCAGAGTGTACTTGTGTGGGTGGTCAGGCAGGGCGGATGGATGGGACCGGGTTGGGGGGTGGGGGAAGTTTTACCAGCCAGCAGAGCAAAAGCTGAGCAGAGAGTGTGGGCTCACATTTCACTTCGACGTCTGCTGTTGTCCTTAGAGATAAATCAACTGGAGGTGAAAGTTTCTGAAAGATACTGTTTCTTGGTGTTTATTGGGACGCTGGCGGGATTATGCAGCGGGTCGTAACGATCGGCTTCTGTGCGTCCCAGCAGTTCAGCAGATGTCCCGCTCCCTTTAAAAAAAAAAAAAAAAAAAAAGTCACTCTCAGTTTTGGGATGAATGGAGCTGTGGCTCTGTGTTGCTGCCCTCTTTTGTGTCAATGGAGTTAAATGGCAGCCATGTGGAGATGACTAGAAGAAGGGCCAGGAGGGACTCCGGCCCTGCTTTTGTCCCAGCAGTGTAACACTGATCTTCATTCAGACCTCAGGCCTGTTGAGACTCATGTGAGCTCTCCCAAAATAGACCGATGGCTGACATGAAGGTTTTTAAAGATGGCCGCGGCGGAGCCGAGGCTTTGTTCAAACTTTAACCGTGTTCTCCGCGCCTCAAAGGTTCTTCCCTTCTCAGGCTCGATAATGTAAATATTAATCATTGATTGTACGAGCGGGACGTAGTGCAAGTTTAACAGAACAAATTGATTTTTTTCCTTTCTTTCTTTCTTTGAATTCGGGACTAAAGCTGAAATTATTAGTAGATGATTGAATTTGAAAACAATGTTTGCATGATGTTTTCTTTAGCTGTTTAATCAGGAAGAACAGCCAAGCTAAACCCAGCTAATCAGCGGTTGCCAGTCTTTAAAAACAGGAGGTTTATATTAGGTATTCTTCTAAAAACTGCTTTTTTTTTTTGGCAGGGGGTGTTTTTGGACTGTTGCATAAAAACAAAGACTGGAAGACTGTCAACAAAGTCTGTTGACCTTTCCTCCTCTTTCTTCTAGCACTTTAGTGGGGCCTTTGATTTATGGCAGCAGGGCCACAGAGGTTGGGTCACCTTGCTCAGCGCTGGGCCGGGGGGTGGGGGGGGAACTCTGAGGCTGGCTCATAAACTAATGAAGGTTTCTAATTTAGACACACCGGTGAACTTAGAGAGGTAATCACTGTTTCCGGGGCTTATTAAATGCAGCTTTGAAAGGTCTTTTAGTTCGTGGGAAGTCGGCCCTAAGCTGAGGAGAAAGCTTTGGGGGGAGAAGCTATTGTTTGCCCTCAGGGGCAGGTAGAGCTCAGTGTGGATGGACACTTTTGTCTTTTCACACTTGGGTTTCTCAAAGTTTTTTTTTTCTTAGCCTGGTTTCCCACAATCACGGTAACTTAACTTGTCACAGATTGTGATTAAGAATGATCGTTCGTTCACTCTAAACTTTTTCCTTAAAATCAGTTTCAGATTTTTTTTACACTCTTGATACTGCGTGAACTCATTGGTAACATTTGTTGAGTAGTTTAGTTTCACTAACATTTGTCTTTTAGTAGTTTCAGTAACATCTGTTGTGCTAAATATAAATCAGACACTCCTTATTTCAACAGTAGAGATGATCTTTTTTCCCATCAAACTCTCATTGCGAAGTCATGAACATGAGTTAAAAAAAAATAAAGAACCAAATGAGCATGGTTTTCTCCTAATAATGATGTCAAAAAATTGTAGGAAAATTTATGAATGGCTGCCTTACTGTGTTTATTTACCTCCGGAAGTGACTGAAGTAACAGAAAACTAGTCAACAATGGTGATGTCCACAGAAGAGCTGTTCGGTGTTGGAAAGGCAGAAAAATTTGACATAATGCTACGACGTAGCAAAATTCATGATTCAATCTCACAATTTGATATTTTTGATACAAAAAAGAGAAATGTCCATGCCCTTCTTAATTTATAATTTAGCGAAATTAATTCTGAAAATTTGTTTACTCTCAAAGGTCCAGGTTTTAAATTAAATGTTGCTGAAACAGCAAGTTTCTCAGTGGATCTGCTCTAAACAATGCAGCCTAGGTGGAGTAGTCGAACACAGATCCACTGATCCTTCAACACAGAGCATCTTCAGACAAGTTCATAAAATAAAATTAAAAAATCTGTATTGTTCCATACATAGTGTGTATTGAACCTAAAGCACTGTACTGAGTGAGTGTGATACATGGATTGATGCACCCCCAGTATTTACGTATACACTTAGGTTTCTGAGTCAATCATAGGCTAGAGATGAAACCATAAACTAGCTAAAGAAATCAGTCAGGAGCTTCATGTGTTTGAACGGTGAGCTCTTCCTTTTATGGTGTGAAAAACAGCTGTTCTACTCATTTTTTCTCTCTTTTCATGTTTAGCAGCGGGTTGACTTGGTTATATTTTTACCCAACTGACCCATTTGATATAGTTCAGAAACCCCTTTTTTATTTGTTTCACAGTTTATAATGAGTGCATTTTAAATGAAGGCTAAATCTACAGTTTCTGATTAAAACTGTAATATGCTGCAGTTAATCCTAGAGGACTTACAACGTTGTTGTAAAGGTTCAAGTTCTTTTTCTACATTGTTAAAAATCCAAACTTTATTTAAATTAATTTCAAACACAATTCAAAAGCAGTTGAGAGAAATGCAGTTCCAAGCTCCATGTTTGTCTCGTTTACTGTCAATAAATAGTCTTTAATAGATTTAGTTTTATTTTGATGTTATCTCAGCGACTTTAATGCTCTGTGAAGCTTTAAATCATAAATCCACAAATTTATATTGCATACTTTTGTTTTGAATCAAATCCACATGGTCTGTCAGAAATGGTGCTGGGGAGACCAGACCAGAAGCCTGTGTGAAGGCCTCATTTGGGACAACTTTGTGTTTGACAAACTTTTGCTTTATTGACCACACACAGACAAGAACCTTCCTGTTCGACTGTGGCCTGTCAGCTCGGTACACAAACGGGGCTGTGAGAAAGTCAGCCTAGTGTTTACCAAAGTCTTGATGCAACACCTCTGTTTCAGACATCAATGCCTCCACTGTCGCCAAGGGCATTTCTACAGAGAGAAAAGGACCCTCTAAGGTGGGGGTGATAACTCCTAGGGCATCATTTTCAGCTATTCCCCCCAAAAAAAGGCAAAGAAAATCTTCATTTGCAATTAATTAAACAAATCTTTCAAACTAAATGGCTGAAAAGATGAGCTTTGCTTGGTGCCGCTGCGTTCTGTATTAGTTTCCTCATTAGTAAGTTTGGCACAAACCATTCTTCAAAATGAAACTTAAAGCCACAAAGGGGTCACCGAGGTCACCCAAATAATCTCTCTTGATGATGTCCTGCTGATAGAGAGGCAGCCAGGCATCTCAAGTCAACCAGAGAAGAGGTGGTGGTCCTCGTCTTTGAGCAGTGATTGCGTCTGGCCTCCCTCGGCGCGCTCATCTGCCTCAACCGCCTTCCAAGCATATACTCCCTGGGTGGAGTCCCTGTGGCCTGAGGATCCCATTTTTAACATTTTGACAACTCAGCTGTGGGAGGGTTTCATCACTGCTGCACATCCATAGCTTCACTCCCCTATTTTAAGGCAGTAAAATGTGGATTTGGACATCTGGCTTTTGAAGAAGAGCAAAGTCAGCGAAGTAAATAATCAGTCTGGCGCCGGATCAAGCTTTGATCCGCTGGTTTGCTGGTATCGCGACGTTCTCAGAGACGTTTAAACCGCTGCGATAATTTATTTTTCAGTAGGTTGTAAATAGCAAAATGTGAATAAAAACAGAGATCTCGTAACAGATGGAAAAACTCTCTTTCTTTGCCCATCGGTTTAAAAACGCAGTCGAAAATGGATGACTTTAATGATAAAATAGAGAGATAATGTACATTAAAGTCCCGTGCCATCTGCCTTTGAGTTTAGTTTTTGCTGGGCTTGTGATGGATGTCGTGTGACGGCAACAGCAGTTGCGGCTGCGGAGCTCGCGGATCATCCACAATTCCTAACAGCAACTGGTGGCCTCCAGCCTTCCCAACAGTTGCCATGGCATTGTTTTGTTTTATGTTTCACCCACAGGAAGCGGTATATAGCTGGTCATATAGGGTTTAGGGCACCTCGATTTGAATGGATTATCTTTTAGTTTTTAAAGCTGGTGATGAATCACCGGCTCTTGGTAATTAATTAACCGATTTCCTCAGTTCTCACGTGGAGGCGCTTTGATTACGCAGCGGCGCTGAGGTTGAAGCTCTCGTTAGGCGTGGGTTTTATCATCGGCTTTTGATTGTCTCACAGTCGCCCGAGTTTGAACTTTGCATTTGTTTATGTTCGCTTCTTACAAACCGAGCAGGAAAACTCGCTGTTTGCTGGATCATCTGAGCTCGGATTGGAAATGAGGTTTTCCATCAATGTTGTTGAGTTTAAGTTTTTATTTGTTTGGCCTTGCTGTGGCAAAATGTGCAGGCCTCTCATTTACCATAAACCCTCCCAGTGCTCGTCTACCAGTCTCCTCCCACAGCCCCCACATTATCCCCCCCATTTATAAAATGTGTTATAGTTTCTAGGGAGGAATAGCAGCAGGGTGGGCAGTGCGCTCTGACTGTAACCAAACCTCCACAACTCTTAGAGCTTGCAGTCTGCAGGACTGTTTTTTTTTTACTCTTGTCTGTTGTAGACTCCCTCTGCTCCGTGTGACCTCACTTTCGTAAGGGCCACCTTTTAGTTAAAGCGCTTTATTTTTTTCTCCCCCTGCCTAGTTTGTGTGTGAGACAGAGCGAGAGGGGGGCTGGGGGAGGGTTTGGTAAGGGATTTGGCAGCTCCTTTGATCAATAAAGCATAAACAAGAGGGGGGCTTCAGAACGGGTTTCATTGTGCCAGGGGGAGGAGTGCTGAGTCAGGCCCGCTCGCTCTCTGGCCTGGGATAGAGAGCAGACAGGCAGGATGGGATTACCGAACAGGCCAAGAGAAACGTTTTGAAGCTCTCACTTCATCCAGCTGTTCCAAAATCTGCTCTAATGGCACTTTGGGATCAAATGAACACCGAGCCGTGCAGAGAAACCGTGAAATAAGGAGAATCTTTCCAGTAGAAATAAACTCTTACTTTTGCCCCGTCTGAGATTTGTTCACTCCCGCGACACAAAAGCAGAAGTTTTGGCATCGCGTAAACAAGCTGCTGGAGCCTGTTTTAAAGTGAGAGGGGCTGGTGGCGGGGGTCTCTTAAATAGGATGGCTCAGAAAACAAAAGAAAAGTGAATAGTTAGGTTTTTAGGTCGTAGCTCAGTCTGCGCCTTTGTCATGCAGGTGAAAGCTTTGTAAATGTGGCGCCAGATTGTTAAAGCCCCTGACACTCTGCAGTGTCCGAGGCGCTTCCAGGAAAAAGGACCCCCTGCATCGAGCCCTGGGACTGACCCTCCCTCAATGGAGAGGGTCCCGCCTGGGAGAGGAGGGCTTCCTGTATTAGCTTTCCATCTTAATCAAGGAACAAGTGCCAACAAAGCACTAATTATCAATGCCTTCACAGAGTTCACACAATGCCCCTCCCACACCCCTGTCCTGTCTCTGGACAGATAGAAAATAGATGAAGCAACATTGTTTGATGCTACAATAGTTTTGAAACCAATTTTAGCATCTTTAACTTTTTTTTTTTTACTCGGCACAAGTATGCTACAAATAAATACTTGTGTAATTTTCCAAAAATTATTTAGGGTTTCATACTGAGACCAACAGATAAAAAATAAATTTAAACTTTCTTTATTAGCATTATTTACATAAATTACGTCTGTTTTTGTGAAAAACGTGTAATAATGGTTGAATTTGTTGTTTGCACATTTATGTTTGTAATTTGACTGTAGTTAAGTATTGGAAGAAAAACTATGACGTAAAGATTTCTGATTATTGCCGGCTGCTGATAGGTGATAGGGCGATAACGTGTATGTGTTAGCAAAATATTTCATGAAATAATGGATTGATTTTAATGAAGCTCTTTAATTTAAAGTGATTATTAGAGGTACAGCTTGGGAGGTATGAAGGTATTTTGTTATACCCCAGTATTAAATAACGACGACGGTATAAATTATAATTTTTTTGACTCGTGACCTCACGCTGCAGAGGAGTAAATAAGTGCAAGCTGTATTGGCACAAAGACTTTTCTTGCTAAAAGCATGCAGCAGATTTGAAATGTCAGTCAGTTTATTTTGATACGTAAAACTACCATATACCCCAGTATTTTCTAAAAGTCGTACCGCGGTATGAAAATGAAAGTATGAAAATGAGCAATACCGCCCTGCACTAGTACAGCTATGATTTCCTCTTGACGTCAGTTCGGTTTGTTTGCCGCCACGGCTAATCCATGTTAGCAAACACATAAATGCTATACCTCCAGTCAGTTTTGCATACATTAGGCTAGACTCTTCCCCAGCATATAACTTCAAGTGTGGGATCTTTCACAAAGTTATTTTTCCAGGTTTGACTCAAACAGCTGTAACTGCTTTCTTTCTCAACATAAAACAGTTGGTTCAAGGAGTGCTAATTCTTTTTTTTTTTTTTTTTTTTTTTTTTTAATTTGTGTATTTATTTTTGCTTATGTTCTCCTTACAGCCACATTGATAAAACCACCACTTGGCAGGATCCTCGCAAACCTTTGCTCCAGATGAACCAGGCAGCTCCTCCCCCCTCTATGCCAGTTCAGCAACAGAACCCGATGAACCCAGCCAGTGGTGCGTATTATAAATATATATCATACGTTTTCTATGCAAGGGTGTCTTTGTATTTGTTTTTGTTTGTGAGCGTTCATTTCCAAAATGAGCGCCTTCTTATAGATGGAAATGTGTGTTCCTGCCACATACAGTGAAATTCAGGCGTAGTCTAGTTCCTACATGTTACTAATCTGCATAACTCAGTTCTGACCATACAGCTGGAATTTGCCCCAGGTGAGGTAAGACTGAGGCAGAACCTTACAAGTCCTCCATGACTCATAGATCGGCGTCGTACGGATGACGTTACTCTGATGCGTTCTACCTGTTAACTTGTTGGTAAATAATAAACAAAGACTCAGATGTTGACAATCAGTCTTGTTTGTTGCTACGGACGGATAACAGTGATTCACTCAAAGATTAAAAAATTGGACCTGGTCTTATTGGATAATCTGTTGCCTACGTAGCCTGTTAAATATCCTTTTAGTGTGTTTGTCTCATCATGCACATGTTTAATTATTGACTACACCTACCATTTACTGTTATTGTTTTCTTTGTCATTTCATGCAATGTTGGGATATTGAGGAAGCTCTGTATTGGTAAAGACAAGTTCCTGCACCAAATGAACTGCTTTGTATTTCTTTATGTTTGTTTGTCTGCTGTCCTCCAGGAACTCTTCCTGATGGTTGGGAACAAGCCATTACACCAGATGGTGAAATTTACTACATCAACCACAAGAACAAAACTACATCCTGGCTAGACCCACGACTCGAGCCACGCTATGGTGAGTTGGTTTTAGGCTTTTTATTTCTTGACTGAAGAAAAATGCCACATACTTCTGTTTCTGTAACAAAAGAATACACAATGCAATCTACACCCTGAGTAAAAAGCAAACAAACCACAAAACAAACAAAAATACAAACTAAGAGAAATAATCCTATCAGTAATGTTTAAGGGTTCTCCAAAAGGTTTTCTTTAGACCAAATCTCATTTCATCCGTTCAACCCTTAACCCCTACATTTTGTGTTTTCATGCTGATGAGTCGGGGTTTCCCAATTCTTTTTGGAGTTTTTGGTTGAGAGCGAAGAGTGATGAGCTGATTTCCAATCAGAATTTAAGCCCTGCATCAATTCCACAATATGATACTTATTTTTTTTTTTTTAATCCATGAAGCTCAGAAGTTTCTATTTCTAAAGTTTTATAGCCTGGTAAGAACCAGACCCTTGTTCTCCTCTTTGCTTCGTTCAGAGGGTCTGGACTCTCGGCTATTGAGAAGCGATTGCTTCCTGGAGGCGTGGCCTCTGTTGACGTTCATAACGATTGGAGCTGATTTACCCAATCACTACCGGTTGGCCGAACGCACGGCTGTAAATAAGTCCTGCAGGCTTTGTGAGACTAATTTAATTTAATTTGGAAGCCCGATCAACATGGACTGGCTTCATTCACTTCCTCCACTGCCATTGCTAAACTACATGGAGACACTGCGTAGAAAATCTACGTTGTCAGTCGAAACCCCTCCTTCTGTTCTTTGATTGGCCCAAATGAAATTCTTCTGGCAAAATCCTTCTCTATGGTAGAAATCTCAGACTGAGCAGTGAAGGAAACTAGAATTGAGCAGAACTGCGTAGGAAGGCCAGGCTAAAAGTGTTATAGACAAATCAAAATGTTACGTTCATTTAACAAATATTGTATTTTAAGTTGCATAAGCATTAAAACATGTCTAGCCAGATTAGATCAATGTTTGATATTAAATCTAAATGAATTGATTTTCTGTAAACATTTGTTTGTTTGCATGTTTGATTTTATCACATTGGTTTGTTTGTTTTCTCGCTGAAGGCATTGGTTGCTTTTTGCCATGTTCTTTACTCACGTCACGAGACCTTGCTTCACTTTTAATTATGAACTAAAAGTTTAACACTAAGCATACGTTAAACAAGCTTTTGGTTTTAAATAGTTTTAGGAATACCTGCCTTTTTTGAAAAGTTTACAATACTTTAAGAAACTTTCTCTCTTACACTCGGAGCTCTGATGCGTCTTCGGAGTAGAAACAGTGACTCACTGGCAACACATTGTTGGAGACTGACTGGGCAAGCAATTGTTGGTCGAAAGCCGATTTCTCCAAACACCCCACCCCACCCTCAAAATTCTCACCTAACCTTTTGTCAGCCATTTTAGAGTTGGCGCAACAGCTGAGTTAGCCATTAATCCCTGGGGCCGAGCTAAAGTTTGACAGTTGGCTTTGAGTGTGCGGCGGGCCGGGGTGGGTGAATTAGTGACAGGACCGGGTACATGTGCTGAAACGCCTCTGTGGCCATGGGAATGAGCTAATCCTCCTGCGTGTGTCGCTCTGGCTCACTTTGTTTTTAGTTTTTTTTTTTTTTTTTTTTTCAGGTGCCATCCTTTCATCGCAGCGGCGTTTCCCCTGGGGAGCTCACCCCCAGTTTACAAACGCGACATGTGTGAATTCTGTTCTCCCGCTTTGAGCTGGGCTGCAGATTTGAATCGAACGGGCACCTCGGGGCATTGTTTTTCTGTAAGCGATTGTGTTGCGCGCTGAGGGGAGACTGGAAAGATCAAAACAGAGCTGTAAGGGGAGTGGGGCAGCTGGGAAGGGAGATGGCGACTGTGATCGGCGAAGCTCTTTGAAGATTTATAAGTCTTGAACACACAAGGCGGCTGGGCCTCTGAGAGCGAGCGGGACTTAACTCATCATGTGCCATAAACAATTTTGTATTCTCCCAGGATGCATTTGTTTTCTATATAGTCGCACCATTTCATGTCTTACATTGTTTTTCATGTTTGTTAGCCCTTTCTCTCTTTTTAAACACTTTGACTTTACACTTTAAATGACATATTTAGAGTGTCTGTGAGCCTTTCATGCTGGAAGGAAAACCTTGTTTTATTTAAGTTTTTTACATTTTTGCATGGAAATTGGCTCCTTTGCTTTGTAGGTTTCCAATTATAAGCCAGCTGCTTTGATAATGGAGGCTAATTTGAGCTTTGGGAAGAAAAGCAGCCGAGTGCCTTTAACTAAGGGTTGCTGCCGGCTGGCTTCCCCCCCCCGTGTGAGGCCCTGTGAAGGCACAGCCCCGTTTCGCTCAAGCTCCAGACAGACTTGAATCTCTGCCAGGCCTCTTTATTCTGCGGTCCAACTCTTAATCTGTTCCAGACCTTTTCAGGGGGTGGGGGGAGGTAGGGAGAGACGAGGCGAAAGGGGAAGAGGAGGAACAGAGCAAAAAAAAAGAAAAGAAAAGAAAAATACCGATGTATGCCTCCTCTCTGAGGCCTAATGAGATGGTGAGCTCTGAACTGTAAACATACAGTAAGTTGTAAGGGAAAAAAAGGATGTTTAATGTAGGTAATGTATGTTGTTTCCCTTCATATACTGTAAGAAGAGAGGAGCAGCAAGGAAAATCATGACTTCACAACAAAACTCCCTCCAGACGTTTTGTTGTAGGCCTCGTATTAAAGCAAGTTTTGGTTCCCCTCAAAAAAAAAAACAACAACACACAGGAGTCCGTGAAAATGTCTCATTTGAAACCATAAGAACTTTTTTATATCCTACAGAAAGAGGAGTTGAGAACGACAAAATTAATTTTTCTGTGCAGTTTTAGCCTGCCTGTAGTTTAGCAATGGCAGCAGAGGAAGTGAATGAAGTCAGTCCGTGTTGACAAGACTTCGAAATTAAGTTAAATTTGTCTCACAACACCTGCAGGACTCATTTACCCCCATCATTCGGCTCAGTACTTCTCTCTTCCCAGTCGGGGATGGTTGTTTACAGCGCACGTAATTTCCGGTTAGCTTCTTAGCTTAGCATCCTTCCTGGTGGAGCTGGTACGCTACATATGCCACGGCCAAATGTTAGCGATTGAGTAAATCAGATTCAATCATTTTAAACTTCAACAGTGTTCATGCTTCCAGCAAGAAATCTCTTCTTAATAGCCAAGAGTCCAGGTCCTCTGTACAAAGCAAAGCGTAGAACAAGGGGCTGGTTTTTACTAGGCTAATTAGGGGAGCAACGATACAGAAAATTCACGATTCGGTCAAACCATAGTCTAATGGTTCGATACAAATAAAGATAAATTTTCATGCCCTTCTTAAATTGTATTTTATTGTAATTAATTATGAACATTTGTTCTTCAAAAGTGCCAATTTTAAATAAAATGTTGCTTAAACAGCAAGTTTCTCAGTGGATCTGCGCTCAACAATGCAGCCTAGGTGGAGTAGTCGAACACAGATCCACTGATCCTTCAACACAGAGCATCTTCAGAAAACAAGTTGATAAAATAAATTTTAAAAATCTGTATTGTTCCATACATAGTGTGCATTGAATCTAAAGCACTGTATTGAATAGTTCCGTACAGATATTATTGCACCCCCAGAGAATAAATTTCAAAATTAATCAATATAAAACTTAAACATAACTTCTGAAGGTGCTTCCCAAATACGCCCATTAATCTTGGTATTCTTGGCTTGAGTGCACGATGATAAAGTTGTTCAATCTCAGCCACAGTTTCTCCTCAGGCTTATCAAGATGCAGCAAACACAATCCCTCCCCGAGAGGCCTTTTTTTTTTTTTTCAAACTTGTTAAGTCGACAAGATGGCAAATATTTACTAAACCTTCAAAGGTGCTGTGCCCTGGTCACACTGAGAGCTCCCCACGGCTGGCACGCCCTCAGCTTTTACCTGCCCCAGGTGATCCTGCGGTGTGGTGTCTGCCAGAGATGGGGCCTGATAAGAGCTTGTGTTGATGGATCATTGTGTTGCAGGGGTGCGTGAAGAAGACAAAAGGCAGACAGTATTAGCTTGTCTCTTATCAGCAGGGCCCACCAGCAGTCACCACCTGTATGTGCTGCGGATTTAAGCCCCCCCACTCCTAAACCACACAAACGTGCTCACGCTAACACGAAATCTGTGCCTGAAGTCGCTTCATTTAAACCAGCATTCCGGCACTGAAAGAAAACCTGTCCTTTCTCAGTCTCAGATGTAATTCCCTGCCTTCATATCGCTACTTTGTACATAGTTCCCTGCAGTCACATTGATAATAGTTTAATGTTTTGTCTGGGAGGGAATCCTTGACTTGGTGGTGCAGCAGAAAAATTTCACCTAATTTTAATTTTGGTTTAGACCTGGTTTTGTTTCTGATTAGTTAGCTAGCTAGTTAGCTTTGGAGTCAGCCTCTGGTGAACTACAGGAGTAAACTCTTTCAAACTGCACCACAGGCCAGGATAACTTTGTGATGAGTACTGTTTAAATAAATCAAAGTTGGAATAGTTATTGTTAAAGTGTGTTTCTTTTAGCTTTTTCTATCAGTTTATTTACAGTCCCTCCTCCAAGCTGGGGGTTTTAACAGATCCACAGCTGTGGACGAGGCCCATGTGCAGGAGCTCCATCATGACAGCAGTTAATGGTGCCCTGATGCCGGGGGAGATCCAGCCTCAAAAAGGCCTCGCTATCTGTGAAAGATAAGGAAACCGAGAGGAGAAACAAACTCCTCTCTTGCTTCGGTGTGTGTGTGTGGGAGAAGAGGATGTGTGCTGTGCAGGACTGGGGTGGGGTGGGGCGGGGCGGGGTGGGCCCACCAGAGCTTCCCAGGGAGAGCCCTGAGTCGCGGTTCATTCAGCTCCTGCAGGAGTGTAAACAGACGGTGATTGATTGTTGATGAGAAAGGTGGCGGGCTGGGCAGAGCTGCAACCCTGCATTTAAAATAAATAAATAAATAAATAAATAAATAAATAAAATAGCCACCACTGTGACTCTGTTGCCTCTACAAGCAAACCTGATTGGTTCCATTACTGTCTTTTCTTTCTCTACTACACAGATAAAAGCACGCGATCTTCTTCACATGCGCACATTTGCTGCTGTGTACTTGTGTTTATTAGAGCCACCCCCCCAGTTACAACTGAGAATAACAAAGATTTCTCAGCTGTGTTTTTTTAAATGCAAACACATGTAGTTAGCTTGCTAATGCACAATGCAGTCATTTGTTGTGCTAAAAGAGAAGCATGCTAACAGCAGTGTTTACATATCATGACGTTGGCCTTAACTAATTGCGCTTTTTTTATTTTTTTATTTTTTTTAATCACTTAACACGGAACCGTCGGGTCTAGAAGAGGAGGCAGGCAGTCTGGAGGGATAATCTTCTGCTTGGTTAAAAAGAAACAAAACGCATAATGAAAGGATAAGTCACGACTGATGCAATGTACAAAAGCAACAAAGCCTGTCTTAGTCAGTGTGTGGGCAAGGATCAGGTCTTACTGGAATACTTGCTTCAGATAGAAAACTTCTGCCGGGACTTCTCGTCCCACACAACCTGCTGCACTGGCTCTGCTCTTGTACAAGTTCGCCCTGTTGACAAGCGCTCGGGTTGTTAATCTTGTTATGTCATTGCTTCAATGCAGCCAAGTTTGAAAGGAAAGTGTGCTTCTGGAGGGGCTGGTCTATTCGTCATCTGAGAGAGATTAACATTAGGTTTATTAAAAGCTACGTGTTTTGTTATAGCTTCCATAAGACAAAAGTTTTCAGTTTTTTATTTTTATTTTTATTTTTATTTTGAGAAGTTGCTTATTTTTCTTGGAGTTGCGCCATTTACATTTCCTTCCTGGTTTGGATACTTTAACACCATAGGACAGGGCTGTTCAACTAAATTGCTCCGGAGGGCCACAGTTAATGCAGGACAACAGCATAGGAGCCAAACATCCAGCAATTAAAGTCATTATGTAAAAAAAACAAGTATTACAAAGATCTGTTACCTTTTGAATTAGTTTATTTTGCAGCATTTTATTATGAATACAACATAAAGAACCCTAATGTAATAAAAGTAGTGACAATTAAACAATATCAAAAACAAAAATAACACATTAGGCCTCTTATTTAACACACATATAATTTTACCATCTCTGACTTTTAAACCAATTTTATTTTCACTTTCATAGTTTTCTCTTCAACTGCTTGTAGTTTTAACTGTCTTGGATGTTCATAGAAATGTTTTTTTTACCAGCTTTTAGCCAAAAAGATGTTTCTGTAGATACTACAAGAACTTATAGAACTTGAAGTGCCTGTGACATCAAATTTTTGTAATAAACATGAATGCATTTTTGGAAAGATAACAATGATAACATATTCCAAAAACAAATTTCACGTGGCTGAGATGAACGGTTGTTGAGATATTTGCATGTGAAGAAACAAGAAGTGATGTAAAAATGGAATTTCAGCACGTAAACAGAGCATTGTTACAAAAGCTAACAAAACAGACTGTAGAGAAGAATCTGATGTTTCTTTAGATTATTTTTAG
>JAUBOC010000077.1:3961535-3973483 GCA_032275365.1 Anablepsoides cearensis
TAAATGCAAACTTTTGAGTCAACCATTTATTGCAGTTTATGCAGTTGTTGCGATATGCATATTGCAATGTGATTTATCGCGATGACGATAAATTTTCGATATATTGTGCTGCCCTAATGCCATCATTTAAAACAAAGTCTTGGGTAAATATTGTGCACACAGTGTTGTGGTTGGAATACATGTTGTGAATGACTCTCAGCTACTACCACACCTAATTTTAGCTCAGTGTTTGTAAAAGTGGCTGAGTTCTAACTATTTTTATGTTTAGTGGCGGTAGCAGCCATCTTGAATCAGGTAGAGTCCAAAATTTCATCATTTGTAGATGAACACCTGATGATTTTCTGCCTGTTTTATTAAAATCCATCAGGTGATTCTTACATTTTTTTTTAATTCAGTTTCTGTTGAGGTTTTGTTCAGGTTTTTGTCGCTCATCCACAGGAGCTTGCTTTGAGGAACCAGCTTCCCACCAGTATGGATCAAGACGGCGGCACAAACCCCGTGTCCTCCCCTTTGGCCCAAGACGCTCGGACCATGACCGCTAACAGCTCTGACCCATTCCTCAACAGGTCAGTCTCTGTCAGTCTCCAGACATGTCCTCTGTGCAGGAAGCAGAGCCCCGGTCGGCCTGCTGAAAACTGCTGCTCACGTCCTGGATAAGTGAATCAGTGTGCTCCACTGTTTGAGCCCGAGCGCTGCTGAGAGGCGAATTATCCAAGTTATAAAAACAGAAAGCTTGTCTCCTGGCTTAACGCCTCCTCACATGGTAATGACTCATACGGACTTTCAGATAAGCTAACCACAGAGTTTACCGCAAAATAATGACCTCTGGTGTGCAACTGCTGCAATAAAGGTAAATCAAACCAAAATGGTGGTGCGTGTTATGAAAGCAACTTTTTTTTTTTTGATTAAACTTTTATAACTGAAAGAGAAAGCTGATCTTAGATCAGAAACAGCTGCGGTTGTGAACTTACAGGAGGATTTTTATCATTCTGGTGTATTATTCTGAACAGTTGAAGCTCCAGTTCTTCTCAGAGCAGAAAAAGTGTGGAAAGAGCTGAATAGCAAACAGGCCATGAGAACATGTGGTCCAGTCAGTAGACAGGCCGACCTAATCTCCCCTCCTCCTCCTGTTCCCTTCACTCCCTGCTTTTCACAAAGGCCTCATTCATCCTGCCTCTGCCATACTCTGCCTACATATTTTTCTGCTAATTAGTATAGGCTTGTCAAATGTCTTCTTTTCTCCCTTTGTCTCTGTTGTCCCTTTCATTGTTGCTTTTTTCCTGTGTTCCGCAATAAAGGGTGAAAAAGTGAAGCTCTTTTTCACTTGTGTCACTGTGGATTTGTCACCGTTGTCATTCACATGGGTACTTGAGAAACGTTTTCTGCAAAGATGAATGACTTGGCTGAAATTTTCTGAAAAATCTGAAAGTGAGCTGGAAAGTACATGTTGCAACATGAAACCTAAAAGCTAAAAGTTGCACAACTTAAGCTATATAGTAAGATATCTAATGCTAATATTTAGCATTACCTCGCTTTTTGCTAAACACTAGCAAAAACCCAAAAGTAGCATGAGAAGACAAAAATATGCATGAATATTATTATTTGTACATGTCGACATGTGAAAAATTATGGCACGGTATGAGGGCCAGTATGAGAGAGACCAGCAACTAGCATGGATAAGCTGGAGTTAGCATTGGAGAGGCTTGTGACTAGCATGAATAGGCTGGAGTTAGCATTGGAGAGGCTAGCGACTAGCATGGATAGGCTGGAGCTAGCATTGGAGAGGCTAGCGACTAGCATTGGTAGGCTGGCGTTAGCATTGGACAGGCTAGCGACTAGCATGGATAGGCTGGCATTAGCTTTAGAGAGGCTAGCGACTAGCATGGAAAGGCTGGTGTTAGCTTAAGAGAGGCTAGCGACTAGCATGGAAAGGCTGGCGTTAGCTTTAGAGAGGCTAGCGACTAGCATGGATAAGCTGGCGTTAGCATTGAAGAGGCTTGTGACTAGCATGGATAAGCTGGAGTTAGCATTGGAGAGGCTAGCGACTAGCATGGATAGGCTGGAGTTAGCATTGGAGAGGCTAGCGACTAGCATGGATAGGCTGGAGCTAGCATTGGAGAGGCTAGCGACTAGCATGGATAGGCTGGAGCTAGCATTGGAGAGGCTAGCGACTAGCATTGGTAGGCTGGCGTTAGCATTGGACAGGCTAGCGACTAGCATGGATAGGCTGGCATTAGCTTTAGAGAGGCTAGCGACTAGCATGGAAAGGCTGGCGTCAGCTTTAGAGAGGCTAGCGACTAGCATGGATAGGCTGGCGTTAGCATTGGACAGGCTAGCGACTAGCATGGATTGGCTGGTGTTTTTTGAAGTATTTGAACAGATCTGAAAGTATTTTTTGGCGGAAAGTTACCTAAAATATACAAATGACAAAAAAAAAACTCTGACGCTCATTTACTGACTGTTTTAATGTTTTGAAAGTATGAGTAACAAGTCAGATTTCAAAATTTGTATGGAAATATAAAAATTGTTAAAACCTGACAAAGAAACATGCTTTAATGCTTTTGTGCTTTAAATAATATTTATTAAATTCATTTCACTGATCGAATCAATTGAGACATACCACTTCCTATTTATATTTAGTAAAATCCGTTTGAAATAGTCGAGGACAGTTTATAACCTGCATTTCTTATTTTCTTTCTTTTTCTTCTTCCTGGTTTTCAGCGGGACCTACCACTCCAGGGATGAGAGCACAGACAGTGGATTAAGTATGAGCAGCTACAGTGTTCCTCGCACTCCAGATGACTTCCTGAACAGTGTGGATGAAATGGATACAGGTGAATAATAGTTGTTGTGTATTCTTCTGCTTGTTCATTAAAAAATAAAAGGACTGTAGCGTGTTTAAATGTACGCAGTTAAAAACAAAAACAGATCAGGTCGGTAGGCTGAGTTCTGGCTTCTGCAGGCATGTGGCCTGCAAAACAACCACAGAGGAAGATTCTGCAATTAATGTAATATCTCTCTAAAATCCTTCCATACCACAAGCACCTCCAAACCATCTCAGGCACTCGGTTTTGCTTATTTTAATATCCGTGTCCTGGAGATTTCTGAACTCACCACAGAAAGTGTCTATTTTGAGATGAACTTGTGTCCAAAGAATTCAGATTCAGGTTTCATTTCTGGATTCAGTAGTTGAGAAAGGATGGGTTTCTAGTCCTGGCCCATGTGGCTGTTTTCTGTGCAGTTTTCTATCAAGAGAACTAAGACTAGACTCCGTTGGCTTGACCACTAGGTGAATGCTCAATTTAATTCAGTTTATTTATATAGCGCCAAGTCACAACAAACATGGTCTCAGGCCACTGTACACAAAAAAACAATGAATCTAAAGAGCAGCAGATTGTGTTGTATCACTTCATCACAGTCTCCCATTCTGAGCAGCACAGTGGCAACAGTGGAGAGGAAAAACTCCCCTTTAACAGGAAGAAACCTCCAACAGAACCAGGCTCAGGACAGGCAGCCATCTGCCTCGACCGGCTGGGTTTGCACAGACGGAGAAACACAGTATTTTCCTCTGAAAGAGAAGAGAGACAAAAAAATAAACAACAGTGTTATCAATAGAAATAATTACAACAAACATGTAGAGGAGAGAGACTAAAGACAGCAGCAGAGTGAGCAGTTTGTCCTCCAGCAGTCTAAGTCTATAGCAGCAGTCTAACTATAGGATTTATCAAAAAGGAAAGTCTTCAGTCTAATCTTAAAAGTAGACAGAGTGTCAGCCTCACGGACAGAAACTAGAAGTTGGTTCCACAAGAGAGGAGCTTGAGAACTGAAAGTTCTGCCTCTAAATTATTTGGAGACTCTGCACTACTGATTACAATTTATTTACAAAAAAGTAAAAAAAAAAAAATACAAACAAAAGAATAAATCTCATCACACAAGTATTGATCCGATACAGATACATTGTATCAATAGTATCGATACGCCCAGCCCTAATAGGTAAGCAATTTTCTAATGTAAAGAACCTTGGTGTTATTTTTGTGGTTCATTTTTTTCAGAATATGTCTTTACAACCAATCTCCATCTTATATCAAAGATCTTATTGTTCCATATTTTCCTAACAGAGCACTTGGCTCTCAGACTGCAGGTTTACTTGTGGTTCCTGGAGTTTCTAAAAGTAGAATGGGAGTTAGTGAAGTAAATGGACTGTACTTATATAGCGCCTTTCTACCCATCCAGGGCACTCAAAGCGCTTTACATGGTTACTGACATTATATATAGTTTTGTTACATTGTTGCTTTTTTTTTTGTTAATTGGCTCCAGTGACCTTTTTCTTAAACTGTTGTGTGCGGTGGAAAGAAATAGTGGAATTATGTTTTTTTTCTTTATTCTGTTGTAGTTAATTCATACTTTTTTTTAAAATCATAATTGACTAACTAAAAGCAAAATCACAAAATAATTGAATGAACATGACGAGTATCAGTAATGGAATCAGTTATACTGTCGCTGCAATTACTTTGTCTTGGATTGATGCCAGATTTCCTAGTATAGCCCAACCCTAACACCCACATCTGGCATAAACATTTAAAATAATGGAAAACAATCACAAATTTAGATTGCACTGTAGAGACCTTCAGTTTTTTTCAGAGAATAGGATTAATTGTCAGGAGGTTTGTTCTGAAGCAGCTTCTGTATTATTATCATTATTATTATTAATATTATTATTAATATTATTATTATTATTATTATTATCCTCATCATCATTTTTCTTCTGGTCACCAGGGGACCAACTTCCACCCTCCATGGCTACGCAGCCCAGCCGTTTCCCTGACTACCTGGATGCCATCCCAGGAACAGACGTGGACCTGGGCACCCTGGAGGGTGAGAGCATGGCGGTGGAAGGCGAGGAGCTGATGCCCAGTCTGCAGGAGCCCCTGAGCTCCGACATCCTCAGCGACATGGAGTCCGTGCTCGCCGCCACCAAGATCGACAAGGAGAGCTTCCTCACGTGGTTATAGAGGGCGCGCTCCCCTTGGCTCTGAACTTCTGTTTCTACCCTCTGAACTGCAGCCTGCTCTCATCTGTGAAGGATTTGCTTTTTACCAGACATTTCAGCGGAGCCGCTCTGAACTTCTGTGCCTCTCAGCGTGTAAGGCTAACCTCTTTGCAGGCAGTATTGTTCTCTTCTTTTCTCTGGTGTTTTTTTTTTTGTCTCTTAATTTTGTCTGTGTCTTCAAGGCTGGCCTATGAACAGACAATTATGCAAGGGCCCCTAAATTGTTCACAGGTCTCGTCAGTGAATGTAGGGCTTGTTTTACCCAGAGCATAGCTGAACTGGGCAGGTGCATGTGCTCCTCTGCAAAGACTACCGTTATTGCTCGTCACCCAGAATCCTTTTGGAGCCTGTCTTGCAGTATAGCGCGAGGCAGCGCTACATAACTGTGTTTATTGCATTTAGTTTTTATAGCTTTATAAATGGCCTCAAATTTCTTTAAAAAAAAAAAAAAAGCCTGAATAACCAAAAATGATGTATTTGGAGTAAAACGAACAATACTGATTTGGAGTGAAGGTAACACGAGGCTCAATTTGGAGAAGTTGGCTTTGCTTTTGGGTGGGATGGGGGGGTGGGGGTTCGAAACCTGGGGTTGACTACATTGCTGCTTGGCTGTGCCAGCTAGTCTAAGTTAAACCGTTTTGATAGATCAAGTGCCTTCAGATGTATTTTTTTGACGCGAGCGACACAAATATCTACCCAGTTTTCTATAAAGCAACACTAAGCATCAGGCTGTGTTAAATGAATATAAGCCGCATGTTCTTTTTAATGTTTAATAATCAAAAATCTATTGTATTTTTTTTTTTAAACGCATAAGGTGATTTGGGGATTTTTATTTTTATTTTTATAACCTCTAGCTTCCTTGTATCTCATTCTTATCAGGGCCTAACCCACACTTCTCTTGTTATCTTTTTAGTGTTTTATTTTTAGCTTGTTACACGTTTAACTAGTTACACGTGATAGATTAGCTTTTTTTTTTTTTAAGAAGATGAATTGAAACCTTTTTTAACTGGTATCACAACACATCCCTTCAAGACTCACAATACATACTGTTGGTTCTGGCATCTTGTTTTTATAAGCATAAACATTTTACTGATTTTTTTTTTCTTATTGTTGCTTTACTATATATACTTATTAGTGTTATTGTATTTTTTTAAATCACAGTCAGCTTTTACTATCTCTGCTAAACATTAACTAAAACCAAACCACACAAAAACAAAACAAACCAGGCAGACTAGGATCAGTTGAAAGCATGTGACCGTATAGATGAAATGGAACTTCCTGCAGAGGGAGCTGAACCCCTGTGTGATGCTGTGTTGAGTGTTTTTTAAAAGGAAAAGAAAAAAAGTTTTTTCGACTGCAGCTTGGAAAGGTTAAAGCATGTTTTGGAGTCACGTTGAGGGTAAAAGTAGAGGTTGACGGCTTGTTTTTTTTTTTTTTTTTTTTTTTTAATGGAATGCATCAGAAACACAATCAAATATTTCAGTCTGGAATTGTCACGACAAATTCCAAAAAAAAAAAAAAAAAAGTATTTGAACTTTTTTTTTTACGTTGCTTCAGAGTCGAGACGGCGCCTGATTTTTATGTAAACCAGTCTCTATGAATTGACTGTATAAGCTAATGAGATGATTTACGTCTGTTTAAGTGTTAACGACACCTGACTAGTTCTAACGAAGAGATTTTTTTTTTTTTACATGGTTGTTTTGAATGACTAACCCTGAGATTTTTGAAGATGAGCTTTCCGAACAGAGAAGCAGGTGATCCTTGAACAGCACTTGCATGTTTACATACTTTAAGAGACTCCTACGGCCGCAGTGGAGACAATACACTGACAACCCTCCCTCCTAATCTTTTTATGATGTTTACAAGATAACTCCATCTTTTGCAGCAACCTTTGAATAATCAGCCTGCTGTGAAGCTGCCCTTGGTCTGAGGCCTCGCAGGACGTCACACTGATTCTGGTGCCATGCCGACAGTAAATTGGTAGCATTGACTTGATGGAACACAATACGTTTATCTTAGATTTAGAGGACATGAACTTGTTTTTTTTTTTATTATTACTATTATTCTTTGTGAGAAACGTCATGTTTAGTGCTGATTTTTACTGATCAAACCATGTGTAAATGCAGTGGTTCTCAACTGGTTTGGCTTCGGGACCAGTCTCCCCCCCCCCCACCCCCCAATCACAAGTCACGACCCGAATCAAAGAACGTTTTTATATCTTCTCTAATGCACTGAATGAGAAGATGGTGCAGTTTGAACCGGACAGTAGAACAGAATGTTACAGTATGTCAACACACGCGTAAAAAAAAAATTAATAGAGGAGCAAGTGGCTTTATTAGGGAGAGAAATATTCCATTTTACACCCAATTAGTTGCATTTTAATTTTAAACAAAGAAAAAAAGTTCTTTGCCCAGGCAAAAGCCCACAAACCACCAGTTGAGAACCATTGTGGTTATGGGTTTTAAAGCTAGATGAACAGTGTTTGTGAGAACAATGCAACTAAAATGATTGGTACACCGCAGTGCTTGCGTTGCACGGCTAGAGGTTTGTTTTGAATGCCATAGAGCATTTTTTTTTTTTTTGTCCGTTTTGTATCCTTAGTGTGTAAATCGTCGGAGCATTAGCCGTTGACTCGTCGTAGCAGTAGAACTAATCACCAGTTAAAGGATTTTTGTATTTAGAGATTTCTAAATGCACATAAAATGAATTTATACTCCGCATTGACTGTTCATTTTTGATAGATATGTGCATGTGTTTTAGAACAAAAGAAAAATCTGTTACAATATACATTTCTTCATATGATACTTTGAAATCGGCCTGAAATAAAGTATATACTTTGTGGTAATTTTACTTGTGTGTTTTTATGTTTCCTTTAGGAACTATGTTGAAATGTTTGCATTTGTTGACTTTTCTTTTAAAGCTGGACCCTACACATTCTTTGTTATTAACATAAAACCATAAAAAAAAATTAATATGTGCACTGATGGGCTTTTTTTGCACCGTGATGAGTGGTTTGTCTGCAACTGTTGGACATTATAACTTGACATTTTCAGTTGCAGTTTCTCTGAATTCTTAATTTCTAAATCTGTGCGGTCATATTTAGCATGACCAGTTTGAAAAATCTAGGCCAGGGGTGGACAATCCTGGTCCTGGATGGCTGCTGTGCTGCACGTTTTACCTTGCTTTAACACTCTTGAATAAGTAACATCAAGTTCTGCAGACGTGTTGCATTCAGGTGTGTTGGAGCAGTGAAGCAGTGGAAAATAAAATACAAGAATTACATCAACATAATAGAACTGATGCAGTTACTTGCTTAAACCACTGGAGGGCGCTGAAAGTTAATAAATGAAATTATGTAAACCCCACCCCTCCATACTGGAATTCAGATGTTCTACTCCACTTCTTGCAAATGAAAAGGTTTTTTAAATTATCACCACCTCAGAAATACTAAAACCCACCATGTTGACATGCATTAAAATTAGTACAGATTACAAATCTATTATTTGACATAAATGAACAAACTGGCAGAACTCCTACCAACATTCCTGCTGAAAGGGTGCAGTCCCCTCTGCCCCACAACTGAATGCATGTTTGAGATAACTTGAATCAAATTTACTTCCTATAGAGACATAACTGGTGTTGCTGAAGTAGCCACACGCACATTCAGACACTGAACCCATAGTGCTTTTGGAAATCTCTCACATTAAGCTTCTAATGCTTAATTGACTTAAAGCACCTGTGATGTGCACATCCTTAAAGAAAACATCTTCATATTTAAGAAAAATTCACACTATTTTACCCATTTTCTCACACAGCTGGCATCTTTTCTTTTGATCTTGGCTCAGCCAAAGTGAAACAGGAAGTGACATCGAAGGGGAACTTTTAAAGAAAGAAAACTCTCTGGTCTGTGTTTATTAAAACATTATTTGAGCTCTGCCTCTTCATCCTTTCTCTCAGATAGACTCAAAATAGACATCAGATTCTTCACTACAGTCTGTGTTAGCCTTTGCAACAATGCTCTGTTTACATGCAGCTATTCCCCTTTGACATCACTTCCTGTTTCTTCACGTGTGAATATCTCAACTGTTCATCTCAGCAGCATGGATTTTTTTCACATTATCTTCACAAAAAATAATTCCCATGTATTACAAAAATTTGTTGTCACAGGCACTTTAAAACTTTCGCAACTAAAGAGAACCCAAGTCCCACATGTGGTACTTTTACATGGTGATGAGCTAAAATCAGCCACGTTTAGATTTGTTTATGACATCAATTCAAAACTATATAATTCAGTAAAAAAAAAAATACTTAAAATAAAATAGAAATCTCATGAAGCAAACAAAAGCAACACTTTGTTCAAATAAATTTTATTAATTACAAGTAACATAATGTCTAATTACTATACCAATTATTAAATATCACAAGAGGAAAAAAAGTGATTACATTTCTTTAAAATGCTTAAAAATCTACCACAGAGGAGAATGTTTGAACAATAAGGAGGAAACGTGGCAAGATTCTGCGTGTGGTGGCAAAACGTCAGGGGCTAAATACTGTGTCATGCTAAAAACTCAACGCAAGGTGTCTTTAAAGGCAACGTCTTTGTTTCGTTTTCACAGTGCGAGTTTTGTATTTTATTCCTCAACAGCAACACTAAAGCATGACATACAGTCTACTGGAAATAATAATAAAACAAATAACAAAACAGCAACATTAATGAAAAGCTGTTTCTTGTGGAATATATAAGGAACAAGTACTGAGACAAAAGACCATATCCTTTCACAGTAAATACAATACAAAATATTCAGTATACACGGATAACAAATAGTTTGAGTTTATAAAATTTCTTAGTTTTATTCATTTTACACTATATACACAAACTCTACAATTTGCAGGTCAATTTTCTTCCCCAATCTGTAATCCATATTCATGAATGACTGCCCAGAATCTCGTCCAGATTGATGTCTTTCATCCAGTCGTCGTTTCCAGAGCCAGATTTTAGCAGAGAGTCGATGAAGTCCGAGTCTGCATTGATGCCTGGGACTGTGTTGTCTCCCTCAGGCAGGAAGTCAAAGGTCAGACGGTTGGATCTATTGTTCTGGTAGCTGCTGGAGCCGGGGCTGGTTTCAGTAAAACTACCTGCTGGTACTCTCTGCTCAGGAGAGGCCTGGTTCAGGTTCCTCATTGGTGACGGACAGCCCATCATGGCCTGGCTTTGTCTCAGCCTTATTAAAGGGTTCACAGGGAACATCCCCATCTCTGGTGCTATCTGGTTGGGCGGGCTGATATTCCTCGGTCGATAAGAGTGGTTGGGCATGTCTTGCACGCTCTGCGACTGCAGTGGGTTTGGTAGACGCCTCGCACCGAGGCCAGTTGTCATTTGATTGCTGGCTGAACCCCAGGCCAGGCCCACATTTGTCATTGAGCCTCCCAGGCCCTGGACTGCCACCCCAGAGGAATGCAAGTCAGCTGTTGCTCTCTGGTGTTGGACACCGGCTACATTGTTCATCCCAAAAGACTTTCCTTGGCTGTTTGGCCCCAGGAACCTCGGCTTGTTTTGGTTCAGTTCAATGCGGTTGTGACAGTTTTGCTGCTGGAATTGTCCGATACATGAGCTGGTGTGACAGTCTGTCCTGACACCAAATCTGCGATCTGATGCTAAAGGGTTCATCTTTGAAGCAGAGCCACTCGACAGCTGGCAAGAAATGGATTGTGGGTTATTCTCAGGCCCACTGCTGGCAGACTGGGAGGAGTTTTGACCTAAAAATAAAATCAAACAAACCTGCGTTACTATTGCTGTTACTCGTGAGGACTAGGGATGTCCGATAACATCGGCCTACAGAGATTATCTGTCCGATATTAGCATAAAGATGTAAAATCTCTACATATCTGTATCGGTTTTTATTCTGATAACAAAAGCCCAATAAATTAACCCCTGAATTTGAACAAAATGTCTTAATAAATGCTTGTGGTCCAGAGAAGTTCACCGGTACTCGACTGATGACATCATCAAACTGGATTATCTCAGGGTGAGCATGATCCAAACTATTGTTTCAGACAAAATGTTAAAAATAAATATGGTAATTTTCCCATAACTTCAATGAAATGGTTTCTATTTTGTACAGACAATGTTTATCTATGGAATGCATCCAGTGGGGTATCACAGTAAAAGCAGGGGGAATGTCCCTGACAGGAGATATGTGATGTCAGCTTAATATCCGTTTGTAATACCGGTTAGTATCGGAATCGGAATTTAAGTGTTTAAAAATATCGAGCATCTCTAGTGAGGACTTAAAGTAACATTGTGTATTTGTAATGTAAACTCCAGTACCTGTGAAGATACTTCCTTGCTGAACTCCCACCATGCTTCTCGGCTGCTGATAACCTGGTGGGGGTCTTGTAAGGTGCCGACTAAGTTCATGTGGGTTGTCTTTGTCCTGAAAAGGGAAATCTCAGAGTTATGAGTGCTGATTTTCAGGATTGATCCATCTGACGTGAGCGCTGTATGCTTACTGTACTGCTGACAACGTGCTGCTGGTTAACCTGTCTTTGCATGGCCGGGCCTTTCACTGGGCCTTTCTGCTGGGCGCTGGGTGCTGAGGGCTGTGGTTGAGGCTGAGCAGACATGACGCCTAGGTTTCCATTAGTTGGCAGCCTTGGACCAGCAGGAGTCCCCTTTAAAAAAACAAACAAAAGAGATATTTTACAATAATACCAAGAAAGGTATCATGAAAAATCCAAAGCAAAACTCTGTAATGCTTTGGTTAACCACTAGAGGGCAGAACGCTATAAGAAATCACATCTGTGTCAAAGATGCTATTCAGTCTAGAATGTGGTCAAGGCTACTCCCTCTGCAGATGAAAAAGGGAGACACGGAAAGGGGGGGGGGGGGGGGGGTAGT
>JAUBOC010000077.1:4030146-4044337 GCA_032275365.1 Anablepsoides cearensis
ATATGTATATGTGTATGTATGTATGTGTGTGTGTGTATGTCCCCATTTATAAATTTCTGCTTTTATTTCTAATTACGATGTTTTAGTCCTCCATAGAGAAACATTACAGCTATTGAGGAAAAAAACAAAAGAAACATAATTAATGGACCTGTTAGAAAAGTATTTTGGTTTCATTTACAAAGAAACTTTAATGCCAACTTTTAACTTTGATTTATTCTATGTCCACAGTTTAAGCCTACCATTGTACAGGAATAACAAAGTCTTGTATTTTTGTGTATCCCAAATGAATTGTACCACATTGCCAACACACTGACACTGTTCCTCATAATGTAAAAAAAAAACATACATCTAGTTAGTAGAGAGACATTTTCTCAATCTTTTTCTCTTTCTCTTTCGTTTTTTTTTTTTTTTTTTTTACAATTAACAACTGCAAAACACAATAAATTAATAAGTTAACACACAAGCAGTTTGCAAAATGCTTTACAGTAGTAGCAATAACAGTGGTTAAAATAATAAAAAAATCCGATTCCTATAAGTACAGTACAGTACAGCGGCTCGGTGACAGGTCTGGCAGCAGATCTGAGCCGTGTTTTCAGTCTCGCCCAGTCAAGGCTGTCATTTTAAACACACCACAGCTCACAGTCTACCACGACACAGACGCACACACAGCTCTCCTGCGCTCAGCTCAGCAGATATAGCTCCAGATAATAAATTACACATCCATTACACTTCAGGGAGCGACACGCTCGTCTTCAATCTTTCCTTTCCTCTTTAGAAATCACAGTTCGTCTGGGAATGCTTTGTGCCAGTCCGACTTCAAACGTCAGCCATCCCGTTTTATGAATACCTCATAAAAAAAAAAAATCTATCTGGGAATTCAAGAAGAGAATTAAATACACTCTGAAAGCTTAATGTAGCCCGTGTTCATCCTTATGTGTAACAGTTGCCGACAAGTATTGGTAGAAAAGTCGTAAAAAATCATGATCAAAAAGAATACAAAAAATATTAATAAAAAAATCTATAATAATAATAACAATAACAACTGATGGCCACATTATTTTCTTATTAAGATAAAACTGAGATTCAACCCTTAGTGGTTCCAGCCCACATTGAAATACTGGACTTTACTAGAGCTAGAAACTGATCATCATTCAACAACCTCAAATTCTAAAACGTTAGGGCAGAGATTAAAGTGTAAAAACAAACAGGGTTTAATGATTTTCACAGCTTTTAAACTCAGATTAATTCCACAGTGGATTATAGTACACATAGTAAATGTTGAATCTAAGAAATTGTACAATTGTGTGTAAGAGTGGTGATTTTTTTTTATTTGATAGAAGCAATATATTCTAAACAGCCTGCTGTCCCACCTGAAGCTTCAACATGACTTTTAAATAAATAGAGCAGGGCTATTCAACTGGTGGCCCGCGGGCCACATCTGGCCCATGAGTGACTTCCATCTGGCCACCAATAAACCCCCCCAAAAAATATATTTTTTAACTTAATTTAATATAAAAAACAGATTTCAAATAAATTTGTAAATTTAAAGTTTATGTTTCAATGCAACAAAATAAATTATAAAAGTAAAAAGATAATACTTGTTCTGTTAAATGCTGCAGTGATTCACCTACCATTAATGCCCCACCCCACCCCAAGTCAGGACCCCCGAGTCACGGGCTTCAAGTAACCCCGCCCCCCAGAGTCATTTAGCTGAATGTCCATGAAATAGAGGAGGCTTAAAAATGGAGAAACTTTATCCTGTTCCAATTATTTTGGAGATTCCTAATTTTTTTATTTTACAATTTCTTAATTTGCCATGCTTACTAGGATCCATTGTAATCAAAATAACGGTTTATGAGATTTGAAATTCATCACATTTTGTTTTGTTTTTTACATTTTAAAGTGGCCCCAACGCTTTAGAAAAAAAGGTTGGAAATACAACATGGTCCTCGTTTGAACACCATTCTGAATAATTTAATTTTCAAAAGGCTAAATCCACAATCCGAACAAAAATTGAAACATAAATCAAAGACTTCCTCTTATCTGGCAGGCTGTCATGTAAATTACTGTTGTGCACTTTTTGTCTTCGATGAGTGCATCAACTTTTAGTCAACAAGAAGCACTTAAATATATGTAATGTGTTAGTAATTTACATACAGTTACTTTTCAGTGCCTGAAGACAAATTTATAAGACAAAAACGTCTTCATTCACTAACTTTGTATTTATGGTATCTAGAGAGAGAGAGGGAGCCTCCTGCTTTTTTCTTTTTAAATTCAGTTTAGTCAGTGCACATTTATTTTAAAATGCATTTTATATCTAAAATCCACTTTAGAAAGAAGTCTGCAGTCTTCTTTTCATCGTTCTGTTCATTAATGACTTGATAACTGCACTAAATGAATTAGCCTGCCATCCAACATGGCAGCTCTTAAGTGTGGTTTGGGCCTCAAACCTAATTGAAACCAAGGCAACAGTTGTGTGCAGTTATCATCAGGGAATCGGACGCAGACCTTTTGCATATTCGAATGGCTATTTTTTCCTCCCGGTTCCTCGCAGACGTGCACTGTTACGCTGAAACAACCGTTCACAGTGAAAATAATCCCTCTGCCTGCTTCTTGCAGGACTCGGCACGAATGACAGGTTGAAGGGAAGGAGAGAGTCTGCCAGCGTGCCACGATTCAACAGATTCTTTGCTTTCCTGAGACCTGTAAGCAAACTGTCACAGTGTGGTAAATATTTAACAGTTAGCCAAATGTTGCTCTTTTTTAAGGAAATTACCAACTAGATGTAAGCTAAATGAACCGTGACAGCTTTAATCAGACAATGTATTTCTGAAGGTTGGACTGAGAGTCAGGATGATGCATGTTTTCTTATACTGTTCTAACAGTCTGGATTTGAAGCTTTGGCAGGGCTTATCACCTTTATGGCCTGATACTCTGCATGCAAGCAGTGCACTGCAGTAATAGTTATCACAGAGAGAACAGGCATAAGATATTTATGGCTTCTTGCCAAAAAAATGCAAGTCTTAAAACAAGGCCCAATAGTATTCATGGTAGTGATACAAGCATAATACTGGAGACGCTTGACTTAGAAATGGAGTTCAGTTTTTTTGTCATTTTTGTACAAGTCAGTGTCAGGACTTGGCTCCTTTGGCGGGTTCAGTAGACTGCCGCACATCCGTCCACTCCTGCATGGTGTTCTGCAGCGCCTGGGTCTTTTCCTTGTCCACCTGCACGTAGTCCACCTTCTCATCAGATGTCACAGAAGATGTGGAGGGCTGTGGAGCGAGAGGACAGAGTGTTAGTATCACAAAACAAAACAAAAGCAGAACATCTTAACTAGAAAAGATGTCATTTCTGCAAAAATTCAATCTGAAGCTCAGTGCTTGAATCACTTAAAAAGTTTGCTTAAGTTTCTGAAAGGGAGTTGTTAAAGCTAAAAGAAGCAGAATTTTAGCCAAAAACTACACTACAGCCGGTGGCATTTGATAAAAATGTTCATCTTTTGGCCATACGATAACAACACGTGGCCATGAGATAAATAACTCAATAACAAGATAATACATAATAAAAAAAGTGTCTCTTTGTGAGAGATACAGACATTGTTAGAGTCAGATTTGAATATGTTGTTTTGGTTTTGAACTGTTAAATGTAGCCTACCACATACTTAATAACAATAATATTAATTGGTGTATGTTAATATAAATGGTTCATCTTTCATAGTTGGCTATTCATGAGACAACAATGAACGCCCTAGCTGTGTGACAGGAAACAGATTTTTTTTTATTGTGTTCCTGAACGCAACATAACTCTGACTCCTTCTGCAGCCAAGGCACTGGAGAGAATACAGCTCCAGCTGTCATCTTTGTCTTATAATTTATAATGTTAAAAATGACCTAAAGCTTGACATAAGTAACTGAAGTATGTCATTCATTCCTATAATAAAGCAAAATGAAAAAAAAATTCATGTTTACATGTAAACAATTAACAGTCTCTGCATGGAAATGATAGCAAATTATCTCAAGACATTTTTTTTTATCCAATGTCAACTGACGGGCTCTGTAAAAAGCCAAAAGAAGCAAAATACAAGGTAGAATCCAAAAGAGGCAAAAGGCTAGCTAAACGCTAAAAGCATCAAATAGGTAAAAACTAGGAGTTTCTAAAAGGTTAGCTGAAAAGTGTAGCAGAATGGTAAATAAAAGCTAAAAGCAGCAAAACACTAGCTAAAGCTAAAATGTAGCATAACAGCTGTAATATAAGTAGAAAAAGTATCAAAAGGCTAGCTAACAGAGTAAAGTCACAAAAGGTTAATTAAATAAAGTAAACAAAATGGTAGCTAAAGAGATTAAAGTAAAATAAGACAAAATTATTGCAAGAAATGTGAAGATCTAAATACATTTCTATGGAGAAAATATTTGTAAAAAAAAAAGTGCTGATTCAGCATTCATAAAATACTTGCTCACTTTTCTATGAGTGCTGGGTGAACCGGGCTGGAAGTCCAAGGCTAAGTAGTCCACGTTGCTACACTTGCGAGAGGCTGGGCTGCTGGTGCCGCTCACGGCCGGGGAGGTAGGTCCTGGATTCTGCTGTGGGACCAAACAGAGGTTTCACTCACACACCATGCAAAAACACAGCAAGTCCATCAGAGAAGACCCCCTCCCCCCCAAGCAGTTGGTGGAACTTACCATAGTGACGTAATTCTCCTCGCTCTCTGCAGAGTCAGTGCTGGTGATGCTTTGTGTGGAGATGGGTCGACAGGGTTGGGAGGAGTTCATAGCAGGCCTGAGGTAAAACATCAGGGAACAAGCTTTGTAGCAGTGTGTGAGGAACCCTGGGTAATCTATGATGAATGACTGATTTAGGACTCACATGGGCCGTGTCCAAGACATGGTGACGGGGCTCTTATACGGCAGCTCGTCAATGATCCCATTGTTCTTCAAGTCAAGAGGCGTTGGCTTTGCTGAAGCAGAATAAGATCAAACAAAAACCCGGATCTTTATACGAACAAAACAGAATGAAGAATCCCAAAAAGGAGACAACAAACAAAAAACAAAGCAGAAAAAAAACATGAATCTAAACTAGAGAAATTGCATTTCCTACGAAAACGCTAGTGTGAATGCTTCTTGCTGAAAACCTAAGCTGAAAGCTGCTGAAGTTAAGCTGAAAATATTAAATGACAATATGAGTTCAATTTGAAAAACTAAAGGAAGCAAAACAAAAAAATTTACCTTTGCAGAAAAAATTAGTAAAAATATAGCTGAAAGAGCAGAAAAAAGCTAAAAAATAGCTATATATAGCAGAAAACGCATGAATAGCTAAAATTAGCAGAAAGGAGAACAAAAAAGTAGAAAAGAGTAGAAAAATAACAGAAGCCAAAATTTTGCTGAAAAAGCAAAAAAAAAGCTAAAATTAGGAAGAAAAAGTAGCCAAAATTAGCAAAAAAAGTAGCTAAAATTAGCAAATGGTAGTTAAAATGAGCAGAACCAGAACAAAATGTGTAAGGTGCTGTAAAGATTTAGAAAAAAAAAATCAAGATTTTAAGCATGTTGAAAACAGCTCCATTCATTTTCAATGGCAAAAAACTGGCTAAAAAAGTGAAATATCTGAAACACCAAAAGTCATAGCAGACTTGGCATAGATGAGCTGAATGTTTTGATATATAAATTGTTGAAATAGCACAAAAATTAGATGCCGAAAAACTTACGGAAGAAAAAAATGATCTCGATTAATGATGAGTTTCAAAAACTCACATTTCCTGTTTGGTTTGAGGTTGCGGTTGATGGGTGGTGGTGTGACATCACTGAGGCGACCGGGCCGGTGGCACAAGGAGGCACTGCTCCCCTTACGGGCAGGTAACGTTGCAGAGAACCCTGGGAAGTCGAAATGATGCGGCCCGGGGCTCATGGGAATGTAGTTACTCTTCGGGCTGTCAGCCTGAGCAGCGCTGAGCGGAGACGAGCCGGGATTCATGGGCACGTAGTTGTCGTCGGAGTTCCCACTGTCTGAGCGAGTCAGAGGGGTGGGGGTTCTCTGGTGTTTAAAAAAATTAAAAAAGACACAAGACTACTTCAATATACCTGAAAACGATACAGATATAAATGTGATATTTCTGAAGCAAAGGCTCACCAGGTACGAACTAAAGCCATCGTTAACAGACTCCACAGACTGGCCTGAGTTGTTGAAATGAAACAGACGATGGTGGTTGTTGATTTCAAAGGAGGAGCCTGTGGAGAGAGGTGAGGAAGGAAATCATTATTTAGCCCTGCCTTAAATGTTAGGACATAATATGGCTTTCTGAAAGAAAAAACACAATGTAAACCCACATGTTATACAAGATATTGTGCAACTACGATAGTTATTTTTATATTAAAAATATCTTATGCTGCTGTGACGAATGAATTTCCCCTCTGTGGGACAATAAATTCTATTCTATTCTATTCTAGTCTATTCTATAATATTCTATTCTCGCACTACTTGAAGAAACGTATTTGAATATAGTCTGCCATCTTTTATGTTGAAACACGATAAAGTGACAGCATTTTGGGTCAAACCTTGAAACTGAGGTTATCGAGCAATACTGCAGCATCTCACAGATGTTTAGTGTTTAAAGTATGTATGTGTTGAGCGTGCCTCTGAATTAAAAAAAAAAGAGTATTCTTGTGTTTTTAATAAACAGAACCAACATTTTATTAGATGCTTGACTATAATTAGTCTCCGTCACACGATTATAAACAATTAGAGGCCTAATTAACACAAGTTCCAAGCCCTTCTTTTTGGCAAAGCACCAATCACGGAAAACTTAGAAGCAATGCATTGTGTCTGCGAGTGCCTCTTTGTTTTTTAAATTGCTTATCAGTCTGGAACGAAGCGTTCTGGATCGGGCCGTATGACTTGAATTTCATTAGAGCCTGAACAGAGCAGTGTCTGCTACACTGGGCTCTTTGTTTCTGCTCAGCTACGAGAGTTAAATCAGTAGAACGAGAAATGGAAGGAGAGGGAGAGGAAAAGGAGGCGCAGAGTCACTGCTATTGACCCGTCGCACGTGACGTCACTCTTTACAGAAGGCACCGGACGTTAAAACAACCTATGTGCAGTGAAAAAACAAACAGCTGGTAGCCTAATATCACTTTTTCTTAGTGGATTTATTATTTAGTCGTTGCACAGTGAGCTGCACGATCGAACCAGGAAACAAATTAAACCTGTCAGTTTATTGCCTACCTTTGGACGATCAATAATGATTATGTCTGGGTAGAAAATATTTCAATAACAATATGACTTTTAAAGAAATTCAATTGATAGACGTCCCACACTACACCACCTGAAACACAGCTGACAAAATAATTGATAGAAAAAGAAAAGACTGAATTCAGTGGCGAGGACGTGGTTCAGGCTTTGACGGTCCAATAAACTCGCTGTAAAATGTGTGAGAGAGTGCTGACTCATCAAATCTTTTCTGCCGTCTGATAAATTTCCACTCAATAGAACTTTCTGATATGTATGAAAATAAAGCATCCTAAAAGTTCAAGTTTGGCAAAACCAAATTGGGAACCCAATCACAGTTCAACACTGCCCTCCTTCGCTTCTGACGTCAATCATGGCGCCACCTCATGATTAGGTGACGCAGCTGAAAAGGGTCAATACTGCAAAGAGGTGGACTGATCAAATCAAAAATAACAGGAAACTGGGGATTAGAATGATTTTAGAAGATTTTTTAAAATCTTTTATTTATACAGGAAAATCTCGAGGCTCATTAGCTGCGTTTCCATTATAAATGTGCGCAAAACTTTGTCTATATTTCGTTAATGTCAAAAAACAGTTTCGCATATTGCGGTGTTTCCATTAAGAAAGAAATGCTACTGAAATCACGCGTGAATACGCTTGTTCTCATGATATTCACGCGGTAGATGTAAACAATCAAGCATGTTGCTACCACGACACTAGTGATCAGAGGAGACGTTGACGTTTTATCGAGGCTTTCGAGCGACAAGCCCCTTATACTTGGGAGTGGATACGTATGTGGTGTTTTTTGGGAAATTGTAGTCGGTGAGGTTACAACTTTCTTTTACAACTTCGGCAATTTTACTACTACTTCCTGTTGTCTTTTTCTCTCCATCGTCTTCTCGCCAGTAGAAACAGCCGGTTGTTGATCACGTGACTCCCGTAATGCGAAATAATTGTTTCCATTGGAGTTTTGCAAAATACACTAATTTCGATACGGCTGAAAAACCACCTCATCCTAGCGCAAAAACATTTTGTCAAAAAACGGAAGTTTTTTCGAAATTGACGTGTTTCCATTGAGCAAATTTATTTTCGAAATTCTAATTTGCGCATTTTCAAGGTCAATGGAAACGCAGCTATTGTCTCATTTACAAGAGAGACCTGTTACATCCACCACATAATAACACATAATAATACAGTTTACTTAATTAACACCTCTAAAAATCAGTACCATACATCATCAAAGAAGGGGTTTTCATTGATAACAAGTACAGGTGCCTATGGACAAATTTTCTGTACGACAACACAGATCTGTCAGTCAGCTGAGGTTGTGTTTAAAGAAAAAAAAAGCACACAGATAAAGTTTTCCTACCTCTGTGCAGCCTGATGTTCTCCACAGCAGGAAGAGTATTTCTGCGCGGGATGGTCGACACAGAAGACGTCACGTCTCCATTCTGGCTCCCCGCAGAATGGGGACTGCCCCACTGCCCCTCAGATCCCTGGCTGGGTTTGGGCGGCCTGGGTGGAGGAGCGCAGGAGGACTCGGAGCTGGAGGGGGTCAGGGAGTTGTGGTTCTTATCAAACGTTCGGGGGATCTGATAGAAGGAGCCGGGGGTTGTAGGGATGTCGTAATTGTCAGGCGATCTCTCGCTGCCGTGCATCGTGGCCAGGGTGTTGCAGGGGGTTTTGAAGGTGTACACCTCCTCGTTCTCGAAGTCGGGATCGCCCAGAGCGCCGTGGGCCGGCGCCTCGGCGCTGTAGCCGCGCGGGAGCACGTAGCAGGCCTCCTGGAGGGAGTCGTCGTGCACGGACAAGTGATGCTTCCCAGGCTTGGGAAGGCTGTAGAAGCCGTGCAGCTGAGCGCCCGTGCCGTTTAGACAGTGTGAAAATCCATAAGAAAGTTTCTGCACAGGAGAGTCGTTCCCGAGGAACATATTGCTTCGTGTGGAAAAACTGGCACTTCTGTAACAAAGGCAAAAATACACATAAATTGTTTGTAGTGTGGCTGTTTCCAACTGTGTCTAAATGCATTCTTACAAACAGAAGTCTGAAAAGAAAAACTATCACAGAAGTGTTTTGTGTCATTTTAATGTTATCCAAAAACACCACTAGATGGCGCCATAGCACTTCAATTCTGCTGTAGATTTCAGCACAACAAACATCTTTATCCACTGACAAAATCTTTTTTTTTCTCACTATTTTCACATTTACTCAAAACACTTTGTTTCATCCATGTTTGGAGGACGCAGGCAAGGAGAGGGCATTCGTGTTAAGAAAGGCAAATGCCCCAACTTTCCCAGAGTTTCCCAGCCCTAGTAAGACACTCTGGGGACATGCCTCATTTACTCTCCCTTCTTTACAAGACTTGACCTTGAGTACCAACAAGAGCAGCACAAAAGCGGAGACATTTCTGGACTGTTAGTTGAGCAATGGCCTGATCTAACTGGCTTGTGCCAACACAAGAGGTCTTATTACTCATGCTACCATTCTGAACGCGTTAGCTACACTTTAAGCTTCTGCCTCTTTATGACAATTCATTTTCTCAACCAATCAGTAATATTGTTCTTTGCGCAATCCTTCATCGCAGCTGAAAGAAAGCTTTTCACTTGGATTAATTCCCAACACTGGTCAGCAGACCTGGAGATTTTCATTCTGACATGAATCACAGCCCCGCCACCAGATGCTCGTCTTGATTAACCAGCTCATGAGGCACAAGCCGATGACAAATACATTTACATAAAAGCTGAAGAGATGGATTATAAGGTTTGATTTTCTGGTTGGAACAAAGTCCCCAACGCAGCAGATTTATGTGCAAATCGTGTGTTTGAGAGAGCGCAGTCCCACCCCAGGTGAACCTAAACCTATAGAAGAGATGAATTGCTGCCTGAGCCTCATTGATCATCCACGGCACAGGCTTATCTGCTGAATGGCATCGTTATTAAAGCTTCCCTTTGCTTCTCAGAAACAGGCTGGATGGCAGAAGGTGAGGTGGCTCCTTAAAGAGAAATTCAGTGATAAAAATAACATTTTGGGGTCTTTTTCTCTTGTGTTCAGTGAGTACGGACACAGATAAATTTGTGTGCACCCTTCAGTTAAAGAAAGAAAAACTCACAGTGGACACTGGAATAACTGGAAATTGGCATAAAGAAGATTAGTGAAAATCATTGTGGTTTAAAATAATAAATAAATAAATAAATAAATAAATAAATAAATAAATAAATAAATAAATAAATAAATCTGGCCTTGACAAACACAATATATCGTTTGAGCATCATCATCGCAATGTATGTGTACGTACAGCTTTTATTCTGACAGGTTGTTTCCAACGAGTGTGCAAATTCTTAATGTTTTTTTTATTTATTTACATGTAATGTTTTAACTGTGAAGTGATTCTTCCAGTGAAAAGACCTGTGAATACATGACCCAATGCATTTTAAGTCTGATATGAAACCAGTCATTATGGCAGGGTTATTCAACTAAAGATCAGCAGCTCAGGGGCCGAACATCCAGCAATTAAAGTCATTATGTAAATAAACCAAGAATTACAAAGATCTGTTACCTTTGAAGTAGTTTATTTTGCTGCATTTAATCATGAATACAACATACAGAACCATATGTAATAAATGTAGTGATAATAAAACAACTTGACTTGCCAAATTTGTTTTTGATAGTTTTACTATCATTACATTTATTACATAGGGTTCTGTATGCTATATCCATGATTAAATGCAGCAAAATAAACTATTTCAAAGGTAACAGATCTTTGTAATACTTGGTTTATTTACATAATGACTTTAATTTCTGGATGTTCGGCCCCTGAGCTGTTGGCCTGCAGTAACTGTGGCCCCAGAAGCAATTTAGCTAAATAGCTCTGAACTAGAAGAACTCCCAAATATGAAGAAAAAAATGTAAGATTGGTGCAGATTCATTGTCAATAAGATGGCAGCAGAACTTAAAGTGTTTTTCAAGTCAATTGTTGAAAATTCCGGCCCACCTCTCAAGGGTTTGAAGGGCTTCTCCTCTAGACTGCATGTTTCAGCTCTTTCCTCAGATGTTCAACAAAATTTTGATCGGGGCTTAGAAGACCTCTCACACTGAGCAGCACATTATACTCCAGAATGCCTTGATAGTCTTGAGATTTCATTGTACGCACGCTCCACAGATTCAAGACACCCTGTGTTATTCTCCTCTATGTTTCAGTGTGGGTAGAGGGTTGTTTTCTTCCGGCTCCGTAGCAATATCTGATTTAAAGCATCCAAATTATTTTCTATGCTTATTTTCCACATAAAATGAAATTTTAGTAAATATGAAAAAAAATACAACTTTGCTTTGTTGCCACAGTCTATTATTAGAGTAATGACTTCAGTTTGATGTCATCTTTTCATGACGTTTTATCACATGCAGACTCTTCCCCTGCAACAGTAGTTTTTTTTTACCCCTCGGGGGCTTCTGAGTTGAGGAAGCGCTGTGAATCTGTGTGTTGACCTGCAATAATGGAAAACAGGAAACTGACACAGGACGTCTGGGGGTCGTGACTTTTACCGTGCGCTCTCCGTCTTCCGGCTCATGCACTGGTGGAGGAGGAGGTAGTCCTGAGGTGCGCTGTTGGACAGGGACCCGTGGTGCGAGTGGCGCACGGGCACATCGAAGGTGAAGAGCACCGGCTGGCTGGAGTGGACGGGCGCCGACGACTTGCGCTCTCCGCTCACTTGGGCCGTGGAGCCGGTGACATCTGGTCCAACAGATCGAGGCATATGGTGTAATCGGCTCTCTGCAGGCAAACAGAAATTGGAGAAACAGCTTATTCACAAGAATATATATATATATATTTTTTAACCAAACTTAGGAGTTTTTATAAAAACTGGGTAAGATATGGAAATTAATAGTATAACTCTTAAACTTATTTTTGCTGTCACAGTTTGTGACTTAAAACGGCCAGTTTTACATCCATGTGAGAGTTTAGGGGTCTTGTGGTGTCTTGTACTCATTACCCTTTCGTCTGCACTGCAATCAATACGGGAGAGAGATCCGTCTCCAGGGAGGATAGAAAACAGCATCCCTCTGCTTTCAGAGCTACAGAGAGCCAATGGTTGATCAGCACATGATCCGAGTTAAACCAGGGTCAATGTGCTTTGTTTGATTTTATTGAGTCGACCATTGTTCTGCAGCGAGGGACGGTGTGGACAATGCGGTCCTACAGTCTTATTGTTTTTTTCTGTGTGACATCCCCTGATTTTTCCATCGACTACAAAGAAAAGACAAATCCGAGATGAGGATGTTGGAAACGGACTTGGGCGGGAGGCCAAAACGAGGAGGTGCTCTGTGAGTGGAGAGTGGGCGGTCTACTGATCTATCGACCGATGGTGCTGTGTGCAACAGTAGCTGCAAGATAAAAAACAAAAACAGCTCAGCTGCTACTGAAGCTCATTTCTATCCTTTACTGCGCAGTAAATGCAAAGATTGTAGGAAAAACATCTAAATTTATACCAATAATCAAGTAATTTTGGTACAATTGGTTCAACCTATTTAAAGTAAGTCAAAGAAACCAAGTCATTTCAGGATAAGCTATTTTCCTTACTCAGCTGTAAGATCTTTATCCCAACATTTTAATCAGTTCACTATTCTTCCCATTTGTAAGAAATACAAAAAATCATGCATCAGCCTCCCTTTGAGAAGACGGCAAAAGTCGTAGGGTCAAGATCTGAGCTGGAAAACATGTAGAAATGTGTTGTGAGGGCATGGATGTGTGTGTGGGGAGCAGTTGGAGGCCTGAGCTCTGAAGTCCGGTAGCTGAATGAGGCCACATTCATGCCGGGGGGGGGGGGGGGCTCTGTTATGAGGTCTCCAGGCCAGTGGACACCAGCGAGATGCCCCCAACCCACAGCAGCACAGGCAGGGACTCCCCCCACTCCCTCCCCAGCAATCCTCAATTACACCATTGTTCTGAGTGATTCCATTCTCTCTGGACTGGTTAGGCACCATCTCCTTTCTCCACAAAAAGCTTTGTAAAAGCTTTCATCCACTGTGGTGAGTACTAGCCCCTCTAATACGGGTAGATATATTGATTTGTTGTCAAAAGACAGATCCTCCTCCCGCTCCTCTGCTATGGAAAGCTGCTTTGCAAAAACACAAACTGGCACTATAATTAAGCAGGAAAACAAATATCTTCAAAATACCAAAATGAAGTCCTGTCAGTATTTAGCATGCATGCAAGATATTTTTTCAGTTTTTCTGAAATATTTCGGATTAGCTGCACAAATCACTGTCAGAAAAAAGAGCAAGATGAAAGATCAGTGGTCCGGTCCGCTGATGGAATAGCTTACATGACTCATCACCGACAGTAATGGGCCTGATGATGTATGTCACCACTGGAAAGCAATTCCAGAGACTCTGTAGAAACTCAAAACAAGAATCCAGAAAGAAGCGGCAAAATAAAAGCAATGACAGTTTCCCCAAAGAAACTCCGAGTTATATCCCCTCCACTGGCTCGGAGAACCCACCGTCAACTTGTAATATGTTACAGAAGTGATGAAGCTGTTTATCATACTACAGCTTATGACAAAAAGGCAAAGTGTTGGCAGAGGCACAGTAGAACCACAATTCTGAAGAGTTGTGTAAAACGTAAATAAAACAGAAAGCAATAATGTGTAAATTATACACTGCAAAAACTGTCTTTCTAACCAAGTTTTAAAACCTTATATCCAGCCAAAAAATCTTATTGATCTTGTTTTGAGACTGATTTACTAAACAAGAAGTGATTGTGTCAGAATATTAATCTTGTTTTCAGAATGTGTCAGTTTATTTGTCTTGTTAGCTTAAACATTTGACTCAAATTAAGTCATAAATTTCTCCTAATGGAGTAAGAAGATTTTATTTGGTAAGATTCTTGAAATATTTGATTTGACTCAATTTTTTCTTATTTCAAGAATCTTACCAAGTAAAATTTTCTTACTCCATTGGCAGAATTTTTTGACTT
>JAUBOC010000077.1:4050166-4064673 GCA_032275365.1 Anablepsoides cearensis
ATTTTATTTTGTATTGTTTTGTAATTATGTTTTGTTTGAATATATTCTGCGGATAAAAGGGGCAGACATTATAAGATCTATTCTTCTGCTACCTTTCATTTTATTTTATATTGAATTTTTTGATTTGTGTATTTTCTTTGTTTTTATTTTTATTTTTTAATGAAATGAATACATTTTTGAAATTAAATTAAATTAAATTAAAAAAAATAAAAAAGTTTTGGGGCCCATTGAGCAACTAATTTTCTCACGTTTGAAAACATGTTCCAGTTTCTGTTTGTAAAACTCACACTCTGCCTACTTTTAGGACTTAAGGATCTCCTTTATGATAGCTGGGGTTAGCTTGGGTTTCTGAGCTGTGCTTTAGCTCTGTTGGTACATTTCCTCACTCTGCTGCTTTCTTTCACTATTTTATTAAAGTGTTGTTCAGTCTTTAACTTAACATAACCAGTTTTTAATAAACATGTTCATATAGGCTAAAACTAACATTTTGAATTTAGATTTTAAATAGTATCTTCAGCAGCGTTAGCAGTGGCTAGCAGCGGTCATTGTTGATGTTGTCGCAGGATGATGACATCATCCTGGTTATCTGATGCTAACTTCTGCTAACGCTTAATGAATAACATAAATAATGAAAAATGTTAGTGAAATTTTATAACATTTCATTTTACACTTGTTTTCCTATGTTTTCTAAAAATAAACCTGATGAAAATTCAAACAATTGTAAATTTATTTACAATTTAAGATTTAAGAAGAATTCAGGTTCTCAGAAAACTAAAATTGTTTGTTCACACTGGGGGCACGATGTGGGAAAGTGCATGCGGGGGAGAAACTGAAACAAAACAAAACAGACTGACAGAGAGTCGGTTGTGTAACAATTAACTGTCATGTATTGCCCTTGGCCATCCTTCCTGGTGGTGGTGAGGTGCAGCCTCTTGTTTTCTCTCTCAGATTGGGCCAACTGAATGACAGAAGGCGACTTTAGATCAAAGTGTCTACGACTGTATATAAACAGATGCTGGCAAAAATCCCAGCAAAACAGAAACACTTCAGCACTCCTTAAGGTGCATTCTTTTCTAGCTAAGCATAAATAATCTTGTTTACAACATTTTGCAGGATTGCCATGTTATTGTGCACAGTGTGCAACATACAGAAGCTGCTTCAACTCACAGTTCAGTGTTCAGGAACACAAGTTGTTGCACCAAAGATATACAGCATTTTCAGAACTGAAGGTACAGAAATTAACTGTGTGCCTGGAAAATACATAATGCCCCCCCTCTCTAACACTTTCAGCGTGTTCCTGTATGAAAACAAACCTAACGCGTTTATCCTCTGCTGACTCCGTCGACGCATAATTTCCATAAGAGGAACTAAAGTGTCATGTTTTAAACCCAGCTTGTTTACTTTCTAAGAGGGAATTCCCACTCTTTTAGATGACACAATGACTCACACTGGTAACGTCCTGTTGTATCCTCTCTGCTATCAAACGACGTTTGACTCGTTCTGCTCCTTCTCCAATTAACATTCACACATCGGAGTAACGTTATCAAACAGTTCTGACAGGCACAGGACCTTGCGTCAGCTGAGATAGCGCCGGTGGACCTGTCTCCCGCGCGACAGGAGCGAGAGCAGCTGGTTGTTTTCAGGTTCCTAACCGTCAGATGGAAGAAAAAAAAAAAAAAAAAAAAAAAACAGGCTCGTGTTTGATTGCTGACAGCTTCAGCTTCTATCAGTGACAGGTGGTGTCTACTAATCTGAGTGGGCAGAAATAAATTCTAAATGTGTTGAGAATTTCCACACAGTAAGAATGTTAATTCAAAAATGACATTTTATTCTGACACAACTGTAGTAAACACAGCTTTCTATTTCTAACATGACAATCAGCTGAACTAAAAGGCCTTTTATTGTTGAAGGAATAAATATCACCCATTTAAACTACACAACTCTACAGTGGACCTGCTTTGATGAAAACATCTCAAAGTTGGTGAGCAATTGTTTCCACTGCAGCAGGAAAAAGGTACTGAGATGAGACGATTTCATCTGCATTAATGTCAACAACTAGAGGAATTGGAAAAACAGGTCTGAAAAACTCTCTTCTGCAAAGCAGGTTTCACAGGAAGGATCCTGTGCGTGCTTTGACCACTCTTAAGCTGTGTGTCCTGCGTGTGAAGACTGTTTAGAGCAGAGAATTAAACAAGGGAGATGATGATAATGCGCATCTTTGTGTGCACAAAACAGTCTGAGCAGATATTAGGAAAAAGTCTTTTTCCCATAAGATGCATTGGCACAATAAAAAACAGGTTGATATGTATAACATATATATTTTAAAAACATTTCTTTGAAGCACTGATACACTCACAGATGATGTTAGCATTGAAGCGAAACGCTCTGTTTATCTGAAAATTGAAGCCCAAGGCACAAATACTGCTGAAAATTGTGATTTTGCTCTCAGTCTGGGTGCTTTGAGTTACTAACAAAATCTAAACTTCAACCCTGTGGTTTAAGATCTGCTTAAAACGGGAACAAAATGCAATTGAATGGATAAACAACTTTAGTTTAAAATAAAGTTTCTCTGAAAAAGGAACTAAACTATTCTGCGAAAACAGGGTTTCATGACAAAAAAAGAGGCTGGCGTGTTGCTCAGACTGCAGAAACTGGAACCACTGCTGCAGCTGTCACGGATAAAGCATCTTCCCTTCCAAACCCTTCCTCCAGCTAGACCCTGCTAGCTACACTGATTACACTTCAAGAGGTATCACTGGGCCTCGCTAATTACTGAATGTAGACCCAAGGGATCTTTTTGTGATGTGAAGTTTATTACACACTCCACAACTGTTATTTATTCCACACCTGGACATGCTGCATGTTACAGATGATCAGCCATGTGCACAAAGATTATAACGTCCACCAGCTGCCAGATGGCGGGAAAACAACAGCATGAATACAATCTGCTTGTTTAGGGATATAAGACGGGGATTTTCACAAAGGTTGATGGAAAATACACAACTGAAGTCAGTGCTCAGTTTCTTGTGTTTGGCAGAAAAATTAAAAGTTGCTATAATCTAACCCACATGTGTCAAACTCAAGGCCCGTGGACAAAATGTGGCCCGCCACGGCTGTTTCTGTGGCCCGCCACTGCTTCATTTTTGTATTCATTTCTTAAAATAAGCTGCTTTAAAACCAGCATTGACCATAAACTATACCTCCCATAATGCATGTTGATTATTTTACTAGCTTTTTATTTGCTTTTTCATTAACTTTGAAAACAGTTAGCGGACCAATCAGATTCCGCTAAATTAGGTTTTGCCAACTTTGAGTCTGCTAACAGCTAACTATCAAGCTGACATCAACAGGTTTGTGTCAGTCCTACCAGACTTCAGCTCCAAGACGTGTGACGCAGACTGATTGACAGTTCTCTTAGCGGTTAGCAATTAGCTGTTAGCATTACCTTTTGCTAAATTATTTTTACATATGTGTAAAGTTAACAAAACTATATTTTTAGTTAGTGGATTATGACTGCTGACTTTTTTTTGCTGACTCCTGGCTTTAAATTCTATATTTTGATACCTGGATCTTTCTGATATCATGAGTAAATCCATATATCTGACTTAATTTGTCTTGTTGGTTAAGATAATACATACAAATTTTGTCTGAATTCTAATTTTATGTAATTTTAATGAGGAATTTTTGATGTCCTTATAAAGAGGAAACTTCAAATTATATTTGAATATTGAGATTTCCCAGCTGAAAAGAAACAAAACTTTGCTAGCTCACAGGGAAAATCTCAAATTGTTAAGGCATTTTTCCTTAAAATCAGGTTTTTTGTTGCTACTGCTCAAAAACGTGCTTCAAATTTTTGTTTTATGATTATATTTCAGACAGTTAATTCAGATAATGGATTGATTAGGCATTTGTTTATTATGTTTTGACAAATGCAATTTTTGCAAACGTTTTAATCAAAACACTATATTTGCTTATTTCTCCATATCCCACTTTTAGAGTTAATCCACGTTTTGATCTAATGGGTCACATTTAGTCAGTCATACATGTAGTTATTTTCAGTGTTTATACAAGAATGTGTTAAAACACTGTTTCATACAGAAAGTACCATGTAGAGCTCCGTTTCTGCTTGCTAGCGGTGCTCAGCTGTAGTGGTGAAACGAGGAATGCAATGTTTCTAGTTTAGTTGAAGTTGGACGAAGCTAATTACAACTGGTTTGTTGAGGGCCACAAGAATGCTCATGTGGCCCTCAGTGAAAAGGAGTTTGACGCCCCTGCTCTAACCATAGGAAACTGAGCGCTAAATTACGTGGTTTAAGATTTACTTTAAAAAAAGTAGCATCATAAGAAAGTTTGAAAGGATTCAACATGCTTAACTATTGTCAGCTTCAGTGTGAAAGAAGCTGCTCTGATGTCCCACAGAGCTATAATAGAAGCTCAGAAAGATTCATACATAACCTCATTTCTTTAAAAAAGTCCATAGAGTATAATTTCCATCCTATTGTACATAATAAACAAAGATGAAAGGCTTACTTTAACAAAAGACAATTAAGAGAAAAATCAATGAATGGGCTCAGGCACTGTGGTTTCCTATTCCATTCTCTTAAATAACAGATGGAAAAAAATGTAATTGCCAGAAACATCAAATGAAAAGCTAAGCTAAGATGCTCACATTTTTATATAAAATAAGCAAACTCAGTGAAAGAATATAAATAGGAAAACATTTGTTCTATTATTATTTGATTGTTTGCCTAAATGACAAATCATTTCAATATGATTTGATGTAAATTTAAATTAAAAAGAGCAGATTTAAGTCCGTTTACCTTAAAAGGAAAAAATAAACAGGCACGCAAAGCTTCACTTAATGGAATGTAAAACGTTTGTCCTCTAAAGTAAAACCAAAACAAAGACGATGGAAGAGAACGAGAAAAGCCAGCGTCCTTACCGTGACTTTCGTCTGACTGGTTGAAACCACACAGCTGGCAGATGGAGCGGACCCACTTGTTCATCTCCTCCTCAGTCTCAGCCACCAGGTAAAATATGCGGTCCGACGTCTTGATGTCGAAGACGAAGCTGTCCTGGAACTCCTTCCTCTTGAAGGTCAGGCCGGCGTCCACCTGCTCGCAGCAGTGCAGGTCAATGACTCGGATGGGCTTCTTCGAGTGGTCGTTCTTGTAGTACTCCAGGACGTCGGGGTCACCGCTCATACGGCCGCTGCGCAGTATGAACCAGCGCTTCTTCCAGGCCTGGAATTCACATTAAAAGAATTGATGTTTTCTAGGAAACTTTTACAATCATTTCGTTTTTAAACAATAATAAAAAAACAGTTGTTACATATAATTCCTTACTGCGTGTGAGGTAAAGTGTCATTGTAACACTCTCAACAGCTGGACTCCTATGTGGCGTTAGCTGTTGATCAAACAGACTTAAGACAAACAAGTCTGCCTTTTTCAAAGAGCACGTGTGGTTGTGTGGGGTTTGTGTGCTTGTTGGCTGCTGCGTGGGGGGGTGAGAGAGCAGGTGTTTACTGCCTCCCAACGTATTTCCTGTGCAGATCTCCCTCGCTGAGCGAAGAGAAGCAGCGCTCCTCCATGACAGCCTCGCTGACAGACTGCAGGCTCCTTCCTCTCCGAGAAAAGCGTGCGAGAGGAACGCCTCTGGTCCCGCGTGCGTATCGTCTCTGAACGTTCCGCAAGTGAACGTTGAGGGAAAAAAAAGAATGGAAAATTTCTGAAACGGTGCGAGTAATAATCATTTAGAAGCTGAGGCGGGACGGTTTGGTGTCAAAGCAAATATGCTACTTTATGTCTCGCTTGGAGAGGAAGAAGAGCGGCCTTCAGTGGGTCCAGCTCCATAGGATTTTTCCTGTGGCTGTTCTCTGTGCTGCAACAACAAAAGAGGAAGATAAACCAGGAAGGGGGGGGTTTAAAGGAGAATTGTAAGGGGGGGCTTCTGGACATGTGCCAGTGATGCACTTCCAGTGGGCAATGCAGGCTGCTGACACACAGATCCTGTCGTTCCCCACTCTCCCCCCATCAACACCAACACCTCCTCTCCTGAGCGAACCCCGCAAATCCAAACACAGATATTTAATCTCCTCTGGACGTACGAACACTTTTTTTTTTCTATTTTAATTTTAGGAAGACGTAAACCTAAACGATGACTTAAAATAAAAAAGAAGCTGTTTTGGCTTCACCGTCCTGGGAGCGTGTGCACGTTGGCAACCTGTCAGGGGACAGCAGAGTGCTGCTTCTCATATGTGAAACATATACTGATGCCAAACCTCATAGTGGAAGATATCATCTAATTATGCAAAACCTGCCAACAGACTCGAAAACTAAAAGAAGAGAAAGTTAAAGATTTACAGACAAGCCTGGGATTGTTTAGTTTAAAAAAAAATCTGAAATTATTGTTGGATTTGTTTACATCTAAGAAGACGTGAGGATAAAAAAACAATTTGTACCCTGTGCTATTTAAGTTTGTAAAGTATTTATTGCATGAAAAGTAAAGCTAAAAAGAAATCTCTTCTAATTTCAAGCAAAAATACGAAAAATAAATCAAAGGTTGTTGGGATTTCAAAAACTGCTCTAAAGTACAGAAATGGGATCTGTGGTAATACCTGCACTAAAAATGAATGCAATATTTGAACACATAAGTAAAATGTATTAACACACCAGAGTGTCACACAACCCAGAGACCAGAAAAACTAAATTTAAGGACAAACTTGAGTCAACATTTTTTTTTAGCGTTTTGCTTGTGGTTTAATTCTGTTGAAGCTCTACGTGTCTTTGTTTCCAGGAAGTGCAGGTTGTGATCTTATCTTCAGTGTATAGCTGATGCCTCCTGAGGTACTGGGGTTTAAACAGAAAAAAAAGAAAAATCTTGTTTTATAGTCATCGAGACCGATAAACTGATAAAAGCTGGAGTCACTAACCGAAATCTCAAGAAACAGAAAAAAAAACAAAACAAAAACAACAGATGATGACATGTTTACTCAACCCTGATAAATTGTGCTACTGCAGAAAAACATTAGATCATTTCTAAGTAAAAAAGGAGTCTGTTTGACTTTTTATCAATACAAATAATAATGATACTGAAGGGTGTAGGACAGTGGATTCCAAGGAATTTAGAAGCGATACTCCTCAAGTTTCCTACACAAGACTTTTAAAACCGTGGGAATTTATTCCACTGAAACGCAGCACATGCCACAAGAAACAACAAGCACGGCAGGTTTTTTTTTTCCCACCCTTTTTTTCTATTCAGAAAGATGTAAACATCATTTAAATATTTTATTGCTTTTTGAGGGGGATATGGCCAAATTGACACCGCTTTGCTTAATTGACACGTGGATTTGAAAGGTCGGTGCAACCCAGCGGGGTTTAGTCCTGGCCTGCGTCAGCTGAGGACGGAGTATTGCGCTTTCAAAAGCGGAGAAAGTCTAATTATTTAAAGAAGACTGGATGACATCATTGAAAGAGAAAATAATTAAATGCTCATTTCAGTCACGGTTAATCATCTTTTTTTCCTCAAATCTGCCTTTTCAACAACACAGGTGGTAGATCAGCTTCTTTTTATGGATGTCCCTTTAAAAAAAAAGAGCAACTTTCCTGGTAAAGTAAATCATAAGGGAGGAGGACAGAAGAAAACAACTGAATCCACCCACTGTCTGTCTCACAGAGCATGTCTAAGCCCATCGATCACTGTCTGCGCACTGGGAAGTAGGAGAGCTGTAAAACTAGGCTGAACTCTCCGTCTCCCCGACTCTCCCCTCCCCCACAATGACTTTACTTTTGGCTCTTCGGTTAAAAAGTGGGGGTGGCTAGAAACATTGTCCTTGATAACAACTGGACTAGACAGTCCTCAGGAACACCAACGTAGCTTTGAACAAACGACGTGCTACAAATCAGAGTGTTACTGTCTGAGCAGTAAAAAGCAAATCGCAAGGTACATGCTTTAACTACCACGTCCTGGTGTTTGTTCATTATATTACATTGTCCCAAGTCAAATAAAGATTCAATCTAAGCAGAAAACAGAACAACAAACACGTTACGCCTGGAACATGGTTGTTAGTCTAAAAAAACATAAACATTGGTGTTTTGTTGTGACAGCAGCCAGAGCATGGAGTATTATGACAAGTCTTTCTATAAAAACTGCATATTAGTGTGAAACAACACTATATTCAATAATACACTGCCTGGCCAAAAAAAAAGGTCACACACTCTAATACAGGAGTCTGCAACCTTTACGATCAAAAGAGCCGTTTGTGCTCCTAGTCTTACTAATAAAATGTGTCCCGTGCCGCAAAACAAGCTACAACAAAACTAGCAAGTGGTGGTCCGTGGGCCTTTTCGAAGCCTTTTCTAAAACCTTTACGGTCAGTGGTAGCCTGGCCCTTGCCTTCCTACGCAGTTCCGCTCAATTCTAGTTACACTTCACTGCTCCATCTGGGATTTCTCCCATAGATGAGGATTTCTTTAGGAGCATTTTTGTCTGGGCCAATCAGAGAGCAGAACGTTGATTCTCTGCGCAGCTCTCATTTACAGTCGTCTCATTCTCCTCTCAGTAGGGTTGTTGTACAGCGTGGCAATTTCCGGTTAGCTTCTTAGCTTAGCCTCCTTCACAGCGACATACGTCGCGGCCAACAGATCCAATCACTTTAAACTTCAGCAGAGGCCACGCCTCCAGCAAGAATTGCTTCTCTATAGCAGAGAGTCCAGACCCTCATATGAAGCAAAGTGAAGGACAAGGGTCTGGTTTTTACCAGCCTAGGTCAGTGGAGGAGACATTATAAAACTAAAAATATATTATTATATCATTTAATATTATACACATCAGGACAAATAAAAAGACCACATTCATTTAAACAAGAAAAATAAAGTATACTGAATTTCACAAGAATTGGCACTAACTGAATTATTCATTCTTTTTTTCTAATTCTTATTATTATGTAGTCTTCAAATTATTAATTCTGATGGATTTGGGAGAAATATCATAGAGCGAAATTGGAATTTTTAAGTAAAGCATGAGCTACCGTTTTACTCTTTGTATTAGTAGTATTGACTGCATATTTGCATACAAATTGATTTCTGTTGTGGTTATAAAAAAAAAATAAAAAATGATTCTTTTGTATTTGGTCACATTTTGAAAGAGCCACTGCAGAGGGACCAAGGAGCCACATGTGGCCCCAGAGCCGCAGGTTGCAGACCCCTGGCCTAGCCTAACCCTAGCCAGGAGTCATATCAGACTTTTTTATTAATTAGATGTGCTGATCAGGCTAAATGATGATCAGCAAGTACTAAGAGGCAAACATACTACACCTTTAAGTTGAGACTCTTCTGCTGATGTTCTTGTTGTAATGGTCCAGATTCAAGACTTGTTAAGAAAAAAGTTTGCTTGGTTTAAAGTCGATCCTTCGGGCCTCTCTAAGACGACGAGCAGCCATCCGTATTTCTGGACAAACAGTTTTGTCTCTTTACTCCCATTTGCCAGTTCATTGGTCCAAAGTTTGTAGCAGCCAGCTACAGAGGACAACAGTGCTGCACAAAAAGACAACATGTCTACAGCTATTGTAGATGACTGGAAGGAAAACATCCAAAAACAAAAACATTCTTCTGAGTGAGGTGGTTTCTAAAAATAAGATCAAAACAAGTTCATCTGGCCAGATTCTTTTGATTCTTCTGATGTTGATAAGTACAAATGTTGGTTTTCTATTTTTGTCAGAATGAAAAACACACAAATACTGTGAGGGGAAGAAATAATGATAATAAAAAAAAGCTTTTCTTTCACTGAAATAAAGTACTGCAGCAGTCTGAGAGTCAGTAGTTTTAAACTGAGAACATGCTGAATTTAAAGCCCGGCGTTCCTCGGAGGAATGAAAATCGTCCGCTGCTACTCAAGCCAGAGATTTCATTAAACCCATCTCATGATGAGGAGGGAGCGAGTTACAGCTGTTTTGGTCAAACCTTGTAAACAACGTGATGCACCAGCTCATGTGACGTTATGAGATCTTGTGAGATATGTTAGGGCTCTCAACACATTCTCTGAGCACTGACACACCAAGTCAATCCACGCCTTACGGCTGAGAGCTTCATAAAAACCCATCCACTGGTTCCTGAGACATTTTGCTGAAGCTACAGACAACGATAAAAACAACTCGCCGTCAGTGGGAGGCGTAAAGATGAAGACGATATGAATAAAGCCGCAGCAAGACATAATGAGTGAGAATTTAACAGTGGCACAAAGTTTTACTCTCCACTCTGATGACGCAGCCTAATCACCTCACAGTCAAGGTTTAAACAATTAACTAAACGTGGGCCTTTCACAGACAGAGGCGTGTGTGTTTAGTAGTAGGCTGTGTCAACAGGCGGTATGACAGGAATCACTAAACATGTTTTCAAACATCTTTGAGCAAACATCGAAAGGTAAACAACTGTGTTATTCCAGCTACAGCGTGTTTACCTGCGCTTCCATTAAAGCAGAGGAGGAGGAGCCAGCAGGTCGTTGTCTTTGACTCCTCCTGTTCTGGATTACCTGCTGCTGCTGCTGCAGCAACAACACACACTTTAAACACAGCTGCACAAACACTGGCACTGCGGAGCTGTGCCAGAGCCACGCACCCACCTGATGTGTACACGGTTTCCTCTACGGACGACTTTTGTTGGCTAAATTATTTAGATCCTTTAATCTGCTCTTGGCAACGTTTCAGCTCAACATCCAGTTCAAACCTGGCTACAGCACTGATGCTTATCCATTCTTGTTAGGGCTGCGTGATATGAAGAAATGTTACTGCCTGGGTAATATCAATTTGTGCGTTATCAATATTGCAAAAGACTGCTTGGATTACAATAAATCAGAGGCTATTATAATACATGCATTCATGCTCTGTATGTCAGTAATATATTAGGTCAATCTGATAGACTCCCACTGCTCCTGATGCCCAATGAATGCAGCTAACAAGCTTTAAGACACAGAAAGGGCTTAGAGCACCACAGTAATGGAACCGAATGAAAAATTGAGGGAAATGTGTGTTTATTAAAACTGTTATTATCATCATAATATACAGCTCTGGACCAAATTAAGAGACCACTGTTCAGTTTCCCTGTATTTGGTGGAAAGCATTCCACCAATGATTGATTTCTGAACTTGTCATGAGTTAAAACATTAGTTTTGTTGTTCCTAAATGAACTTGTTTTCTGTGCATCTTTGTCATCATTTTGACCATTTCTCATTTTGTGCAAATATATACTCAATTTTTGCTTGGACACGATGTCACTAGTTCATAGAATAAAATAACAATGTTCATTTTACTCATATATCTATAAAGTTCTTGTGTACAGTGCCCTGAGACGACGTATGATGTGACTTGGTGCTATATAAATAAATTGAATTAAATTGAATTAAAGAGTAAAATATAGAACCTGATCATTTTTTTAAATTAATTTCATTATTTCAACATATTAAAAACAAAAACAAAAAATTTAAAGTGCTGTCATAATTTTTTCCTGAGCCATATATTTACACTGTCATAGTATAATAAAAAAATTAATTAATTATTGCTAATTAAATTTAGCAAAAGTTGAGCAAAGAAGACTAATAATAATAATTTTATAATACTTTTTATTCATGGTGCTCTTTTCATCTTGCGATCTAAAAGAGCTACAAATGGCAAAAAACAGGTCAAGCAATTACAATGACTAAAAAGACTTTCACTGATATCAATATGCAATTCTGAAAAGTGGGTAGGCACTCGATGTAAACAAAGCACTCAGCTGAATTAACCAAAATCATGCGAAAGCATTTGACTGACCTACATAGGACTGGTTGCGGTTGGTTGTTTATACTTTAGTTAGATTTAAAAAAAAAACAATGAAATACATCCTGTTCTATTTCAATTCTTCGTAACATTGAAATGACTACCTTTAGCAAAATGCAACTGATATTTTCTCCATTTTGAGTGGCAGGGAAAGTAAATTTAGCTTTTTTAAAAACAATTGTATTTGTTTCTTCTAAGCAACCTGTAGTTGGTTTTGTAATTCCACAAAGTTACATTGGAAATATTCTAAGATAAATGGGTTCTCAATTCATTTGTTGCCTCAATTAACCAGACGAAAAAAAATATTTCTACAAAAAAAAAAAAAAAAAAAGCTTCTTTAAACAACAGAACAGCAGTGAAGCTAGATTTACAATGCATTAATTAAAGCTGTTAGACTGGACAACACTGAATGATTAGGACTTGTGATTCTGGTTAATGTGGTAATAAGTGACAACGCTGGCTGAATAGACGAAAACAATTACACTGTCACAAATAATATAGGGCCAGAAACAGATCAGTTTGTGTAAAACAGAAAATATGAATCAGTTCTATCTAATACATGTCATACTCAACATATAGAACAAAAACTTTAATATGGCATTTCACTGTTTTGAAATTCGTAAACATCTCTGAGAAACACATTCATTGTATCCTTGTCCTCGTCTGCCTTACAGGTGTCGTGTATCTGGATTTAACTGTCAGGCAACAGTTTATGTGAGCCTAAATAAACAGCAAATGTTTCCATCAAAGTTACACAGTTCCCACAGAGTTTTACATCTGCTCTGAGTGAGACATTAACCAGACAGCTGTCCCATTCCACGTTTATAATAAACCTCCTCCGTGGCATTAAAAGTAAAGAAGGAAAAAAAAGAGGTTACAAACAAAACTGTGTCAACAGTGACCATCTCAGCAGCTCTGAGTCTGCCGGGTTAAAGCCAGCTTTGCCCCTGGCATGTGCCCAGCAACGTAAACACAAACAGAAACTCAGGTAGACGGGTGCAGGTTTTTATATCAGACAGATGCATAAGAACATATCTGCAACTCCAGGTAAACTGCTCAGATTTACAAAAAAAAAGAAGTCAAAACACCGACGAACGGCAGCTATAATAGCTGATGAACAAAGAGAACACAAACACCAGTTTATACAATCCATCCATCCCTTTTCTTTTGCTTATGTGGTTGGATTGTCTCTCTTCTTAACGACACACTTCTTCAGCTACTCCTGGGGTACACCAAGGTGTTTCAACACCAGAGAGAATATAGGATTCATCTAGAGAGTTCTGGACTGGACTGGGATCTTCTTCCAGTGGGACAAACCTAAAAAACACCTCTATAGGGAGGCTCCCAGGAGACATCCTAATCACATGCCCAAATCACCTTTGCTGACTCCTTTTGGTGCAAAGAAGAAGCGGCTCTACTCCAAGCTCACACTGAAGGAGAGAGACCAGCACCTTATCTCCATCCTACAGAGAAAACTCATTTCCACCGTTTGTATTCAGGATCTCTTTGGTCAAGATCCACCCCTCATGACTATAGGTGAAGGTTGGGAAAAATCATACTGTGTGCAATTAATCTTCAGAAGAACTGTCACAGGCGGTACGTCTAACCCAAACCTTCCGACATAAATTAAAGTACGAGGAAAGCCAAAAGGAGTTGGCTACAGCAAACTCTACTCCAGGAAATGGTGGAAATATCAGCCGAGAAGCCACGATGTACTCAGTCAATCTGACCCTTACGAGTGGCAAAGTAAGCTCTGGAAGGAGATACTGCAGGCCGTGGCATACTAAAAGTGGATTCTGTGGATTTAATTCTTACTAGGGATGCACAGTAGTTATCAGGAAATTATGACGTCATACTTATTGGGTCGATATAACAAACAGAACCGATAATATATGTTCAAGTTTGCCAGCGGTAATTGTGCATGTTTTGGCCCGACTCGTAAAGTTCAAGTTGTGTCGTAACAAACAACTTTCTCACTAGAAAAATAATTAGAATACTCTGTGCTGAAAAACAACCAGTCATTTTAATAATTATTAATGTTATTTTACCAATTAACCATGTATGTTATACACAAACTTTAAAATTATAAACACAAAAAGGTCTGAACATCTACTCCCAATTTGAGAACTGTGATATTCATTATCTCTTGAATGCAGCACAAAGTCTGTCTGCTGAAATGCTAAAAACAACAAGCTAGCTAGCCTGCAAGAACTCATCGGGACTTAAATCATTGCTGAGGCTTTTGACAAATCAAAAAAATATCCAGAGAGGAAGGAGTTTGACAACCAGCCGTTCACTCTCGCTAAAGACCGAAGCTTTTATCTCTGTTAGCCACCGTTTACCATCGTTAGCAACGGATTAATATGCTGTGTGTCCGTATGATGCGGTCGTAATGGATCCACACTCTCAGAAACACTGTTTCAGGTAGAAAAATGTTTTTAATCATACATTATTAGTAATAAAAACAAATATACTTTGAATCTAACTGATGTTATTGCATTATCTGTTTGGAACTTGTGGAATGACTTTTTCTCATTTGTTTAAATCGGAGATCAGTGTTAAAGGTCTTTTTTTATATAATTAATGTGCCTTATTTAAAAAGATGGCCATTTGAGAAGTTGTTTTGTTTGATATATTTTAAGAAATGTTTGTTTGCTAAGAGTTTATTTCAAATACTATAATTTACAGTGTCATTTGG
>JAUBOC010000077.1:4081794-4092296 GCA_032275365.1 Anablepsoides cearensis
ATGAGATCCTGATCTCGTAATTATGAGATCAGGAGTCAAATATTTTTTTTATTAGGTGAATGCAATGCTCTTCCGTATGATAGACCACCACATAGAGTACAATAAACATATTTATAACTTAAAAGGGAAAAGGGAAGATAATCAAGACTGATCAAACAACAGAAATACTGAAATGTCGTTTTATATATTTTAGTTAATTTATTTCGTGTTTAAATCCCACTTGAAAGTATTCTTCACTGGAGCAATATATGATGCGTTCAAATGATTCACGTAAAATAGAATACTACAGCTTTGTGCTAAAATATTTCAACATGAACTAGAGAAAACATTTTCAGAATTTTACATATGAGCAGATGTCTGTTGTTACGCGAAAAAAATATTTTAAAAGTGTTGTTAGTATGTTTAAACAACTGCATAATATATATATTTAATTTAAAACGAACGTTCAGCTAATTTAAACATTAAAAATGATTAGCTTGAAAGCTGAATGAAGCTATCGGCACCACTGCGCTGCAGGACTTAAATAAAAAGAAGTAATAATATTACCTGAATCTTAACAGTTGCTCCAAGTTCAGCTCCAGAAAGTGCTTCAGAAACTCTTAGTTTGGTAGGAATATTTTTACAGTAATGCCGTAAAACGCCTCGATAAACTGAGGAGAAAGAAAGCGTCTTAGCTACAAACATCGTCTCGTAAACCGATTATCTAAACACAAAATAAAAAATAAAAAACTACAGCTTCAAACCGTCACCAAAACACAAATTCACAGAAAACAGCATGTCTGGTAAGTTTGAAAGATTTTGTTTTCAGATGACATGACTTTCATTTCTCACGTTGGAACGACTGAAAATAACACTTCCTGTTAAGTCTGCCGTCATTCGTTCAATGGAGTCACGTGGTGTATAATAGTCCAATGAGATTTTAGCTCAGCATCACATGCTGCAGGGAGTTGTAGTTTTATTGAAAATTCTGAAATTATGCCAAATTGAATGTTTTAATCTAAAATTCGCAAGTATTGCTTATTTTTATTTATATAAGATATATTAAATGCAATATTTAAAACAGTCACTTGGAAATAGATAACTGAAACACAACACAGCTGGACGAATAAACAGGTAAAGAAACACTCTTCTTTAGGTTTATTTGTCCATCCATCCAACTTCTATTATAATCCATAGTCGCGTCATGGAGGCTCTTTGTAGGCTCTTTGTAGGCTAATATGATTTTTGTCATTATTTTAATCAGTCATATGGTTTTATTGCTTGCATTCTTTAAAGTTTAGTTTATTCATGTAACCTACGTATGCCTAAATGTACAGTATCACTGCTTGAAATGTCCATCCATCCATTATCTTTATTCACTTTTTTCTTTCTGGTCCATGCTGGTGCCCATCTCCAAGGAGCTGTGCAGGATGTGGGATACACCCTGGATAAGTCAACTAGGAGCATAGTTAGATAACCTAACAAAGATGTTTTTGGTCTATGGGAGGAAACCCAGAGAAAACGAATGTGGGGCCGGCGGGCATGGGGAGAACATGCAAACTTCACACAGAAAGACCACAGCTTGAGCAAAGCTCTACCAACTGGAGCACCGTACCACCCAGTGCTTGAAATCTACAAAATGTATTAGAGCTGAGAATCGTATGTCATGCAGTTTTAAAAAAATGTATAAAGCTAAAATTTTAGTGTTCCTGTAGATGCCATGAAAGTTCCAAATTATTTTATCTAAGGTGGTAAAAAGGATTTCCCTGTCACTATCAGCAACAAATGATTAAACATGTTAAAGTTTGTCTTCAGGTGGACAGAACACAAAAAAACATCAAGACATCTTAATTACAAAAACTATAAAGTAAGTTTTTAACTTTTATTTTTAGATTTATTCTAATTCCCAGTAAGACAAGTCATTACCGCCTCATGGGAATTCTCCTTCATCTTGCATGATGTATCTGCTGTCAGTGTGAGGTTCATTTGTGCGTAAACCCTGTTAATTCAGTGCCCTCCACGTCACTGGGTCTCTTCCCACAATTTGCTGCCGGACTAAATCAGACCATGCCAGCAATATAATAAGAAGCCCAGACAATTTTTCACCTGGTCTCGCCTGTCAGCTCTGGAGCCCCCCCCCCGGCTCAGGTCTGGCCAGCATACAGAAAACCAGGTCTCCCCACCTCCAGCCGCTAATGACATATTACCATTAAACCTAACAAGATGCATTTGAAAAGTCAGCAAAATCATTTATATTAATTATCTCCAGCAGGAGTAGAGATGTAATGCACACAGTTGGATTTTAATAGGAAGCAGGACATTTACTGATTAATAGAGAGGGTGATGACCTTTCAGGAAGCTCATAATGACCGATAATGACTACCTAAAATAAAATTATAACCTGGATTTATTGAAATCAAAACCAACCGCACGTAATGAAACTTCCTCCATTCAAGCGCAACCTCTTTGCTCACCACAAGGCCGCGCTGTAGCTCTATGCCAGTTCTGCCTTCCCAGATCCCCACCTACTGCAGATTTATTCATTTACCCTCGAGTTGCCTTCAATATATTATTCATTTGCAGCTCCAAGGTCTCCTGAAATGAAAACAAGCTGGCATTGTTATGTTCTCTCTGCAGTTCCATTAAGCGTAATGCAAAGGACCTGCTGGCTTTCTCTGGCAGCAGACAGTCCAGCCCAACGGCCAGTTCAGATTCATCCAAAGCTGTTTTCTGTGAGGTAAGTAAACGGGGAGGCTGGGGTACCCACAGTGTTTTGATTTCAACATAATTTGTATAATTCACTTTTTTTTTCGCAGGCTTGGCATATGACGACTTGCATGTGGGAGAGATGCCTGGTGGCATGTCGCATCACTGCACAGACTCATAGCCTCCCACAGAAACCACAACGTATGCATGAAACAAGGTGAAAACACTCGACAGGATTGTTGCACTAGTGAGGAAAATAAAACCCTAAAGTGAATTGTTATCTTGTTGACACTACTATTGGTAGTAAATCAGGAAGAGAGGCTGAATAGTACTCCCTAATGTAAGATTCCCTGTAGCTTGTTTTTGGATCTTCTGCTGGTAGAGGAGTTGTTTGGCAGTGGCCAGACAACCTTATTTGAGCTTAACAACTTGTTAAAATCAATACACGATTAGTCAGCAAAACAAAGGATTTAGCTGTAAAAGCTTGCATCTCAGGAGGATCACTAAACTTGGAGAGCGAGAGCATCTTCTGCTCTCTGCAGGCCCGTTTGTCCAAAGACTGCAGAGTCCTAATGACAGCACCGCCTGCTACGAGGCTTCATCAGCTCCTCCAAATATTCTGCATTCACAAATGGAAAGCTGCATTGATTTTATGTAACATGGCTCGTTAAGTGCTGATTAGACCATTATAGTGGTGTGATATCAGGGAATGTGTTGGGGTGACAGGCGGCCAAACACAAATCAAAAGGAACTAATCACCCTTTCTAAAAGAGATTTGGGCTGCTACACTGCTACGCCCACGACTGCTCAGTTACTACCACACAGTGATGTGGTTGTGTTGATTTCATATTGAGTGGATCAGTTTCAGAAGCTTGAAAGTGATACAAATTAAAGGCCTAGTGTTTTTTGAAGTAATGCGTATGTCCCGCCAACTTTAATGCCAGGGATTTAAAGTAAGATCATGATGTTCCAAAAAGAAAGGGTCATATGGTCACACCTTAAAAAGGACATACTCAAAATGCACTTTTTAGCCATTCAATACATTTTGTTATGTACTTGGAGTCTCTAGCAGTGCAGAAAATTTGAATTTAGTCCCTCCTGGTTCTGAGTAGATATCTTTCATTTCTCTTTGGGTCATAGTTTTTAGCCCAGATAAAAAGGTCTAAGGCAGAGTAACTCCTTCCTTTTAGATTGTGACCTTGTTGAACAGACAGAATGAACATATTCATGCTTTGTTCCACAGACTATAGGTAATTAATGTTTAATGTAGCCTTTCAGTGTCTGTTTTTTCTCTCTCTCTCCTCCAGGTTGACATTTCTGCTCATCACTTGGTGAGAACTCTGCTCTAAAAGCATTTCTTTAAACTTATCTTAGAAAGAGTTTGCACTTTTTAAAATTGCTTCTGCTAATTCTGGGTCACACTCGACAAGTTGCCGCTCGGTTGGATGAGATTTGTGCATGCATTTGAGGACACCACCACCCTCTGTTCACCCCCAGACAGAAGGTTAGCGATGAAGAGCAACACTGTCACTGCTCTGATTACACCATTGTTCCCATCTTGTGTCACATGACTGCGCTGCTTACTGTAAGGCTTTCCATGAGATATCACAGCCCTAAATCAATATTTAAATCAATCTCCACATTTATGTACTTTAGTCTTTATTATTACTTTTGGAAGCAACCATTTTATTATTGCCAGCCACTAAAGGTGAAGTAGTGATCATTTTTTGCCATTAGAGCCTATTATTATAGACATTTAGCTAAAATTTGAGTGTTCTTGTGCTTGAATTTAAATTGAGATCTGAAAACTGTAGGATCTCATCATTAGAAGTGTTTATAACAAAGTTTCGTCCATAAAAATGTCTGATCAGTTTAACACTTGAATCTTTCCCTCCTTTCACTGGAAAACATCAAAGAAACATCACCTTCCTGTGATGGTCAAGAACAGATGATGAAAAACATCAGACTAGTTCAGATCACAACGTGTTATCCTCATCATCCCAAAAGTAAAATCCACATTTTTATGTTTCTACAGAAGCATCCTTGTTCTGTGCTGGCTTTAGAAGATACAGCATGGGTTCAGCTTTTTCATAATCCTCATTTACGAAACAATTTGCTGAAATGAGTAAATGGTAATTCCCAATTATCTTTAATTCTAATTAAATCCAGGTCTGACACGGCACAGCTAGCTTTAGTTGTAGATTTCCTGCTGCAATGCAAGTATAATGAAATATTAAAGCTATAATGATGCTCTCTGTTTAAGAAACAGCTTTACCTGGAAAAATTAGTTTTTATTCTGGTGTTGTTCAGTTTGGTCTGAATTTCTGCTTAGATGTTTTGGATCCATCCATCAATCTATACATGCGTACATGGTTCATGATACAGTATTTTGGTAACAGACCAAAAAATAATAAAAATAGTCTGCCCATCCATGCACTTTTGAAACAAGAAACTGCTCAAAACATCTAAATAGATTGTTGACTTATATAAACTTTGGTTTAAAATGCTACATCTGTTTTTTTGCTTAACGTTGTGCAACAGTTTCATAATCTGTGCTATAGAATAGTTTGACATTTACAGCTAAATAGGGAACCTTTGGGCTACATTCTGCACTCCACACTGAGGGCCTTTTTTTTTCCTTCTTTTTGTTCAACAAGCACTTTGTTTTCCAGGACAAACACAATGTCCCATTACAACTGAACCAGGAAAATGATCAACAACTCACCAAACTACAAATGAGCAGGCAAGGCAGAGCTGTTTGCTGTTTTCTATTTATTATCCAACAACGAAAGGCAAAGACAGATATTACAAGTCCCTGTCTGTGTCTGTCATCAAAATCATGAAGCACTGGATACACATAACGGACGTTTGCACAAAGTAATCTTTGGATGATTAACTAACACTGATGAATAGTTGGAGTCAGCCCTATTTAAGAAAGTTACCCTATAACCCACATTAACAAACACAAAATTGGCCGTAGCTCAAGTCCCTTTTAAAGATGCTGACCTAGGGTTTGATGTGGTAGTGTCTGAGAATCATCCTCAACACACACCTTGATGGTAATAAAGGGAATTTTGTAATTGATTGACTAAATCAGGGCTATTGAACCAAAGTTTGGCCCTCTGATTGGTTCATTCATCTCTTAAGCTCAAACTCCCAGTTTTCTACTAAGTTCTTTTAGTTAGACACAGACATGTTTGGTGTCAGAATCTTGGCTACAAGTTGGTAAAAACCATTTCTATGAACTCTCAAGACAGTTAAAATTACAAGAAGATAAACCTATGAAAGGGGAAATAAAATTGGTTTAAAAATTTGGCAAGTCAAAGATGTCAAAAGACTTTGTGGTAAATAAGACGCAGAATGTGTTATTTTTGTTTTTGTTGTTTTATTATCACTACTTTTATTACATAGGGTTCTGTATGTTGCATTCATGATTAAATACAGCTAAATAAACTGTTTCAAAAGTAACAGATCTTTGTAATACTTGGTTTAATTACATGACTTTCTGTTATTTGAAGACTATTTGTTTAATTTAATTTTTTCGAGAAAAGGGGCAGTTATTATAAGATTTTTTTCTTCTTCTGCTACCTTTCATTTATGATTTGTATTTTTATTGTATATACAATTTATGCTTTTTAATAAAACTAAACTAAACTAATTTGCTGGATGTTTGGCCCCTGAGCTGTTGACCTGCACAAACTGTGGCCCCCGGAGCAGTTTAGTTGAATATCCCTGGACTAAATGTTAGATCCAGTATTGTATTTTTAAACATTCTGGTCATAGCAGCTATATGGTTTAAAACAGAGAATGAGAGTTGGTGCATCTTATCAATGTTCTTTCTGTCTTTATAAACAAGTTGGTTAAGTTCTGACGTAAATGTTACCACAAAGTTACCATAAGATTGCACATGTTGTTGTAAAGGTTTGACCAAAATGTCTAATAGTTTAAAAGAATTAGATCTTAAATTATTCTTGTATGGAAGAATTCCTTCACAGCCCCTCACAGAAGTGTGTTTCTCTCTGCTATATATTTTATTTACATCCCGTTGAAGCGACCGTTAAAGCAATCACATTTTAACGATAAGTGAAAGATAACTGCTTTCACTGCTGTGAGCAAAACACTATTGCATTAAAGAACAGAGAAAGTTTATTAGCCTTGACACACATTGTTTTAATACGGGAGAGGTTTGGTTTGACATCAACTCTTCTGCAGGTAAGTAAGTCACACAGATGTACATTTAATCACAAAGGTCAGGGAGCCGAATTAAATCGTGTGATACACCTCCGTGTCTTTGCCGCAGGCTGTTTGAAGTCAGATATTATGTGTTCTAACCCTCCTGCTCACACTGAGCAGTGTGTCCTGCATGTCCCTGCTCTGGAGATCAGGCAAAAATGTATTTCAGTAGATCAAAATAGCAAGCGCCTTCCTCCTCTGGCTGTTACATCCCCAGCATATGCCCAATCATAAATCGATGACTAATTACTTGAGTTTCTCCAGACACAGCAGCTAGTCTCTAATTAGCAAAACAATGAGTGGTAATGTCTTGGGTTTCCATGTGGGCCTCTGAGTTCCACTCACTGCATCATTCTGCAAATGTGGCTATTCAACCAAACTGTTTTCTATTTTTCAAGTGCATTTATGGAAAAAAAGGGGCCTGAGCCCAGATGTTGTTAATAATTATCACAGTTCCAACCTGCCTAAACTATCCATCAAAACAAAAGGAGCCGCCACTTCACATCCACTGCAGGCTGCAGTGCGTTACTGAGGAGGTGGGAATTTTCCTGAGAAGAATGACAAATGATCAACCTGAAGCTACTGAAGGGGATTTGAAGGGAAAAAAAAAAGATTTAAAAATTTCTCTGCTAGGGCAAAACACTGTCCTCCAGCTGCTCCTGTTTTTTATATGTCTGATTTATTCTTCAAGTCAACCACTGTTCATTCAGCTTTTCTGAGGAGAATAACTACAAAAAGGTTTTATAAAATATTGGCTTCATAAAACAAAGCCCATGGTGTGACCTGTGAGCTGGCACCAGAGCTGCATCGCTCAAGAAACACGCTATAAATAATAATAATAATAATAATAATATCAAACATCTACAAAAAAGTTTTATGTAAAGCTACCTAATGGTTTATTGTAAGTATTGCCGTCTTTTTAAATTGTATTTTCTGACAGAATTTCCATGTCTGTATAAAAGCTGTTGGAAGTATTTGAATATTTCTGAGAAAATGTGAGCACTGAGCATCTGAATACTATGATTTTCTTCACAGGGGCTCAGCAGTTGACAAAAGTATGTGGCGTTCTACAGTAATGTTTTAGAAAAAAAAAACTAAATCCTAGCATTTCTTGAAGGAAATAAACAAAACAACAGAACAGTTTTTTAAGCCATGCTTGAAACAGCCAACCACACAACTGGCTCCGCCCTGTTTCGCATGATTGACAGATCAAGTCATTTACTACAAAATAAATAAGCCACTGGGAAAAACACCATTATGAAACAAAAGATGACTTTGAGAAAAGGACACTTTGGAAAAACAACTGCTGGAATTAAATAAAAATGCCTAGTATAATGCCTAATATTTCATTGTGAAATGTTTTATAATATTAAGTACATTTTTAAAAGAGAATGGAAAAGTTTTCATAATAATTAGCTTATATATATGCATTCAGTTATTTCACAATTACATTGTAATGTTATATATGAATGTATTGTTTATTCATATAGATACTTATTTCATAACGTTTTATTTATTTATTTAATTATGAACACTTCTGTATTCCTTAGAACTAGGACCTGGCCACTCCCCCTAAAGCCCATACATCATGCCAGACAGGAAGAACTCCCACTGCTTATTATCTGGTTATAAATCTTACAATCTGATGGAAGCTTTGTTTGTTTAGTGGCGTGTTTTATCTAAACTGTTCTTCAAAAGGTACGGTCTGTTCAGAGATGGCCCATGTACATAATTGCGCATTTGAATATCAAAAATAGTTTATCCATCTCAATAAAAACATGTATGTGAGAAGTACATTTAAAAATCTGTGCAAACAAAATCAATTTTCCTTCAAGTGCATATCTCCCACCACCTTTTATGGCAGTTTGAGACCAAATTGATCTTATGTTGAGTAATTTTGATCAAATCTTCAAAACAACGTTATGAGCAATCTCATGCAATCATACGAGATGTCACGCTCAGATTACATGTCGTAAGTGCCTCATCTACAATCGCATCAAATCTGGGCTCAATAACTGTAAAATAGAGTTGTAATTACTTTTTGTATTGCCTAATGTTGATTAGCTGCAGAGTCCATCTTAAATTGTCTCCAAAAGGTAATCAGCTGTACATGTATAATAATTAAATTTCAAAAGTTTCGTTCAGATTGCGACGGTGGTTCATGAGACATTTTGGTGACAGACACGTGGACACACAGACAGACCCAGTTGAAAACATTATCAAACACCTTTTCCCTCAGGTATAAAATTACAGTAGACTGTCTGTGTAATCAAGGTAATGGGAGGTATGGGTGCAGAGGGTGCTGCAGCACCTCCAGATGGATGCAGGAAAACGTGCACGTCTAAATACATCATTAAACTGATAAGGACAAAGAAGCAAAAGTTAAAAGTTAACAGTTGAAAAAGGCTTGTTTGAAAGCTAAAAGTGGTAAAAAAAAAAAAAAACTAGCTAAAAGCTAAAAGTAGCCGATCAGTAGATTAAAATTATTAAATTATTAAATGAGTTTTTGAAGATGATTTATTACAATAACAGTTAATAAAAGGAAAAAAAACAAAAAAGTATTTTACAATTTAAACAAAAAATAACATTTATTTACATTTTTCATCACATTAGTTCCGTTGGCGACTGACACAGCATCTGACTGTTGATAATTAGGACTCATCTCTGAAAACTTAATAAGGCCTAATTTTTATGGTTCTAAAAAGTTACACGATAAGCTGTCCTAAAACATTAAGCATTCTCTAACCTTTCGAAACATCTGAATGCTTCCAGGCCTGTGGTGTGAATGTGTTCTGATTCTCTGCTGTAAACAGATTTGACCTCGGGCATAATTAGCCTAATAAAAGCATTAGATATGCTGTCAATATGATTTGCATAATGTGCAAAGGCAGTTTCACTCCCGAGTGTGAGCGGTGTCCGTGTGGCTTAAAAACGCTGCAATGACATTTTTTTCTGGGTCTTTTGTTCACACCTGTCAGGGAGAAAATGTGATGGGAAACGGCAGCCGCAGCTGTGGCTTTGGCCTCTGGTGGGTCCGCTGAGCCCACCAAGGCTCTGCTGGAGTCCAGCACACATTAACCAGGCATATTCCTAAAACACATGCTTTTTTTCTCTCGTATTATAAAGGGAAAATTTCTTAGATCTTTAACTTTGGCATCTTGAATTAGCTCCAAATGGTTATCAGTTGTAGAGACAAAACCAAATTGATTTCCTGGAAGTTTTTTTTTTTTTTTTTTACATAAAATCCATCTAGCTGTTCATAAGATGTTTCACTAACAGACAGAGTTGACTTAAAATGGCAAAAAATAATAAACAAACATCTTGCACAATTCATTAACACTTGTTGCATTTGTTTCTACAACAGAGTATTAGGGCCACACATTGAGATTTTTATTTTTTTTTTTAATTACGAGAATAAATATTAATATTACGACATTAAAGTTGTATAAAAATAAAGTCATAATATTACAACATTAAAGTTGTATAAAAATAAAGTCATAATATTACGACATTAAAGTTGTATAAAAATAAAGTCATAATATTATGACATTAAAGTTGTATAAAAATAAAGTCATAATATTATG
>JAUBOC010000077.1:4104642-4117258 GCA_032275365.1 Anablepsoides cearensis
CCCCCCCCCCCCCCCCCCCCCCCCCCCCCCCCCCCCCCCCCCCCCCCCCCCCCCCCCCCCCCCCCCCCCCCAATCAGCCTCCAGCAATACCCTGAATGAGAAATCAAGCCCTGCACATCGCGGGGGCTCATCTGTCTAGCCCCCTCACAGCATTTTTCAATCTGTGTGCGGATTGAGTAGCACGTCAAAACAGGGACTTAAATAGACAAGATATAGAAAAGAAGGTATTCTTTTTTCTTCTGAAGAAGAAGAAAATGAAACTCCAAGGTATAGATATAAAACATGGAATTTTAGAGTTATATTGATTTGCAAAGGAACCCTGTACTTTACTCTGCTGATCCGGCCATTTTCAGCAGGACTCAACATTAACTGCCTCGGAACATTATTTCAGAGGGAGGAATTGTGGATAAATTTTCATAAAGGCACAGTAATGCATAATTATTGTTATTTTCTTCATACACACCTGCTGCAGAGGGCTTCTGAAGGCAAAACTTTCTCACAAACCTTCAAATCAAGGGTAAACTCACTAATCAAAGCCTTGATTATTACTTTTTTTTTTTGGGATTTACTGAAATCTGTTGGGTATTTTAAAACAAACAGCTCCCATTTTTATGCTTCAGACAGAGCCTTAGATACAACTTATTTAGTTTTAGGCCTGTAAAGAGTGCTTTCCTTTAAACTAGTGTTAAAAATGTTTGTTTAATGGACAATATTTCAAATCTGACCCATCACACAGTGAGTCACTTAAATCAGGTCATGTTTAAAGTCAAAACAACACGACTGAAAGACATGTTTAGATTTTTTCCCTTCTAACATCTAACAATATGAAAGAGACAGCTTTTGATTCTTTTCCCCCTCTTTATAACAGCTCTATTCTATCAAGCATGTTCTGAAAAATCCAAACTAAAAATAGCTGGAATGCTTGTTTGACTTCAATGAAATATTTGCCATGTTGCATCTCCTTTGTAGGCTGAAACCTTTGGTGAGTTCAGACATCTCTGTGGCTTGCCAGCACGGATGAGTCAGTCCCAGGAGCTTTGGCAGTAATCCTTCCAAAGCAGACGCGCTACACGAGGAGGTAACTGGGATTTCTACCTTTACGGTTTTACATGACATGAAGTGTAACATTCCTGTGCAGATTCAAGAGCATTTAATTTTCTGCGTAATTAACCACATTTTGATTTGCCAAGTAACACAGATATTCCTTTACGTAATGCACTGTGGAGAGCAGGTACAGGCATGCTTAAAGGAGCTCTATTAAATATTCAAACTAAAACTAAATAATCACATAATTTTGGTAAATGACAGTAAAATCCAATGCATTTGGATCCAGCATTCATTCATTCAAAAGAACAATAACACAGAAAAGACAAGCAGTTGTATTAACACTTTACAAGCATTCACACTATTGGGGATTATTTTTTCTTCTGTACATTTTTCGGCACATATCTTGTTTTTGTGCTATTTCAACAATTAACAAATCAAAACGTTCAGCTCCTTTAAGATATTCCTGTAATGACCTTTCTTTTTTCCACTATTTATACTTTTTTAGCTATTTCACTTTTTCTGCCACATTTTTCCTATGTTTTCAACATTCTTAATATCCTTCAAAATCTTTCAAAAATATTTACAGCTCCTGACACCTTTTGTTCTGGTTCTGCTCTTTTAATATTATTTTTTCCTAATTTTAGTATTTTTTCTGTTAATTTAGCAATAATTCTGCTTCTTTCTGCAATTCTTCTATTTTCTACTTTTTTGTGCTTCTTTCTGCTAATTTAAGCTGTTTATTCTTCTTACATTTGTTTTCTGCTATATTCAGCTATTTGCTGCAATTCTTGACTAAATTCAGCTGTTATTAGCTAAAGTTAGCTTTTTTATGCTAAATACACATTTTTTTTAGCTATTACAACTTATTTCTACTAATTAAATGCCAATTAAATACTTTCCAGCTACATTTTAGTTGTTTTACTGCAAGTTTTGGCTGTTTTAGCTATTTTTACAACAAATTTTCACTTTTTTGTATTTTTGTGCTTTTTTTTTCGCTAATCTAAAACTTTTACCCTCTAAGTGCTAATTTCAATTTGTGGCTGCTACATTTAGCTTATAGTTATGCTAATTTTAGTTTTTTTTCTGCTATAATTCTGCTCCTTTCTACTTCTGCTAATTTCTACTTTTTTGTGCTTCTATCAACTTCTTTCTTGCATGTTTAAGAATTTTATGCTTCTTTCACACATCCATTGGAATTGCATTAAACTAGTTTTCAGCTAAACCCTTAAGCAATCAGCATTCACACTAGCATTTTAGCAGGAAATGCAATTTAACTAGCTTAGTCCAGTATTCATCAGGATTCAAGGTATAAAACTCATATTATATTTAGGTGTTTAGTTGGTTGTGCTCATTATGTTTGGTTGGTCAGACATTCATTATTTTTGATTATATTTCCTCAGCAGCTTTTAGCTTTACAAATAAGCACACATTTTTTGTAAAAACAGTGAACCTTGGTGTTAAAGTAGCAGCCTAATGCGTGAGTGTCAGACAACACATATCTACCCCCTTGATAGGTGCCATTCACTTGTCTCGCTGTAACCGAAACCCATGAAAACAACAGTGGCCTCTTCAATAATTCAGGTGAGTTGGGGGGCAACTTAATAGGGCTGATACAAGTGCGAGTCAGAGCATGTCTACTGCTTCTCAGACCTTGGCCAATGGTGTAAAACTGAGATGAAATCAATGGCCAGTGGTAGAGGAAAATGAAGAGTGAATTTCCCTAATGGCAGGACAATTACAAGAGCTGTTTAGCCTGACCCCATTCCCCAAGATGGGGATGAGGGGCAGAGACTTGGCTCACTGGGCCGTGTTCAGCCTGATTGCTGGCACCTCCTCTGGGAATCTGGCTACACAAAGCATGCCTATTTGCTAATGGTGGTGGAAAAAAAAGCAAAAGGATAGAAGCAGAAAAAAAAGAGCTGTGGAAAGCTGAAATATGAGAGTGACCACCTTTGTGCTGTCCCACTCCTGGGTCTTGATCTGGGTGCGGATCAACTCGTAGGACGGCTCCATGGCCTCTGTATTGGGTTTACGATAGCCAGGGATCACGTTATACAGCTGGAAGCCAAATGTCACCAACCAGCTGTTCACATCTGTAAGGAAGAGGTTAAAAAAGTGAAACATGGATGCACACTAGGTACATCTAACAAACACATTCAGACAAACTGCAGACAAGATCAATGATTCCTTTATTAAATCTGAACAGTTGACATTTGGTGGTTAAGTGGCCTTCCTCTGGAAATACTCAGTCAGGCAGAAACACTTGATTTGTTTGTAAGAGGGAATGAGCTTTCCTAAACCCTTAAGATGGCGTTTGATGATTCATGTCCACTCCTGCAGATGTCACCCGGCTGAAGCCTGGAAACAAACACTTAAAAAAGTCACGGCCGCTAATTATTTACTGCGATTTCACGTCACGGGAGACTTCAACAGAAGATATTTTTAATACACAACGGCTTCCTCCGCAGTCATTTCTCCCCCTAATGAGAATGCTGGGAGACAAAAGTGACATGTTGGAGACGCATCTAAAAGCAGCTGCCGACACTGCGGCTGAACGCGCAGCTGGTGTTTACTGTCAATAATTTTCAGGATCACAGAAAAAAAAGGCCCAAAACATGTCAGGATTCAGAACCTGATCAATCCGAGCCATTTGTCTCAAGCGCTTGTTATTGACAGCAGAATCATTACTTTGACACTAAAGGTGTGTGTTTGGGGTGGGAGGAGGAGACGGGGGGGTGGGGGGGTCACAGATTGGCACTGCCACATTGTGGCACCTGACAAAGCTTCTTTAAACAAGAATGTGTTTGAGGACAATGAAAGGACCCCCAGTAATTTGGTGAATGGGATTTAAATGTCAGTGCCATCAATCACAATTGAGGCAGAGCCACTGCAGTACACCTACCAGTCTGTTTAGCATTCAGAGCCCCTTGATAGTGGAGCGTAAGGCTGAACGCTGTTCTGATTGGAGGACAGTTAAACGGCTTTATTGAACACAAAGAAGTTGAAGGGCTGAATGTGAACAGAAGGGCTAATTTTACTTCTTCTGCCTACATGTAAACATGAAAAAAGTAAAATAAAATGTACAAAAAGCACATTTTTCCAGTCATCCTATGTATAATTGAGTTAATATGAGGCGAAGTGAACGCGGAGAATAAATTTACAAATTTATGAATATGGTTTGAGCGAGGCCGATTGCTTTAACTACAGAGCATTTACAGAGCATCAATAACAATGTGATTCTGCCTTTCCAACAACAGAGGTTGATACAAGCAGTCCTGGCTAGAGTTTCTATGGATCCATTGTGCTCTCCTTCCCCACCGTGGAGCTTTCGCTGCCATTTACCTTCTCCCCACAAAGAACACAGAACGTTTCTGGGAAAGATCCGAGTGTTCAACAACAGAGAGGGCTCTGCCACAAAGCGCCGCTCCCTTTGAGCACTTTCAAAAATGATGGCCACTGGGCATGTGCACACGCGTAAATGCACGCACATACACACACACACGAAAAGACACAGTCTCAGTGAGGAAGCTTTTAAAAAATCTACTGGGTGCAGTGCTTTCCAATTCAATTTTGGAAGAGTTTATTTTTTTTTCCAACCAAGGCTTACTTTTAGAATAAAAATATATAAACAGGAAAAAGCAGATATTATTTTCTGCAGTCATTTTTAGACACACAAATGTTTGGGCTGCGGTTTTGGTTTTCTTCCTCTTGCTACACAGCTTTAATGAGTTATATTCATTACTGACCGGTTTTGCAGCACTCGTAACTGCCATCTATACACATTTATAAATATGCATGAAAATCATTGATTATTTTTATATACTTTGACAATAATATTTAGCAGACAGTCATGTTTTGAGTAAGAACTAGTAATCGGGATCTCATCTGTTTGTGCCGAATAGTAATTTATGTTTTATTGTTTATGTGAAAGTTACCAAAAACAGCAAATAATTGGTGTTTAAAGCCACTTCTAAAAATATTTAAATCTTTTTTCATACATATTTTCATACAAGTAAAAATCAATGTCGCAAAAAAATCATCTTACGTTTTCTTCTTATATGTGAATAAAAACCCTCCATAAAAGCTTCCAATAATGTCTGAACAGGAATAAAATGGGATTATTTTGCATCCAGAAATGTAATGCTATAAATTATTATTTGTTGTTATACCTTATTATGACAGGCCTGCACTAAAGCCAATTTTCTGTATCTGTAGAGGGGGTTATGTTTCTGTTTCTTTTCCCCTCAAAATTAATGATCTTAAAATTGGAATTCTGCACAGAATGGGAGAACTTACCTGTCATGTAGCACTTTGTCTCCTCATTATTGCTGAGAGGATTGTTATTCTTAAACATGTACACGTTGAAAGGAACAATGTGGTTGCTGTTAAGGCGTTTCCAAATGTCATGGTCCGGTGTTGTCCAACGGCCGGCGAGGACATCATAATCCCGTCGGCCCATGTGGACCAGTTTACTAAGAGGCTCATACAGTCCTCCCTGGTAGCCGATAACGAGCTGGAAGCTGGGGTTGGTGTCGAGGTAAACCTCTCCAAACGCTGTGTGGAGGATCTGCTTGATCATGAGGCCTGAACCGCTGAACACGGCCAGAGGCGTGCCGATGTTATCGCACGCCACGTAAAACTCGTCCCCGCTGCTTAGCTCCATGGCGAACAGGTGACCCTGAAGATCATAGTACAGCGAGGCGATCTCAGAGCTGGAATGGTTGTACATGTGGGTGACCCGGGTGGGGCTGGACAAGTCGGCGTAGAAGAACTGCAGGTGGTGGCCGACGTTGCTCCTGCTGGACACCCTCCTGCCCAGGCCATCGTAGCGGTATTTGATACTCCATCCGCTGACTTTGTTGTACACCTTAATTAACAGGCCAGCGGAGTTGTACTCAAAGTAGTCATTCCCTCTCTGCTTGAGGAAACCGTCCTCGTCCATCCTGTACTGGACGTCTCCCAAACGAGTAATGCGGTCTCTGAGATCGTAGCGCAGCGGCGTGAGCCGTAAACTGTTTCCAGGGCTGAGGAGGTGCAAGTTGCCGTTCAGGTCATAGCTGTACCTCCATAAAGGCTTATCATTGATGGAGACCACCTGGAGTTGACCGTCAGCGTCGTACTCGTAGGTGTAGCGTGTGGTGTTGGCGTAAGGTCCTACTTTGAGCTCCTTGGCCACCACCCGCCCCATATTGTCATACTGCACCATCATCCAGTACATGAGGGAACGAAAAATCTCGTACTGGACCTCCTTCACTCGCCCGTAGGCATCAAAGTGTTTTGTGTGGGTCATGACTGCTGTGGTTATGATCTGGTTTATGTCGTAATAGATCACTCCAAACTTGCCAAACTGCTCCGTTTTGCCTGACACATCATCGTAGCGATACAAGTCGATCGGCAATGGGGTTTCGTTGATGACCGCCTGCATGCTGGTGACTCGGAAACTGTTGTCGTAGACGTAGTCGAATCTGGCGTTGACCATGCCCTCCTCACTGAATCGGAAGATCTGCCTGTCAATCAGCGGGCCGATCTGGCGGTAGCGGATGGTGCAGGTAAAGCCTTCGCTCTGCAGGTTGACGGTCTTCAGCATTCCCGCCACCTCGTCATAGGAGAACCCGATGCGTGTGGTGTCATAAAGGATCTCCAGCAGCTTAGAAAGCTTTCCGTATTTGTAGATGACCCTGCGGCCTGTGCCCAGGTGGGTGGTCTGCAGCAGCTGACCATCCTCGCTATAGTCTTGGAGCACCGAAGCGTTGCCTTCAGGGGGTCGATAGGTGTTTCTGTAGTAGCCGATGGAGCGGGAAGTCTCTAAGGTATGCCGTGCTACGTTGGGCATGGTCACAGAACTGAGACGATCATTTTTGTCGAATTCAAAGATATACTGTCTCTGACTGTAGAGCAGCAAAACCATAGACTGTAAAGAGAAGAGGAAAAGATTCTGATCAAAAGCTTTCCTCTAAAGATAAAGTTGATGGTGCAGGTTGAAAAGCGATGTAAAACAGTGTGTAACATACACAAAAAAACATGAAACCTTAACATTAGTTCAGGTTAAATTCCCCAGTATTCAAGTGGAGGTATTTATATTTCTCTAACTTTGAAATTTTCAAAAAAATTTTTTACAAATCTTGGATAATGCTTCTCAACCCTCCGGCCGTAGGATCTGTTACTGCAACCAATACAAGAAAGCTAAATTTTAAACAAGCAAGCAAGTTCATTGAACCGATAAATGATATTGTTTAGGTTGTCTCACCAGGTTACAGAAAAAAAAAAAAAAAAAAACACACAAAAAAACAACTTACGTTAGATTGTTAAAAAGGTGACTTACTGCCATTTTTATCATAGATTTCTAAGCCAGAGAATAACAGCTCTTTGCCTTCCCCCACAGTCATGCCTTCAATTAGTGAGCAGAAAGCGACATTGCACGCTGTTCTTTTCATCAAGAGCTATTTCTGGTTGAACTTTGCTGTCAGACTACGGTAACAAAGAACAGTGTCTGCAGCGCACCCGACACTTTTAATTATGTTTTAGCTGATATTTCTGCTTGACTTTTATGGTGTGTGCAGCACAAACCTGGCTGGAGAATTGCAAGTTAATTTTTGAATTCTCATCTAAACTCTGCCATCAGGTTTCTTAAACAAACACGCTGTCATCTGTATGTTTCTACAGTCTTTAGTGCATTTTCGTATTCAAACCCTTTATTTAAGCAACGAACAGATCATACCTTTTCAAGATAAGTGTAGCTCCAAGATCTACCGTCAGCAAATATCTGAGACGTGATTCTGCCGTTCTGGTCGTACTCCATGCGTACGGACATGGTCCCTCTTTGGATCCCTGCCACGTGTCCTCCAGGGGAGTAGGTGACATTTACCCCATTTAGACGACTGCTCGGTGCCCATAAGGTGGGCCGGCCGGCGTGATCGTAGTGGATCCGTAACGTAAACTTCCTGTGATCATCATAGACTTTTTCAGTTCTGGTGATTCGATCAAAGTCCAGCGATAGAAGGTTCCTATTATGAACCTAAACGGAGAAGAAGAACAGAATCAAGAGACGAAATTGGAACAAAGCAGCCCCACAAAGAAAAGAACAGATGCTTTCAAAAGTTTGAAAAGATGGGGGAAGAACTGGGACACAGCTTTAAAGAGGAGGAACTTCAAGAGAAGCGTTTAATCACAAAGTGATTATTTATTTTTTCTTTTATTTCATTTCATAGCTTTTAATTTCCACAGTGGCGCCTCTATCTCAGGACAGCAGGGGCTGTTGCAGTAATGAAAATGTAAGAAATGTCACGCTTCTTTGTTTGTGAAAAGATTCTGCAGGCATTGTGAGGGTATGCCAATTCATGCAAGAAACATTAGAACCCTATTAATCATTAAATTAATTTTCACTACCGTAGTTACTAAAAAGAAACACTGGACACAGATAACTCACATACTTACACAGCTATTTCTGCAAACTGCAAATAAATCTTGCTGAGAACCCTGACTTCTGATTTCACTGAGCTCTAACTGGAAAGATACAGTTCACAATCATGAACTCAAATTTTTTGAAGTAGGGTTTTAACCATAATTAAAGCATTCCTCTATTTTTCATATCATTTGCTGTTTTTCCTCTCATTAATCTTCACAGTTAGGTATGCTTCTATTTGGCCTAATAAAGTGCCTGGTAAGGTTTTGAAGCATCAGTGAGTCAGAAACCTGCTTTTGGCTGCTCTCCTGAAACATCCCACTGAGCAGGTCGAGCAGAGCTCGCTGAGAAAACTCACTCTTTTTCCATCTCACCTTGAGAAACACTCGCTTAGGTCTTTCATCTGTGAAGGGACAATTACACCAGAGGCAATTAATGCCACTGATATCCAATTGAGAGGATTACTTTAAGTAAAAACCATGAGAGTCGAAAGCAGCAGGAATTTGTGGCAAATAAGCAATACAGCACCGGGAACGACGGCTGTTCTTTTTTTTCCTCCTCATTTTTGATTTTAAATAGATGCAAAAATTAAAGGCCTAGCAGTCCTTGCACATTACTCACCACAAAGATTTAGATTAACATCAGCTCATGTTGAGAAACAATGACATTAAACTGAAGCCTTTTTGGTCCAACCTTGAAAAGGACAATACGTGCAATGTCAAGTTATCACCCTCAGAGTTTGTGTTGTGAACGACTCAGCTACTGCTGCGTGAAATATTATTTCAATATTCGTAAAACGGAACGAGTTATAGCCGTTTCTGTGTTGGCTAATGCTAATTAGCTGTGGTGGCCATCTTGAATTGAAACGACTCTTAAAAGTTAATTAGATGCAAATGAACATCCAATAATTACTCTCTGCGAGTTTAATTAAAATTTGTCCAGTGGTTCATGAGATAGTTTGCTATTGGTAAAAACAAACACACGTACACAGACGTGGGTAAAAACATTATCGCTGTCGGGATTTAAATACGTACTTTTGAATATCAGAATCTGTTTTTAAAGCTTTAGGCGGCAGACGACTGATTTATGTTCATAAAAGTTTCACAAAGCCAGGATTTGGTTTTGCAAAACTCTCATCTTGCATAAGTGAAGATGAAAAAACGACAGCAGTGATCTCAGGATCCCACGAGAATGGAAACCTACTCAAGAGGAATAATTTCAAAATTGGACATCAACTCGAAAGGAAATGTCTCAAAGAAAGTCAGCGTGTGGAAACGAAAAAAAAAAAAAAAAAAATCAGGGGATTTCGCAGAGCTTCAACAATAGATTTCAAACTGTTCTCTGCATGAAACATCACTGCAACAACTCACCCACCAATCAATACCAAAGATTTCTGTGTCAAGTGACAATCTCAATTTGCCATTCTACAAAAATGCCTTTAATCAGTTTTTATGAGGAATTCACTTCAGTGACTGTTTTTCTCTCTTCATCTGTCACTGCCACAAAACACAATATCTTGTTTTCTTCCATCTTTTATCTTTTTTTTGAACAAACAGCTCTACTTTACAAGCCACTGCACAGATATAAGCTTTGTCTCTGCTTTGTACTCTGTGATGAAGTGGATAAAGAGCACTGCCATGGTGCAGTGGCAGCCACGAGGGGTTTCTCATTACAGTAAATTAACAAACTGCTCAAATTAGGAGGAGGGGTTGTTATCATAGAGGGATGCAGTCAGCGTGCCTCACGAATGTAAATGATCAAAGGTTGCTGGGAGGTGAAGCAAACCTAAGAAGGATGTCTACTGAGGACAAAAAAAAAGCAGACTGTAATTGACTTGTTTTACTGTCAAAAAGTAAAAAAAGCAGCACAATAAGTACATGCAGTTGTACTGTGTAAAGAAGTCAGGCAGGGGATCAAACTGGAACTCAGACAGGAGCAATCTGCTTTCTTCTGTCTTCTTCCACTCACAACAACACCCATGAAAGACCTGTGAAGCCAGAGCTGCATCTTTGTTTTTGTATTCCAATATCCCCCCCTCCCCCCCACAGCCACCACACTCTCACCCAGCCACCCACGTAATATCACTTGACATGTCACTCAAGGTTGCTCAATGATTCCAGCTCTGTTCAGCCCTTCTGTTCTTACCATTAGGGGCTGCTCCCATTTCCCGTCTCACCCCTGGGGCCATTGTCTGTAACATACATTAGACGCTTTCGCTTCCAAAAAGGGACGACGAGACCATTAAATGAACAACCAATGACAGACAAAGTGGCACCTCGCTATTAGCCGGGCTGCCTCCCAGGAAAATGGAGAAGACAACCTAACTGAAGTTACTATTTTCTTTATGTGATCAAGAACAATACACACACGACATGTTGTGTCTTTATCTGTGTGTTAACAGATTTATTAACTAGGTTATTTCAAATGCTTCACATTGGATAATTGTCACACCTGTTGATATTTTGTGTGGAACTACATTTTCTTTGCAAAGTTATTAGTATAAGTCCATGTAGCTGTAGCTAACCGGTTCCTACAGTTTAAAGCAAGTTCAATTTAAGACTTTTTAATGCCAAGTGAAATTAAATTTAAGACCAATTTCATAAGAAACACAGAAATTCATGAATCAATGTATTTTTGGTTGAAGTATTCAAATATTGCTAATAGACCAATTGTTTTTATCCATATCTAACTATAGTAGAAATATTCTTAGCAGTCAGTTTTAAACTTAATTTATTTTCAGGAAATCCTCTAACAACCCAAAATTTGGAGTTTTAGGACCCACAGTGGGGTCTTAACCCCAATTTGCTGTAGATGAAACCTTAAAGTGCCTGTGACATCAATTTTTTGCATTTTTGGAAAAACAACATTAACATATTACAAAACAAATTTCACATTGCAGATGAACAATGGAGATATTTGCATGTGAAATAACAGGAAGTGATGTCAAAGGGGAATGTTTGCATGTGAATATTTAAAAAATAATAATTTTTAACAATTATTTTAATATTTGAGATGAATTACAACCTTTTACATCCAATTACATCCTTTTTACAAAGTGTTCACATATTTAAGACTTCAGAAAGACTGATTTAAGACATTTTAAGGCTAATTGAGGCCTTATTTTTGGATTGATGAATTCAATGCCTTTTAATACTTTTTAAGGATCTGCAGGAACTCTGCTGTTAGTAAAGACAATTTTAGAGTTATAACATCCATCACAGACCCACCTATTTTCATATTTTTATCAGTTTACTATTTTTGGTTGTATGATTGAGTGTTTGCGACAAAGTGTTTCAAACAGCCAATTTTTAAATATCACAGCTTGCAAGTTTCACTCAACAACTACATGTCTCAATCTTCAAACTATGCAAAGTGCATGTGGTTACTGTAATCTAATCCTAATGTTCTATTTTTCCACTTTTATTTTTCTTCCCAAATGATAATTAGATGAATAAATGCAGTGAACATTACAGCAGAGTTGTCTTTAACGTATGCAGGGTGATATTTGTCACTCAGCATTAAAAAGCCAGGATTTACATATGCAAAGCAGCAGCTATAGGAAATGGTTAGGAAGTTATAACAGCTGGGTTTCATTTAGCCAACAGACATGTTTTAGCTACTATTTCAAGCTCATTCTGATAGCTGATAAATGAGAAAAGCCATAATGGGAATTCAGCTGTATTAAATCACAGCGTACAGCGTGTGAGCACAGAGACTGGGAGAAAAGCAAACACACTGATGTTAGCCCCATTAACCAATATTCTAGTGGCACTGTGCAGGAGGGGGATTTGTTTTTTTATTGTTGCTGTTGGGGAACGTGTTGTGCACATGTCAGTAAGTAACTAAGCGCATAAATAAGCAAACATGAATAAATACATGCCTAGCATTCCCAAAGTAATGCACATCACCACCTTTTAATTAAGAGTATTAAACTAAGACCCTGTTCACACGGGAACAGTCTCTTGAAACATTTGTGTTTTTCAATGTTGACTGTGGAAAATGCAGATTAAAAAAAATAAAAGTTTACATTGATAATGCTGTGCTCATTGAATCTGCTGTAGTTTGTGTGTCAGGCTGGGTTGCCAGATAAGGAAATAATGAACTACATTAGTGTCACTTTATAATTGTATTTTGACCTGAACTATCATGTGTGCTGAGTGACGAGGC
>JAUBOC010000077.1:4180497-4197732 GCA_032275365.1 Anablepsoides cearensis
GTATCGAATCGTATCGTTCACTGAATATCGTGATATATATCGTATCGTGAGCAGAATATCGAATATCGTATCGTGAGATTAGTGTATCGCTACAGCCCTAATTGTTCCATACATAGTGTGTATTGCACGGCTCAATACATGTATTGTTATAGCCCTAAAACATAACTAAATATTGTGATTTGTAAAAATATTTTAAATAAATTGTAATTTTTTAATTCATGATTCAATACAACACAATAAACATATTTAAAAGGTAAAAGATAATCCTTGTTCTGTTATACGCTGTGGTGTTTCAGCTACCATTAATGGGTAGCTGCCATATTCCTCCCCCGTGAATATCTGAGTGGTTGGCTTTGAGTAACTGTGGCCCCCTGAGCATTCTCGCTGAACAGCCCTGTATTAGACAGAACATCGCCGCAAATTTGCCTGGAATATCCCTTTAAGCTTGAAGGTAGCATACATTTATTATGTATAATTATTCTTCATCTATTATGCATATTTCTTTGCAGAACAACACGCGGCCTGTCAAACACAACTGAGTAACGGTGAACTCCGGCGCTCTGATTCTGAAAGCCGACACAGTTTAGCAGACTACAAACTGCCCATGTCCATCGCCTGCAACTCCTCTGAGAGCAAAGACGGGAGGCCGTGAATATCTCTCAGCCACACACTCGACATAGGGCCAACGCATAAATCATGGATTCAAGCAGAGCTTCATTGAAATTCATTACCCTTCATATCAGGGGAGCTAACTATTGTGAGTCTCTCCAGTCTGCCAGGACGGAGTAGCGTGCGGAAGCCTGGTTTAATCAGCAACTTGCCACGCTCTCAGAGGATGCCCAACACCTTTGAATGATGGTCTGCCACGGACACACACACAAAAAAGAAACCTCTGCGATGGAGTGAGACGGGATACAGCGTGAGACGTCGTTGCTTTTTGCTTCGCCTGCATGTCTGGACTGAAACATGCTGGGCATTAGGCAGCAAGGACAAAGGGCTTCATGCTCCAGAGGGTTCTGGTACAAAACATTGAGTAGAACACTTTTCATTTTGCCATAAAGCCTGAGCAACCTCACTTATTGAGCTCTATCTGTTGGATAACCTGTCATGGTTCTAGCCCAGGGGTGGGCAATCATGGTCCTCGAGGGCCGCACCCCTCCATGTTTTACATTTTTCCCTGCTCCAACACACCTGATTCAGTCAATGAATTACCTCTTCCAAGTTCTGCAGTATGGAGGACCAACACTGACATAATTAGAAATAAAAGCAGAAATAGATAAATGAACCTTTAAATAAATAAATACATTTAAAATGGGCCAAATAAATTTAAAATGAGAACTTTTTCCAACTTAGTTTCAATAAATTATATATTTTAACACTTAAATTAAATCTTTATGTTATATAGCTGCAGTTTAGTTAAAGTTTAGTTAAAAATAAATGCAGGTAATGTTTTCCTCCTTGCCTTTGTTTTAAACTAAACTTTAAAATTGTAGCTAATCTGAGGCACAAGCTGCAACACACAGAAATAAAAAGACTTGTTGGAATAAAAAAAAAATTATTTTAAATTATGTGTTTGAATGTATAGACTAATTTATTGGAATTAACCTGGAAAAATAAATATGGAAGTCAATTAAAATATAAAACAGGAGACAAAGTTCTCCTTTTTTAATTTATTTTGTGCATTTTAAGTGTATTTATTTAGTGGTTCATATAATTCTGCTTTTATTTCTAATTATGTCAATTTTGGTCCTCCGTACAGCAGAAGCCTGATAATCATCTATTCATTCATATCAGGTGTGTTGGAGCAGAGAAACAAGTAAAACATGCAGGGCTGCGGCCCTCCAGGACCAGGATTGCTCATGCCTGTCCAAGCCAGTGAGAGAACTCTACATTTAGTGCATGTAAAGGTATCCTAATGGTAGTAAAATGACACGTATTTCCTTCCACCCCTGCCAGAAACACTAAAATTATATTACTGCAAGCGTCTTTTAAACAAAGCTGCTTGTGTTTCAGCCTGCCTGCTCTTGATATTGCTCACATATATTTCTATACCTGGGCTGCTCTGTTTGAAGGTCAACTCCATCCCTCCACAGCTCAATACAATTCAGGCAGTCGGTGGATTCAATTTCTGCTGAAGGGCACTTAACCGGTGACCCATTTTAGAAGGACCCCCTTCTGCCTCCCTCCGAGCTCCTGTGAGCAGATCAGCTCCGATACAAATGAACAGAGGCAGAATTCTTGCTCCGACTAACTCCGCCCCCCCCATCCGCTCGCGCAGAATACCTTATCCAGACATGTTTTCTCTGATGCAAACCACAGGGGAGCCTGGCGCACGCCCTGTCGAGGAGAAATAAGCAAAAAGGTAAACACGCCGCTCTCACTTCCCTCCTCCTCGCGTCGTATCATATTTTAAGTATTGAATTACTGTTGTTGGGACAGCAGGGGTGGGCAGAGCGCACCTCCTGCCCGTCTCCGCTCGGTGTCGAGGACAGCCGCTCATCGATCTGCTGCCTGGCACAGCCGCTGTCACATATGGACTATGGCCCAGGAGCTTTTAATTAAAGAGCATGTGAGAACAGCTCCCAGCTGCCGCCCCTGTGAAAGTCGACACCTCGGGGCCCCCTCTCACACCTCGCCCGATACAGCGGCGCTAATCAAAGGCGCTTAAGGGAGAACAAAGAGCACCGTACAAAACGAAGTCACCTCCACAAAAAGGAGGACATGTGTGCGAAACGCAGCCGTGTGCCGCTCCGCCACAGTCAGAGGAGAGAGATCGTTTTCGCCACTTTGATATATGGAAAGCAGATGGAAATTGGAGCAAACCGTGATCAAAAAGTGGGACCAGCAGGAGGGTACAATCATACTTTGAATTGTATGCAAATGTTTCCCGGAAGCTGGACCCCTGATTCACTTGGAAGACACTCAGGCTAATGAGGATATTATGATCTCTCAATGCCCTTCTCAGAAGCAAGGCTGATGTCCTGATTTTCTAATATTCACTTTCACCTTGATTAACCTGCACTTTTCCCCAGCTATTCAAATCCACCAGTTTCTCTTACTGTTGCCCCAATTCTGCACCATTTGCCACGGGGTGCTAGCGGCCGGCATTATAGAGATTAGGGATCGTCGTTGCAGCTTTCATTAGCAGGACATGCTCGTGGCACTCACCTACGGCAGTGGTAAGAAAGGAAACGGTCTCGGTTTCTTTCCCGTCGTTGTAGATGGCCAGGTGCCAGATGCCCGAGTCCATGTACTGGATAAAGCCCGTGTCGTGTGTGGTGATCGGTGCGAGGCTCCGCTGCAGGGCCACGGGCCCCTCCAGGCTGTGGATATCCTGAGCCAGGAGCCGCCGCCCATCCAGAAGCTCCACAAAGTCAAACTGCAGACAGAAAGTGAGACCGGCTGATGGATGGACCATTACGACTGGAGGCCTCTTTACAGCACAGCATCATTTGGACGGCATGAATAACTCATCGTTCCAGAGGAGCTGGAGTTAAGTCTCGACACATCTTGGCTCGATAGTTTGTGATAATTTGGCAGTGCAAATATCCAACCAGAGAGTCTTGTTGTCATTTTTGTGAAATTATTAAATGAGGAAAAAAAAACAGGAAAGCTGGGGAAATTAAATGTAAAGTTAGTGTTTACCAAATAACATCTGCACTGATTTGCTTCATATCAGCAGTGAGCCAATGAATATCAATGAGACAGCTTTTCATTTTTCCGCTGCAAAGGAATAGAAAGTTTGACTTGGGTGTGATCAGTCGCTGGGTGAGTTTTCTACTCTAGATGTTTTCAAATAGGAAAAATAGGAGGATTTTTCAACTTAAAAAAAATAATAATCACGTCGAACATCAGTGCAAACAAATGTTATGATTTATACAATCTGTTGAACTATGTTGCATTTACAGCAGGACGTCCGTGAAGCAGGCAGCCAGAAATGATTAATAACGTGACGGATCATGTCTGTGCTTCACCTGGATGGGAAATTAGTGAAAAGAAAAATCTTCCTCTCCGGGCCCACGAGACCAATCTACTTGTGTGATTCATTGAAAGATTTTTTGCAATAAATCCTTTCTGCAACAAAGAAAAGGAATTCATAATACAATAGAGAAATTTATGATGATTTGTATTCATGACACACTTTTACTCGGATAGTTTTTCATTTTATTTTCGCAATTTCCCAACTTACTTTCAGTGAAATTTTATGCTATATGACTGTAATGTTTTTCACATAGCATCTGATTTATAAGTTCCTGTTTTTCATATAAAACCTAGAATGTGGGGCAGAAATACTTAAAGCAGCGAAACTGTTTAGCTTTCAAATGCAACTTTCATAAAACAAAAAGGAGCAAAGCGGACTGTAATACATGCGTTGTACGTTTACCGTCAGCAAAATGTAAATCTTTCCCACCTGAGTGTGTGATGGAGGAAGGCCTCGCCTTCCGTATATTCCCACTAAGGCATCTTTGCTGAGTGACACGTTGAACTTCAGGTACATGGGATGATCGATGAAGACCTGGGATCTCCAGAAGATACCAGGAGGAATCTGCTGAGCGACCTTGCGGCCCACGTCAATCTCGCCCATATCTATATAGCTGTCATCTGGGAACAAGCTGTCCAATTTGCCTGCATTGCACACAGAGTTAATCGGTCAAAGAGATCACATCATTAATCCGGCAAGTGGAGGGGCACAGGGAGCCGGTCTGCTGAGGCACAAGTCTGACCATATCACAGACATTTAATCACATCGCTGTCAGTCAGAGAAAAAAATATATATAATGAATGATCCCTCTGACCACTGCCGGCAATTACTAGTTACACTGTAAGAGGTGGGGCATAGGTGAGAAATAGCAAACTGGGATTATTTTGCGCAGGAAAATATTTAAAAAAGTTATAATATTTATTGTTATTATAAAAGCACAGCAGCTTATTAATAACCTGGCAAAAAAAACTAAACAAAACACGCTGTTGTTAAAGAGTAAAACATGAACATATGGTGTGGACTTGCCAAGATAAAAAAAACCTGCCAAAATAGAACCGTCCTAATACTGCATGGTGAGAAGCAAAAGCAATAAAAGGGAAAATAGTGATTACAGTAGAGAGGGATTTCAATGGCCACTACCTGCTCAGGTAGCAGCACATTTACCGGCAGAAATCACCCATATGCTCCGTAACACAACTTATATTGGACTCAGCGGAAATGGCAACATCTGTTTGACTGTGTAGATGAGCTCATTTCAGCAGCGATGTCGGGCCACCGCAGACATCCATACAAACTACCCCCAGGACCGGGAAGCAGACACGGCTTTAGGTTACACGTGGCACACCAGATGGAAGTCCTCTCAAAAGTCCATCAGTGACAATGGGGTTTATCAGAGAAGACAGGGCACACTCCCCCACAACCGTCTCCCAGATCGGGGCTTTACATAATGCTGCAGCCCACAAGCTCATTTTGCACATGTTGGGTGTGCGTGCGTGTTTATGCAGCACATTAATAGCGTTCTCATCAGGCTGTTTAAATAAATTATAAAGGCGAGACCAGTGATAATGGGCCTCGTAGTTAAATATTTTTTGTTTTGTTTTTTGCAAGCTAAACTGCAGCGTAACGCTTCGACGGAGTCAGAAAAGAGCGAGCTACAAAAGAGCATACATTTGCATCAGCTTGAGAAAACATTAGTTAGGCAGGCATTGTTTCTGGTGACAGCGCTGCAAAATGAAACTATTTAAAAAAAAAAAACTGTAGATATTGATTTCCCATCACCAACAGCTGCTGTGCACGCTGCTCTGCCATAGTCATACTTGTTGGCTAAACACACATTCTGCTGTCTGGTAAATGAAAAAGACAACTCCTGGATTCATCTATATGGTAATAACCTCATCTTCAACCTATTGTAGTCCGCCAGTGGCAAATCACATGGTTTAATCTGCAAGCGTTTCTTCAAAAATGAGAAAAAAAACACACTCTTCTTTTTTCTTTTTTTTTTTTGGAGTTGAGCAGTTAGTACCGTTGGGTGAGCACAACCTTTCTTTGGCTGCCAGGAAAGGCAGTCCAAGCTGGAAGATGAAAGAATCGCATCCGTTCTGAAGGGAAACAGAGTGGCTAATCCTCCCCCTTCCAGCCCCTGGATACTCCATCCCTTAAGCTGCCCCATATTCTCCCTCCAGGAACAAATAACACTTTCCCCACTTACAACAACTTTTATAGGATTACAATGCAGATCGCTTTGGATACCATGGAGACAGGCAAACGCAATGTGAAGCTGGATGACAAAATTATTACAGAGTTGCGAAAGCTTTGAAATGCCATCTGTAAACTAAGATTTGAAACTTTCCTGGTTCAGTGCCGCGCTTTTGTGAAGTGGGGGGCATTGAGAAACAGTTTATTTACCTATTAGTCAGGAAAACTTACGCATGACACGAATAAAAGGTAAAAAAATGAAAGAAAAAGAACTTACTGTCATCTTTTCCCTTCCGATCAGGTAATTCCAGCCCCGTGTTGCCTAAAGGGGGCAAACTCAGGTCTGTAGGTAATGTTAGGCCACTTGTATTATCTTCTGACAGCTGGTACATCTGTCTCTGCATGGGCTGCAGGTGCCAGTTTAACCCCAACAAATGAATGGCTGAAATAGAAAAGGAAAAAAAGAATCTCATAACCAAACTGTGGGAAAATACTTTAAAGGGCCTGTGACATCAAATTTTTGTAATAAACATGAATGCATTTTTGGAAAGATAACATTGATACTATATTGCAAAACAAATTTCCCGTCGCTGAGATGAACGGTTGTTGAGATATTTGCATGTGAAGAAACAGGAAGTGACGTCAAAGGGGAATGTCGGCATGTAAACAGAGCGTTGTTACGAAAGCTAACAAAACAGACTGTAGAGAAGAATCTGATGTTTCTTTAGATTATTTTTAGTCGCTATCAAAGACAGACGAAGAAGAGTTAAAGTTTAAATAATTATGCTTTAATAAACAGAGACCAGCGAGTTTATTTTATTAATGAGTTCCCCTTTGATGTCACTTCCTGTTTCACTTTGGCTGAGACAAATAAAAAAAAATAGGCCAGTTATGTGACAAAATGGGTAAAATCATGTGTACTATGTCAATTTTCTTAAAAACTAAAAGAAAAAGATGCTTTTTTTGACTTTTTGTATTTGAAGGATAGGCATGTCACAGGCACTTTAAAGATATTCATCCACACAATGTTTTTCTCATATTAAATTACACGTTTATAAGGAAAGTTTGTAAACGGCCTCAAACTACCACTTTTGTTTCCCTATAGAAAAAGCCAAAGTAGTTTTTTAAAAGACAGCTGTGAGATGGAGAAACAGGAAGTAAACAGGTTTAGGAACAATGTTGGGTTTAATGGTTAACGGCATTTTTTTTTTCCTCCTCAAAAGTGCTGAGCTGTACACATCTTTAGACGAATGGTATGCTGAGCCCGTGGGACAAACATCTGTCTCACCACGCCAGCACTGTCACGGTGCACACTCTACGTCTTGTCACGTCTCTTTGCTCTATTATCTTTACGCTCCTCTGCAAAACTAAAGGACAAAGAGGAAAAATAATAATAATAAAACAGTAGCGAAGCAGAGGTGCTCGGTGTGAACAAAGCAAATGAAGCACAAAGATTTTTTTTTTTTTTTTTACAAGGTCGACAAAAGAAATGTCCTTTGGAACAATGGCAGCAGAGTGCAGGACAGAGGAGGAGGGGCTGACCATGACAGATCACCAATAAGAGAATGGACAAGATGAGCTTAGCAAGGCAAAAGGCAACTCGGAAGGCAACAGTCAGCAGAAAACACCCAGAAACTCAATATAGCCGTTTCTTTGTTTGGTCGGTTCTTTTGAAGTCCAAACAACAACACAATTTCATTTTAAAAAGTTGAATTACTGAGCGGCGTTACGGCAAAGCTTGGAGTCCAACATCTTTAGTTGCTTTCTTTAACGCTCCACTCTTTTACTTCATTTTCTTGTCTTTATAATAAGAAAATACAATAAGCAACTTTAAACTGACAGGAAAACCCACAGGGTTAAAACATCAGGATATAAGAAACTCATAGAACACCTTGTCTGAGTCTGTAAATAGGTAAAGACAAGTTTGATTCAGGTTTCTCTGTAAATAAAAGAAAAAAACACGACTTCCAAGATGATGGAAGCTCAGCTGCAACTCCAGCATCTGCCTTCCACTCGAACCAGCGCTCGGAGGAGCGACGGTTCGAGTGGAAGGCAACCAGAGGAGTGACAGATGGCTCTGTTAGTCACTTTGTAAGCTCCAGAAAGACATCCTTTTCTGATCTGTGGCATTACACTGACTGATGAAATGAAAAAAATAAAAAGAGAGACAGCGTATGTTGCTGAACGATTGCAAAGTCACCAGGCAGGATGTCATTCCAAGAGTCCCAGTAATCACAACTTTCTGAGATCCATTCTTCATCCCGTCCACTCCCGAGGCTTCTAATGGAACATTCTTGTCCTTTAAGATTTACCTCACTGCTGTCATGGTATTTATAATATGCAGAGCACTGGAGGTGAGCCAGACAGGAGTCATTTTTGCTTTGTAAACTTTGCAGCTACCGCCAGACACTCAGTTGTTGACCAGAAACTGGAAATCCAAACAGGTAGTTTTAATGAGAAGGCCACTGGGAAAAAGCAAAGCTGCGTCTCGGCACTAGCGGTTCCACTGACCTGTCAAGAAAACTGCATTTTCCAGTACTGCTCGTTTTGTCCCGAGCACATGTTGTGCCCTCTTTTTCGCTCATGTCTTGGCAGGAAGTCGGCTCGTGCCATGTGCCAATTAGGGAACAAAGGTACCGTAGCTGAAGACTTCTAAGGCCCGGTCGGAGGAAGTCGGAGCGTGGGTCATCTGCCGCAGCAGTAAGTGCTTCTGTCGCCTGTTCATAGCACTTTTTAACTAGTGCACAGTTCAAAGGAAGCTATGATGAGAGGAGAATTTGTCCTCATCTTGCTGAAGAAAAGGAAAGACTTTTTTTTATTCCTCATCTTACTGGTTGAAAACTAAAGTACTGTGAGGCCTTTAAAGGAGCTCGAACTATTTCATACTATTTTGAAAGAATGGAAAATTATTTCACTTTTGTTTTAACCCACATGGCTTTAAGTCTTAATCGTTCAAAATAAAATGAACGTGGGTTCAAACAGCATTAAAGGAGGACATATCCTGCAAAATCCACTTTTTTAGCCATTCAATACGGCTTCGGCTTAATTTGACTCAACACGGGAAACCTCACCCGGCCTGGACACGGAAAGGATTGACAGATTGATAGCTGTCAATCCTTGTGTGTACTTGGAGCATCTAGGAGGCAAATATGCAAATATATCTTTATATACTTTTAGGGTCATATCCTTCAACCTTTTTAGTTTTCTCTATTTTCTATGACATTTTCTGAACTATTATGTCAAATTATTTACAACGGAACTGCAAAATGAGGTCTTGACTTACCAACTATAATTTGGTGGTCTTGGTCAGACTCTGGTTCCAATATTTAAGGCTGGATGGACAAAGTCTTCCCTTGTTGACATCTTTTAATTAAATTGTAAATAAAACGTTTCTGTGCCGTTATATAGTCGTAAACCCCTCTATCAAACTAGAATGGAACGGTCTGGAAGTTGGAGGGGGTGGGGTATGAAGCCCTTGCTTGGATTTAAAGAGACAGCCTCAAAATGAGTTGGTCTGAGATGCACTTCAAAAAAGGGGTGAAAGAGGGGCTTGTTAAGTTAAAAGCAAAGCATTGCACTTCCACTTTTTGCAAACATTATTTTTGGGAAAATTAGAGTTGATGTGTAATTCAGTGGATTCCTGTGGTAATGCAGCAATAAATAAATACAATAAATTGTTTCAGAAAATTTTATTTGAACTAAGCTTCAACAAGAACAGACAGTTAAACATATGATGCTTTTAAATCCTTTTTTTCACATTTAAATCATTTATTTGGGGTGTAAAAATGAATGAAATACTTTGAAATGAGCCAGCACCTTCTTAAACTGGCGCATCATCAACGTGTGCAAGGCTGAATATTTTCACCTGAGAAATATCCCTCAGGTTTGAAAACAGTACAACTTAGTCAAACTGATACTGAAAAGCTGCTACATGCTTTTTACTTCATCCAGGTTAGATTACTTCAATTCCCTATACGTCCGCCCAGCAAAAGAAGTCGACTGCAAATCTGCAACGAGTTCAGAGCACTGCTGCCAGAATATTAACTCGCACAGAAAGAAGGGAGCACATCCCTCCAACCTTCATACCTCTTTGCTTTAAAACTCCTTCTCCATCTGCTTATCTGCAGTCGGTTTGCAGAGGCAACAGGTCCAGGAGAGAAACCCAGACATTCCTCTCCCCAGAAACACTTTTCAGCTCGTCCTGGGTCTTCCCCGGGACCTCCTACCTGTGGGACGAGCCCCGAACACCTCTAAAGGGAGGCATCCTAATCAGATGAACCACCTCAACTGACTCCTTTCAACGTGGAGGAGCAGCAGTGAGCTCCTCCCCGATGACGGAGCTCCTCCCCCTGTCTCTAACGCTGAGCTCGGCCACCCTACAGAGGAAGCTCATTTTAGCCGATTGTATCCGGGATCTCGTTCTTCCAGTCATGATTCACGCCTCATGACCACAGGTGAGGGTTGGAACGTAGACAGAGCAGTAAATCCAGAACTTTCGACTCAGCTCTTTCTTCACCACGACTGACCGAAGCAACGCCCTCATTACTGAGGACGAGGCCCCAATCTGTCGACCCATGTCCCACTCCATCCTACCATCACTCATGAACAAGACACCCAGATACTTAAACTCTACATGGCCTCACCGCCCAATCTCTTAGTGACATGAGATATGCTTCAGCCAGATCATTAAGATCATCCAATGATAATCTTAATTATTAGTAAATCCTGCTCCAAGCTCTGGAACAAGATGTTGACTCTTTTAAAACCTAAAAACATAACTTTTTACTGTTGCTTTTAGATAATATTGCATTTCATTGTTGTACTTTTTTTAATCCCTATCTGTTTATTGCTGCTTTTAGTCCGATTGCAGCTTTGGGTACTGCTAAAACTGTGCTATACAACCGAAGCTTATTATTTATAAAAAAAATAGAACTACTCGTTAACTGATGATACAACTGAACATTGAGATTAATAGAAGGTGGGCTCTGAACCAGAAACAAAGGTAAATGGGTAAAATTTGTTTTGCAGGGATGTGTTTTATGAGTTGGAGGATCGCGGAGTGAAACATTTTCCGAGGTCCAACCTCCCTGTCCTTGACTGGATACCCACGGTGAACGAAAGTGAACACAGGAGGATACTGATGACCTTAAAAATGAGGCACGTATAACAAATGTGCTAATGAGCAAGCAACCGCAGAGAAAATAGTGCCATCAAAAACTCCCAACCTTTTTTTTTTTATTTATTTTTTTCTTTGCACATCAAAATGGGTCAATTTACACAGCTGTGAAAAAAGAAAAGTCAAAAACATCTGTCATGAGGCGTAATTGGGTTTATTAGACATCTCATCCAGAGTTCCCAATTACAGGCCTCAATAATTAACTGCACTTGAAATTAAATGAATTTTCTCATCAGCCTTTAATTAAACAAGGCTCTTGTTCTTGATTGGAAATTCCAATCTAAAGGTGAAGTTTGGACTGCAACGTGTTTACTTGTGACGTACCGGGCGATGGCCTGAGCTTTGCAGGGGATAATTACCTAGTCTGATTAGACACTGTCAGGCTGTGATGGGCCTTTATTTATTTATTTATTTATTTATTTATTTATTTATTTATTTTGGTCAGGTCACAAGCAGACAACATTTGCCATATGTCTTCCTGCAGCAACCCAACCACCCCAAGCCAAACCCAACTTGTCACCAATGCAAAGATGCGATTCCACAGATAATCACCATGCAAAGCAACCCATTGACTCTTATTTAGAATCAGAACTGTTCTGAATCACAAATGACTATTTAAATGGCCGTGGTGACAAAAAAAATGAATAATCAGAATTTAGTTGGTTTGGCCTCAAGGTGAAGCAGAAACGACAGCTTTTTATGATCGTTACAGCCCAATGAGTATCTATAACAAATGCGCTGAGAGAAGAATTAATTTATCTCCCTGATGAGGGCCATGCAGGGGGATCTGCCTTTTCTTTTCCTTTCCTTCATGCAAATGAACTGAAATGTCCTCATCATTCTGCTATTTAAATTCTTTCTTCATCCTGCGCGAGGCTGAATTCTGTAGTGGCACCATTTATATGTTAAGAAGGTATTCATAGTGAAACAGATGCACTGTTATAACAAAAAATATATTAGATAGAAGTGTGAATCAACTGCTTTATTTTAATTTGGAACGACATACACAAAAGAACTTTAATTATAAAGAACACAAAAAAAAGTAAAAGTTTTATTTAAAACATTACAAATCCTGAAGCTGAAAACAATAATTAAGCAATTATAATGTGACAGAATAAGTGTGTCTTCTTTCGCCTCACTGCTGTGATAATCTAAACCTTGTTACTTTATTTCAGTGTTCAGGGCTGATAATAAACTTAAAAGAGACATGCTTTAAAATAATTCAGTAATATAAAGTGGAACTGCAATGCTTTGCTCTGAATTCCTCCTTATTTTAACTCCATAAGCCCCGCCCCTTCTCTGGGGCGTGTCTCAGCTCAACTCGTTTTGAGGCTGCCTCTTTAAATTCAAATGAGGTGCTTCACACGCCGTCCTTTCTCCAGCTTCCAGAGCCGAGCATTCTAGTTTGATAGGTGGGGTTTATGACTATATAGCTGCGCAGAAATGTTTTATTTAGTTTTTTACAAACTAATAAAAAGACGTCAACAAGAAGACTTGTCCATCCAGTTTTACATGTTGGAGCCAGAGTCTGACCCAGAGGAGAATGAAGACAACGAAATTGTAGTTGGTAAGTCCAGACCTTATTAGGCAGTTCCACCAGAAATAATATGATATAACAGTTTAGAAAACATCACAGAAAATAGCGAAAACTTAACAAAGTTAAAAAATACAACCCAAACAGCCCCGCAGAGACTAAATTAAACCTTTTGCACTCCTAAAGACACAACAAAATGCATTTAATGGCTAAAAATGTGGATTTTGCAGGATATGTCCCATGGTTATAATAGTTTTGGATTTTTCATTGTAGTTTAGTTTTATTTCGTTGTGACTTTTTTCTTTTAATTCAATTAGTTTTAATTAGTTTTTACAGTGGATTTGTTAGATTTATTAGTTATTATTGCATTTTTAATGCTTAGTTTTAGTTTAGTTTAGTTTTTATTAGTTTTACTAATATTTTTTTCTAGTTTATTTGCCAATGCACCCCACAGCTTGTGATGTTCCTGGGAGTTCACTAACCAACAGCTTTTTTGGTCACTAGTTAAAGCCTCCATTATAGCAACACCTTCCTAAAATAATTGCGTAACTCAATTTTGCCACCTAAGGACTTGGGCGATTATAACAGCTGTTCCCAGCCCGGTGCTTCCTGTTGCTTGTTTTTCACGGGAGCAACTGGGAGAAGCTAGCGTGTCAAGATAGTCATAGTCAGCCATCTTGTGTGAGCTTGATTCATGCAGTTTTTCCCTTGAGAAATATTCCACCTATTTTATCAGCTGTTTTCACTACAAGACACTTGCTTTGATTTTTCTCACAGTCATATTCAAAGAAATCCCAAAGTGGACATTGCGTTTTATCCCAACTTTTGTTGTCATCATTTGGCAGATGATGCTGAGCAGCAGACTGTAAACAAGTGTTGTTACAGACCACAGCTAATGGGAAACTACTCAATTTGAAAAAATAAATAAAAAGATCCACACGGCTCAAAAGAAATTGACAAACGCTAAAACTCAGGATATTCCATCTATAAATTCAGTTAGTTTTAGTTAAAAAATTGATACAGTTTTAGTTAGTTATTATTTTTCCATTTTATTACAGTTTTTATTTATTTTAGTTAACTAAAATGTTTTTTTCAATTTCACCTTTTGTTATTTAGTTAGTTTTAGTTAACTATAATAACCCTGATATGTCTCCTTTTGGTTGTTTCTCACTGGGCTGTGACTGTTGGGGACTAGCTGATGACATTTCGAGAAAAATAAGCACATTTTCTATTGTTTTCTTGAGTGTTTGTGACAGAGCATCCAGAAATCTCTGCTGCAGTGGCTTGCATGGCCAGCTTTTGAAAATCGTGCCTTATTTTTGCGTGCACAAAAGTGCATTTCTAGACTGTGCACAACTACATCATATCTGCTTCTGTCTGCATTGCACCCACCTTGGTAGTCGCCACCAAGTTCATGATTTAAAGTACTGGAACACAGTTTTGAACTCGAGACAGACCAATTTGATTGGGTCTATGCCAAATCGCTGCACATAAACTCACTAACAGACTTTTCTCGCTGGGAATTTCGAGTTAAAGAGACAACATCACTTTAAACAGCTGAGTCTTTTTGTCCTTTCAGATTCCCATTTTGAAGTTTGCTGGTTTTAGCAAACACTTCTTGTGACTGAAGACACTTCTGCAGATCACGCAGACAAATCGGGAGACCGTGTGCTCAGATATGAATACCAATCCCTCGGAGGATGAAAGCAGACAAATTGAGCAGAACTGATTTAATAGCATAACTTAGTTGATGCTCCTCATCCAGCTGGGACCTGGGAGAGCTGGTCAATCACATTCTGTAAGATGAATATTCTAACCGCGCAGTCCTCTCCTGTCTGATGGCTGATGTCTTTTTAATCTATTTCCTATCTAGCCTATTCACGAGAGCGAGACTCTGGGTGGCCCATCTGCAGATTCAGCCAACCAAATCTATGAATGATAATGTTTTTTTCTGACAAGTTGTGTGAGAGAGGAGTCAATCTATTGAGTCCCAATATAACTGTGCTCATAAAGCCCTGAGATTCTGCGCTATTAAAACGGATGATAGAGGAGATACGACTCAGCATCCTGTGTCTGCGTTTGTGTTAGGGATGGGCAATGCTGTAAAGATACACATCCTGGAGCGTGAGGAGCTTTCAAAGCGACTCACCAATGAAGTAGGCTAATAGGAGCAGCAGCGTTACTGAGATGAGGATGGCACTGAGGGCAGCACATTTCCAGTTGCAGTGCTTGTAGGGTTTCTTCAAGCTGAAGGCAGGTCGGGAGAAGGTGTTCCGAGGCAAAGGGCGCGGCGGAGGGGAGTACACGGTGCTGGAGGTCAAAGGATACCCCGGTGACGTTGTGCAATACATTGGGGATGTTCCACCTGGTTTGAACAGGAAATGCCTAAAAACAACACAATTTTCTTATTAGTTTGAGGAAATGTTTGTAATTCTAAGAGATGCTATAGTTTGTACCAGGAGTAGTTTTTGAGCTCAAAGTGAAACCGACGCAGAGATGAGGGCACGCTCACTCAACCTGTCGCATGTGTGTCAGCTCTAACTGTCTATCAGAGATGACTTAAAGTACGGCAAGCTGTTTTACAATACAATCGAGTACCACTCCCGTATTTGTGAACCATCACATCGAAACGAGGATTTAGTCTACAAGTGGGAAGTGGAGAAATAGGCTGATGTAGGGTTTTGATTTAAAAGTGTGCAAAAATTGCATTTTATAAAAATATAATGAATTAATGCCTTATCAATGAATCATTTGAATTAACTGTCTGAAATATAATTCAAAATTCTTTTGAAGCATTGTTTTGAGCTTTAGCAACAAAAAACCTGATTTTGAGGAAAAACACCTTAAAATGTTTCCCTGTGATTTTGCAATGTTTTTGTTAATTTACAACTGGGAAAAATTAATACACAAATACTGTTTGAAGTTTCCTCTTTATATTGACATAAAAGATGACTCAATAAATTTGCATAAAGTTAGGATTTAGACCAAACACTAATGTATTATCGTAACCAACAAGACAAATTAAGTCATATCTCTGGATTTACTTATGATATCAGAATGATCCAGGTATCAAAATGTAGTTTTTAAAGCCAGAAACTGAAAATATAATTAGGTCATTTTGACCAAATTTGACTTAATTCTCATTTCGATATGATGGGCCATATTTGTGTTTACTTTTGTTCGATTTCTATAAAAGCATTTTTCTTGGTCACAAAAACAATAAATGGTAAATGAACTTGCATAACGCTTCATTAAGACACTTTGAACTTCAAATTGTTTAGACTTCAATCATTGTTGGTTTAAAGTTAATCAACTGTTAACGAACAAAGGATTTGGTAAAGAAGTTGTGGAGTTATCCATTGATGGTGCTAAAAATATCCAAGTGACTCAAACCAAATTCTTAAGAGTTTTTGTTGATCAGAAACTAACTTAGAAACAACATACTGAACTTTTATGTAGAAAAACAGTGAAGTCAATTGGTACTTTGTGTAGAGGTCAATATTTTATTGATTTTTTGGAATAAAGGATTTTTCAAATAGATGATCTTCATATGCTCCTCTTTTTTGTAAAATTTAACATCTTGACTATATTTAATATGAACTTTTATTGTATATCTCTTTATATGTTTAAGTATGTCTACTGATTTCCCAATAATTAAAAAAAAATGTAACAGTTACTTTGAGATTCACATTATCAACAACACATTGACAAACGTCTATTCACCATTATGTAGAATAGCATATTAAAGTACACTCAAACATAGAGGACGTTCAGTTTGGAACATCCTACCACCAGCTTTTCATTCCAATAACATTATTTCTTTAAAAAGATGTTTTAAAAAGATGTTGATTTCAAATAGTGTGTGATTTGGTTTCATAGATTTGTTATATTTTGTTCTTGCATGCTGCTGATTCTGTAGAGTAATAGGAGATGTGGTCCGGTAAGACTCTAGTGTCTTCTTAACTCTCTGGCACATTTTTTTTAAATTATTTGTTTTATGCTGTGTTTTATAATATTGTGCAAATAAATTAAATAAAATGAATACAAATTCACCCATTCACACACTGATGGTGGTAAGCTACACTGTAGCCAGGGGCACACATGGACCGAGGTGAAAAAAAAAAAAAAACGACGGGAGTGGGATTTGAAAATATGGTAAAAGAGCCTGCCATACCTGAGTGAGCAAACAGAGTTGAGCACACGCATGACACAGGCTGAGTGAGTGTGTGAGAGTTGAGTGCAAGCATGACATTAGTGTTTGCTCAGCTTTATGTGCACACACACACACACACACACACACACACACACACACACACACACACACACACACACACACACACACACACA
>JAUBOC010000077.1:4241572-4268069 GCA_032275365.1 Anablepsoides cearensis
AGGTCCGAACCGGGGATCGAACCCAGGTTCTTCTTGCTGTGGGGCGACGGTGCTAACCACTGCGCCATCGTGCCGCCTAGGTAACATTTTCATAACTGAAGGTAACAGTTTTTTTTTGATTATGGTATAGAATTGAACTGTGTCCACACCCTTTAAAACAATGTGTATCTGAGCTAAGGCTGGATAGGCCAGTGGTGCCCACAGTCAGTCCTCATGGGCCGGTGTCCTGCATGTTTTAGGAGTTACCCTGGTTCAACACAGCTGAACTCAAGTAGTGCTTAATTAGTAGGCCTCCTCAGTTTGCCTTCAAGGTCTGCAGAGGCCTACTAATTAGGCACTCCTTAGGTTCAGCTGTGTTGAACCAGGGTAACTCCTAAAACATGCAGGACAGCGGCCCTTGAGGACTGACTTTGTACACCACTGATATAGGCTATGATACTAAGTCAAATTTATTTATATATACAGCATTTTCATAACTGAAGGTAACAGTTTTTTTTTTTTTTTTTGATTATGGTATAGAATTGAACTGTGTCCACTCCCTTTAAAACAATGTGTTGTTTCCTTCAAATGATCTAAATTCTTCGTGGCTCAAAGTCTAGTAGATTCAATTTGAACCCAAGCAAAAATATTCCACATAAAGAGTTTTGCAATTCCTTAAAATAGCCCATGTCTATTCTGGCTTGAGAAACACAACTCAAACACAAGTTTAGTCAGTTAAACTCGAGGACTAAAGCAATCTGCTGCCACAGTTGTAAAACTCTAATCCACCATCAGGGCTGTTGATTCGTCTGTGTGTCACATAGCATGAGGCCAAGTCAGTCAAAATGTTTGATCATTGTTAAAAGTAGTAGTTTAGCTTCTAATGGTAATGATGAATTAGAATAAAAACTGACAACAAAGAAATGGAATAACAATCCTCATAACAACAACAAAGGAATGGAATTAAACGTGTATTGAAAAATAAAACCTCATACAGGATCTAGGTGAAATGGGGGATGTAGGAAGATCTCAACAAGCAAGCTGCTTGTTTTCTGCTGGAAAACAAAATGCAGCTGAAAGATTGTGGGAGGACTTCTTTCACAAACACAACACAGTTCTACCTTCAGGCTTTGTCCATAGGCAATATAGCAACCTGCATTTGAGAAATGAGTAATAATAGAAAAACACACTTCAAAAGCTACATCAAACAGAGGAGTCCAAACGTGTGCCTCTCCACCAGCGCTGAGCATTATTATTAAAAAAGGGACTTTACATAAAACATCTGTGCTCTGGATTTTATAAAGTAAAGACACAAATTGTTTCACCCAGGTGCTTTTCACAATATGATCAATGTTTGTGTTTACAAAAAAATACATTGTATTCAGTGAAGAATACATCTCTCAGGAGGAAATAGGGAGAAAAATGCTCAAATCAGAACACAACTAACCACCCACTGGAACTAATTACATTCAGGTTAAAGAACAATACCTGCATCAGTCACACGAGCACCTTTTTTAATCAAAAATAAGTGTGTAGGCTTTAGCAGCTTTTTTTTTTTTCCTCTACAGGTTATGGAACACACGAATAACAATTCCTCAACAGGCTTAGTGGTTATCTTCTGGTGCCGGTTCTCATGGTTACAGAAATGTAAGAGCCCAGCCATGACTATGGGGGGATGTTGGGATTAGAGCACACATCTGGATAAGCCGTTACTGGGTAAAAAAAAAAAACACAAGAAAAGCCAAGCCTCTTCCAAACACAGCAGACTGCTTTGACATCTTGCTGTTTCGGCTCAGCACAATGACTCAGCAGTTAGCGGCTGCTGGAAGTGTCTTTGAGGGGCCCCCTGGGGACCACAGCTAGCATGGATGGGATGCACACACACACAGCTGCACGTGCTTCCTGGATGCACTTTTAAATGTACTCCAATAAGCATGTACACGACTACATTATCACCTCTGTAATGCTACGTATGACGCCTTTACATGCTGTCAAAACGCTCTGCAGGGTGTGGACAACAATCATCTAGGGACTCTGGTATCAGGACATTATAAATGGATCCTCTGGGACCTGGGAATTGTAGGGTGGGGTCTGTACAGATTGGTTACAGATGCCATCAGACCCCATCAGATTAGTCTCTGGGGGATTTTAGTCTCACTGAACGCTTCGTTTTTTTTTTGGCAAGTTTCAAACTGGCATCCATGTAAAGACCAAGAAGCAGGTTCTCCCTGCAGATTATTGAAGTAAAACAAGACTTCCACCCTACCTATCAATGCACTATCACAGCTCAGTGAATATTCAGACACATGGAGAAACAAACCACTATTGAATTCCGGTAATCTGAATAGCTCAAAGTATTTGCTCAATTAGCGTTTTCCTAGATTTTCAGCATATTTTAGGGGCCTTCAGAAGAAAGGCTACAATTGTCCTTAACTAGAAATATATGGAGGACCGAAACTGACATAATTAGAAATAAAAGCAGAAATATACAGATGGACCAATAAATACACCAATTAAATGGAAAAAGGAGAACTTTACCTCATGTTTCATACGTTAATTGACCTTCATATTTATTTTTTTCAGCTTAGTTCCAAAGAATTGCATATTTTAGCACGTAATTTAAATTTTACTATTTAAAAAATATATATATAAATATATATATATATATTAATTATGGGCAGTCCTTTTTGGGTCAGCTCCTCTCCTATTGGTCAACAGCCTTGCCTTTGTTTTAAACCTAACTTTAAGCTGATGAGGCAGCACAAGCATGCATAATAGATGGATACATGGATCCTGCTCTTGTTGACCAATAGGAGAGAAGCCCCGCCCACCTTATTTGCATAACACGGGACAGAGAAATGTAAAAATAATACATGGAAATAAAAAAAACCTGTGAAAAAAATTACAAAATAATTAAATATAATTATTTAAGTGACACAAACGCATATATAAGTTAAAGGAAAAACAAAAGAAACATTTTTAAACACAGTAAAATATAAACTATGTGCTAAAATATATAGTTTACTGGAATTAAGCTGGAAAAATAAATATGAATGTCAATTAAATAATAAAATATGGAGGAAAAGTTCTCCTTTTTCAATTTAATTTTAATTTAATAATAAGTGCATTTTAAGTGTATTTATTTATCTATTATATATTTCAGCTTTGATTTCTAATTATGTCAGTTTTGGTCCTCCATAGGATGAATCTTTGCAAAGAACATTGTAAGCAGCAGGACATTTTGTTTACCAAACAGATGTGATGACTTGAATTCACAGCGTCAAGAAAATTGTTTTAAAAATACTACAGCTTATTTGCATGCATTAAAACCAGGGTCAAGTAAGTCACATGTGAAGAGGAGGGGGGGGAAATGCCCAGCGGCTTGAATACATTAAAGCTGAGTAAATGGTTTGTTGATTTAAATAGATTAAAGCACACACAAGAAGGCCTGCTCGATGGATTTTAATTAACTTGCCATATATAAATTGTATGTTATCTGGCTTTACTGAATTAAATGCTGAATACAAGTGCTATTTCTGCTTGGGTGAGTGGAATAAAGGGCTACTTAGAACCTTGACTGGGTCTCACAGAGGCATGGTGCTGCAGCTACGGGTGTTTTTGGATACTTTCCAGCATACCAACCTCTGGACAGCCCATCCATGGGGATTCTCTTTAATTATGTACAATACAGCCAAATTTAGGGCCCCTGGCATCTCGGATGATCAAGCCGAGGGATGCCACGTTCTCCCCGAGTCATTCGGCCAAATGGATTCCACTTGCAGGAGTCATCTCTGTCAGTTATAATGAGGAGCTAATATATAACGTGACACACTCTGAAATGCAAAACTCTTCAGAAGCTTTTCGGGAAGACTGTGCGGGGCAATTAGAATCTTTGCCGCTGGTGCCTTGATGAGTTTCTCTATCTGGGAACGCCATTATAAATCTGCTGTATAATGTTTGAGTTGGATTAAAGCTTGATTTTGCATCTGGGTGAAAAAAAAAAAAACAACAACAAAAAAAAGATTTTTGGCTTTTAGCACATACAACGTAATATAAAGAAAAAAGTGAAATGATCCAGCTCGGCAGAAAACGAGGGAAATATGCAGAGACTGGCATAAATTATAGACTCCAAAAGGAATATATGTCAAAAAGAAGCACATCCACAAAACGCAGCCTGGACACTGCACCCAATTTACTTCAAATGTCTTTTTTTTAATCTGAATAGACAAAACAAGAAACGTCAAAATGTTTCCAAATACAATACTATCATGTTAGAAAGTTATAAAAAAAAAACAAAGAATATCTTCAATCTGGTGTTTTCTTGTTGTTTTTGTTTTATATTAAGTGAATCTTTGATCAAGGGCTATTCATGCCTTCAAGGACAAAACAGAAACACCAAGCCACAGAAATACTTATGGCTTCCCACATTCTGGCACTAAAGGCACAGCAGGAAACCTACCAGACCATTTTCTGCCAGTTTTAAATATGTAGAGTCTGAAACACAGAAACTTAAAGAAAACAACAAGCCTGCAGTCACCCTGCTTATCGCGTGAGACTTTGTCAAAATTTGGGTTGATGTGTAAAACTTAAATCCTTTTCAATTTAAATGAAATAAATAAAATGGTAAAACCAAAGCAGATATATCTAATCCTTTGAAGATTTAATTCCCAGTTGAAGACGTCAGAAACTAAATAAATTCCAAACAGTATTATCTTGATATATTGCTTTAATCTAAAAAGGTTTTTGATCCTTCAAAAGCATCCAGAAACTGTTTATCATACTTGGAAAGTAACTTCAGATTTATGCAACCTTATTTAAAAAAATAGTTGACCAAAAATAAATGAAAAGTACTAAAAATAATGGTTATCGAGGGAAGATGGTCCTACCGTTTTCTGTGTTCTCGTGTTCGGTGTCGGTGAGAGTCAGGTTGGAGTTGGCTCGGCTGGAGAGGCACGAGCTGCGGCCCGACTTGTTGTTGCTGCGACCCCATAACCGGACCGCATGTTCCGGAGACATGATGCCGTCGGTCTCCGTGTCCGCGTCGGAGCCCACGCTGACGGCGTAATCGCGGTGAGGCAGACCCATGTCGGTCCTGTAGGTGGCCACATGTGAGGGGAGGGCTTCTCCAAAGCCAAGGTCCCGAAGAGAGAAGTCTGCCCCTGCAGCAACACAATTACAGAACTCTGGGAATTAACACCGAAAACATGAAACAAAAAATCATAAAATCTGAAAACCTTTTTGTTATAGACAAAGAAAAAAAAGTATCTTTAAATAGTTCAATGGAGTATGAACTACAGATTAACTATATAATCCTTTAGAAGAAACTGTTTCATTCAGTGGTTTGGACATGAACTGAAGATGTAGGTGTATTGAGTATTGGTAGTATTAAAGTAGACATATTCTGCTTTAAATCCTTCCTTTCACATTTAAATCCTTCAGTTGAGGTCTTTATAAAGTGGAACTTCAATGCTTTGGTTTCAATTCCTCCTTATTTCAACTTTACCAGCTCCTCTTTCATCCCTTCTCTGCTCTGTGTCAAAGTAGCTGGAGTTGTTCTTTTAAGATGCTTCAAGCCCCGCCCCCCTCCTGCTTCCAGACCGGTCCACTCTGACCCAGAACCATAGTCTGACCCAAAAACAGAGGAGAATTAAGAATTAATTATAGTTTGACAATTCTGTTGCAGATAATTTGACGTAAAAGTTCAGAAAACATCATAGAAAATAGAGAAAATTGAACAGGCTGAAAAATGTGACCCAAACAGAATATAAACAGAGACTCCAAGTCCACAACAAAATGTATTTGACAGCTAAAAAGGTGAATTTTGCAGGATATGTCCCCTTTAAATACTATCCTCTTTGGTAACTACAGCGTCTTTGTAATTGCACCTTTAAAATTAATTTATCTTAGATTTATTTTACTTGAAACTTTTTTTATTCTGAGGAGTTTCTACATTGCTTTCAGTTTTTGTCTCAAACAAGCAGCTTTTACCACCAATTAAACCCTGAATTTTCTGTCAAGAGTTAATCTAAAAATATTAAATGTCTTTAACCATATTACAACCAACAATGCTACAACAAAGAGGGAAAATTGATCGATTTGTGTAATGGTTTGGTTTGGTCTGCTTGTTCCCAGGGTTTACCTGGCACTTAGTCTTATGTTTTTCATTTTATTCTCAATACTTTGTCTTCCTGATTTCTACCATCCTGTCCCTCACTGATCCCTGTTTTCATCTTTTTTCTCCATCTGTCTGCAACACGCAATCAACCCACCTGTCTTACATTCAGCAACCTCCTTCCTTGGTCTTATAAAGAATTGGAGTTCTTTCCTTTAACTTTCAGTTTGACCTTAAATCAATAATACATTTGTGCAAAAAGGTCAAAGTCTGGTTGTCTTTTTACAGAGTTTTCGCCACCATCAAGGGCAGTTCAAACCAATTAATAACCAGGCTATACTGAGTGACCTCAACTGAATCCTCATTAAAAAACAATGATGACTGTACAAAAATCCCACCGTAATGTGCCTGTTAATCAAGTTCAGCTAATGTTGTTATAGATCAGCCTGTTGACGTGAATTATACTCTCATCAACTGACAAAACAGCGCTGCGCCTCTGATATCCGTCTAACCTTGGCGGCCGAACTCGTCCACTTCATGATGGACCACGTCTTTGACCCGGCTCCCGTAGGCCATCCTCGAGTCGTGGTCGAAGGCTTTGAGGGTTTCGCTGGAGCTGTAGGATTTGGTGTTGGGTTTGCCATCTTCGCTGTCCGCCGACGAGCTGGTGTACCGGCGCTCCGTGTCCTGCCGGGTCGTGAGCGAGCGGTAGGGTCTGCGTTCCTTCACCTCCATGGCTTGCCTCCTCGCTGCTTTCGGAATACGATGCGGACGACGACTCCTGTTCAGTTTAGGTGAGTCTGTGCAAGAAAAACACACATTACTGAATGTGATTGCACAAAAAATTTAATTTGAGACAGAAATTTATTATTTCAGAACAAATGAAAGGCGTATGTTTAACTAACTGAGTTAAGGATGTGCGTGTTTTTAAGGACGGATGGCAGCCATCTTGAATTATATTTTTTTTCATTAAAATTCGCCCAGTGAATCATAAACAGATTTCTACACTAACACAAGCACAAGCTCACACATAAACACACCCCTACTATGTCTCTTTATCCTTGTGGGGACCTTACATTGACTTCCTTTAATTATTTTTTAATTTTATAGCCTAACCCTGACCATTTACCCTGAAATTAACCCCTGAAATTAACCTCACCTGACCATAAAACTAACCTAAACTCAATTCACAACCCCCACCCCATATCAGCCTCTGAAGTCATGAGGACCAGGCTTTGGTCGCTTTTTTTTTGGCTGCATTTTCCTGAAAAATCCTCCCCACCAAGTATCAAAAACAAGGGCACATACACAAAAAAAAAACAAAAAAAACAACAAAACCAGGCATAAACATTATTGGCCCTTTTTGCTCTTTGGCAGCGAGTGATATACTTGTTTGTGAGAAAATTTTTTTAATAAATTTAAACAAAAAAACGGATGATTAAAAAAAAGTCAATAAAATCTTTACTACCTGAAAACACATGTTTATATTGCCAAATAACAAAATCACTGCAGAAATCCATTCAGATCAGTGCAAACGCAGGTTCCCAGCCAGTTTATGCAAGGCTCAGCACGCAGTGAAAGAACGGGGAGTCACCGGGATTAGATCTAATAAAACATGGCACAACAAATCTTGCATCTATAAAATTTATGACACAAGTCTCCCACAAATATTCTATTTTATGTGCCATACAGAGAAGCCGAGTGTCTGGCCTGTGTAAAAGTGACAGGTGTCCTTCTATGACTTGTGTTGTTTACAAGTTACAAATCATCAGAAGCCTGAAATCGGTGGTGCCAGACACATCTAGGGCTACTCTGAACCAGCAGCGGTGATTAAAATCTGCATCGTAAAACCTCAACTGCCAAACAGCACACTGAGGAGAAGATCAATAGGGAGGGGGGATTTTAGTATTCAGATATGCACCATGCATTTTTCAATCCCTTTTTTGCCTTCAAGGACAAAATATTGAAGAGAATATAGAAAGAAAAAAACAGAGTTTGCTGCGTCAGTGAAACACAGGATAAATCGATGGGTAATTGTACAGTAGTTAAGCAATGATGCCTCACAAGCAGCTCATTTAAAGTGACCACGTGCTTTAAGACTGTGAGTTGGATTAACACTTGTCAATGTGTAAGTAAACTGTATTAAAGCTTTGGTCCCAGTTTATTTTAAAGCCTAGGAGGTACTCAACAGAAGAAATGAGATCGTAGGAGCTGCATGTATTCCTTTGTTTTACGTTAAAATAATCCTAATTACGAAATTCAAACCTGGACACAAAATCCTGCTTTTATACTAGTTGCCTTCTGTACGCAGAAGCAAGACATAAATCACTGGAGAACGGGAGGCAAAAACTAATTAATTTTTTGAATTTTTTTTTATTTATTTATTTTTATTTATTTTTACCGACACTATGCTGTTTTGTTCAAACCAAGTTTTTTTTTTTTTTGTTGTTGTTTTTTTCTACAAGATAAGCTCTTTATAAAAACTGTATGAGATTTATGCTGGACAGAACAGTAAACAATAATCCTTAGTGAACTATATTTGCCCCCTGCTCTGAAAAAGGAAAAAAAAAAAAGTTTCATTTGAGACATCTTTGTTGGCTTTGGGGGGGTTGCCTTTTTGTATGTATTGACAGCTGAAAAGATCTCGGTGATTAATGATTTGAGGCCACATGGGGAGGGGGGGAGGAGGAGGAGGAGGAGGAGGAGGGACGGTCCCACTCTGCAGTCACAAGAGCTCTTCAGCTGCTCCTAAGATTTCAGACGCACCTCATACCAGTTGCTAATTTTTACATTTAACTCAAGACCCTTGACGATATGCAAATGTGATAGGATGGAGGGGAAAAAAAGCGGCTTTCCAAAGTTTCAAGAATGTTCTCTAAAGTGTATTGTTTTTGTTTCCAAAGAGCTGGCTTCAGTGCTTTGGACGTCTCTCTTCTGCACAAACCTTCCTCCTCATTATTAATCAGCTCCTTTTGCAATGAGCTGTACTTTTGAGACCATGGGAAACCCAAGAAGGGGTTTCAAAGCAGCATTATACCATAGAAGATGACAGATGAAATGCAAATTTCCTTCAGTCCTGGACCCATATTCATCTTCATAAACAAGCTATGAAAGCAAGTAATCTTCAACACCTTCCATCTTTGCAGTTGTGTTCGAGAACAGGCCGGGCTGTGTTGTTTTAACGCACTCATGTGTGAAGATAATGAAAAAAAAAAGAGTTGATTCAACCAAGATTCCTAATCGCTCAATAAGAGACAGGTAATAAGTTATGTAAGGACTACCAGTGAAGCGTTATCATCTCCAGATAAGAGTTGGCAGGCTGTGGGAAACGTCTTGAAGTAATGAAAGAGAAGGTTTGTGGGAGAACGTTCACCAAGACTCCAAAGTCTTGATGAACTAAGACCAGTGGAAAATAACTGCCACTGATTGAAATCTCTTTAAAAAAACAGGATAAGGATCACGCTTTCATTTCAAAGACAAAGTTCTCCTAAAGCCTCAGCTGCAGAGCTTAAGCAGTGCCAACAAGGAAACTAACTGCATATCTTTTGCAATGATCCAAAATCAAATAAGGTCTCTCTGGATGGACAAAAGAAATGATGGATGGTCCGTTTTCTTCTTTAAGGCAACTGCAGAATCCACCTTTTTCAATTTCATTATCTACACAGGGGTAGATTACGGTTGGTCTGCGGGTGTAAAGGAACTGTAGCAGCGGTAATGTTCTACAAAGGAAGGTGCAGAAAGTTTTGAAACGCAGCGATGGTGCTTAAATGTTTATGTGGAGGAGGCGACTGCAGACTGGAGCATTCTGAAGCAGATTTAGACCTTCTGACCTTTTCTCAACTTCATGTTTCTCATGTTGCATTAAAAAAAAACTCACACACATTCGGCTAATGTGTTTACTAAAATGCTGTTCTTGGATAAGAGCAGAACTTTTCCATTTAATAACGAATGAACAATTTAAAACCAATAGTTTTGACCTACAGTACAGGAACATGGAGATGTGATTATTCTGAGGGAGAACATTTATTTGAGCAGGTACAGGCTGGTACTGAAAACCTGTGTCTAGAAGTGTAATTTAGATAATGCCTACAGTTTTTAACACCTACGTTGGTCAGATATATACATTTTCTTATAACATTTCTGGTTTTGACCTTTGATTGATCACAAATGCACCAAAGTCAGCCAATAATGCTTTCTTACATAGTGCTGCTTAGAACACCCCCACATTTCACCATCTACCCACCAACTCTGCTCTGTGACCGTCTCTCTTACCAGTTTCAACAGTTGCAGGTTGACTTCAACCCTGCAGTACCTTAGCTGTTACATAAATCACACCGAGACAGGAACAAGGCATCTTAGGGAGTGTTTTGTGAAAAGGGGCTAAAGTCGAGAATTACACAAATAAATCGGCACCAATTCCCTTAATTTTGGGTGATTGAGAAGCTGATCTTATCCACGGATCTTATTAGTGTTTTTTTTTTTGTGTGTTCGTTTGTCCTTAACTGACCTCAAACCTTGTCATTTTGTAAAAGCAAAATACTGCTGCGCACTTTACTTTTGTTAAGAGGCTTAAAACAGGTCAGTAGTCAAACCTGCTGTGCAAAATTTTGATTTTTAAAATGTGGAAAATGAACGACTTACGGAGCCGATTTATTTTTAAGTTTAATTAATTTTGCTATTTGAACAACAGTGCTCTAAACTTTTAATTTATACTTCAGAACACCTACCTCAGGTCCAGTTAAAACAGGTTTGCATTGTTTCAAGGATACTGTTCAAAGTGTTTCAGGAAAATATTATTGGACCATTGAAGGTGTATTGTGATTTTATAACACCTGACCGTTATAAAATAAATATCTGTATCAGCAGGTCAGGCTTTTTAAAGATCAATAATCGGCAAGAAAACTACAATCGGTGCACCCCTACTGAGAACTAAACCTAAAACTAAGTGCTGCAAAAAGTTTGCTTTCCAACATTTTATCCATTCTTATCGCATCTACACCAATGGAACATTTGAACCAATTATTAACAAAAAGATGCAACACCTGTCTGCATAACCAAGCAGACAGGTGCTTTTAAACACATATATTCTTGTCTTGTTTAGCAGTAGTGACCATCAGTTCAAGTAAAACAGACAGAAATAAAAATAAATTTTCTTGAACCACAATAAAATCTGTCAGACCAACCCATAAAAGACACCCCCTGGAGTTTAAATGGCTGAAGCCTCTGTTAAAAAAAACTGTTGAGGCCTTTGCAGGGTAGTTGTGACCAGTGCTCCAGTGTCAGGAGTTAAATATGGGGTCTAAATAGGCGGGAGGCGTTTTGTGGTACGATATAAATGCTAATGGCTCCGCACTATCCATCAAACAATTAGCAGAGTGATGAGAATTGCTATTCAGTGCTGGCGCTGCATATTAATCCGGCCTTCACTCTACACGGCTCGCTTTCCATTGTAGGTGCTCCCTTACACGATAGAGATTGTTCAGTGGCCAGGACGAAACACGAACATTGTCAGGCAAGACAAAAAAAATAAAAAATACACAGAGGCGCACAATGCTCGCTGGGTCCCTCGGAGAATAATCTGAACTGATTACTAGTTACTTGTCTGTGAAATCACATAATTACTAATGAGTGATGACATTTCTACACAAATGACAGCTTGTACGCACGCTAAAGAGATGAGGATATGGATGTTCACAACGCTTAACAAGCTAACTTTTTGAATCATATACAGTATTTGGTGTATTCTTTAAAGTAGAGCTGGGCGGTATGACCCAAATTTTATATCACGGAATTTTCAACAATTACACCGGTTTTACGGTATTTGATGGTATTTTTTTTCCATCACAGCTGAGCTGATAATAAAATGTACAAACGTTGCTTATTGACTTTTATTTATATATACACTATACCTCTGTCTGTCTCACTGTTTCCCTCCTCTAGTACGTCTTTTTCTTCTTTGCCTGGTTGTACACAGTAATCATGCATTTTGGTCCGATCGTGAAAGGTTGAGAAAAAAATCATTATCAGGTCTATCGTTGTATTTAATAAAACTTAACAGGACGACACACCAGTCAACTCCACTCTACTACAAAACTACTTCCCCCGGGCTTTTCACAATAAAAGCATGTTAAAGTCTCCACGCATTAACGTCTCCATTATAACGTAGCGTGTTAAATCTAACCGTGCACGTCACTGAAGAGTTGTTCACTACATTCAGCGATGGTAAAAACGGGATGTATTTAGTCAATATAAGCAGCTGAAACATCACCCGCCGCCAGTTACTCAACAAGCTGCTTTGACGAAAACGTTAGCGTGCTAATAGACATAGCGGTGCTGTGAGGAAAAGTGTCCCCCGGGAAACAATTCACTGGCGGCCGTGATGAAACGTTCCGAACGTGTTCAGACTATTTAAACCGGTATGTCCGAAATTCATATCATAACAAAAATTAAAACCGGTTTTCGGTATAAAACGGTATACTGCCCAGCTCTACTTTAAAGGGATTTAGTCAATAGTTTATAATAATAAACTAACACTAAAGACACAAGCAGCCTCTGGAGAAACTTAAAGGAAACTTGGGCAGATATCAAGAACATTGTCTAGTTCATCTATTGAGAGCCAGGAGTGCTGCAAACAGGCACCACTCACTCCCTTTTCTCTAAGATTTTCACATGCCTCGGCTCTATAGAAAAGCTTCCTCACTCAACAGAAAGGTGTGTTTTCAATAGAGACTCGGGTAAATGCGGTGGGGGTAGCTAAATGGCTCGGCAGACAGAGCTGAATTTGGTGGCACTAATGCAAACCGGAGGGGAGTGGAGTGGGGTGGAGGGGGGCACAGCAGCGATGGGGTATCTCAGCAGCCTCCTTCCGGGATCAAAAGCGAGCCCCAGAAGCGCATTAACCAGAATGCATAAAAGCCCCAACATAAACAAAAGTAGCCTGGGCCCATTGCTGCAGCATGCTCCCTGCTACTAATCACTCTAAGCAATTCAAGATTCAGTCCTGACAGCAGGAGCTGCCAGTGGAATAATGCTTTTAAACCAGCCCGCTAAGAAAGCGGCGTGTTTATTCACTTTCTGCAGAGATGAACACCGCTGACCTCAGCAAAACGCAGCTCATAAGGATTGATCCGGGGTTACATATCCTAAACTGACTTAATGGAAATAAGTAATAGGTACTTGTAAGGTTCATACAGTTCTGAGGAACAATCAGGAAAAGAAATTAAGTTCAGGCAGGTTTAAAAGAGAACCTTTGCAGAAGGCAAGCACACCGGTGTTGACCCGCCTCTCATTAGTCTGCAACTAATGCTCATTACCCTGCAAAAGGCTCGACATGTGCTTGATTTATAGTTTGGCCCGCAGGAGAAGCAAACGTAATACCAGCTAAGCAATAATCAACTTACTGTAAACTTGCAACTGTCAAAGTCACTGTTATAAATATTTGAGGTTCGCAGCCGTAGCCCGAGGAGAAAGTCTGAGAGACCAGAAACGCTGCAAATAAATGATGCGGTGAAGAAAAATATTTTAAGTGCCGTTTCAGTGACTTTGGGACGGGGTTCTGTGGGATTACAAAGAAACACCTGATCTCACTGTGAGCAACCCCGAGATCAACCCAATTAATTTGTGAGAACAGAACAGAGAATTGGAATAATGAGAACCGAAACTTGAAATGTTTTATTCTTAAAATAAAAATTTTACACTTAAACATAACAAAAGACAGCGTGTTCGGCTGGTTTTTATCACGATGCTGAGAAAGGGGCTCACTTGTGTTGAGTTTTGCTCAAATATCAGCTTGCATGAGTTTCTTAGGCTTTTTTAGCTGTGAAAAATTATTTTGTTTGACCATTTCTGACCAACATTTGCTAAGTTTATGGCAGAAAAACAAAAATGTACACTTTAAGAGATATGCCATTGCTTTATGATCAGTCAATTTTGATTTAAAGTGCATGTGACATCAAATTTTTGTAATACATATCAATGCATTTTTGAAAATATCCCATTGACAAAATATTGAAAAATAAATTTCATGTTGCTGAGATGAACAATTGTTGAGATTTTTGCCTGAAAAGTAACAGGAAGTGATGTCAAAGGAGAATGTCTGAATGTGAACAGAGCAGTGCTACAACAGCTAATAACCCAGACTTTAGAGAAGAATCTGATGTTTCTTAAGATTATTTTGAGTCTTTATCAGACAGATGAAGACTCAGAGTTCAAATAATATTGTTTCAATAAACAAAGACCACAGAGCTTTCTTTCTTAAAGAGTTCCCCTTTGATGTCACTTCCTGTTTCACTTTGGCTGAGTCAAGTTCAAAAGAAAATATGCCAGTTAAGGGACAAAATGAGTAAAATCATGTGTATTGTTCCAACTCTCTTAAATATAAAGATGTTTTCTTTGACTTTTTGTATTTGAAGAATATGCATGTCACAGGCACTTTAAGTTTTGATACAGAACAAACCCAAAGTATTCTGCACAATAATACCAAAAAGCTAGAGTAATACTAGTTTAGAAACTGAAGCTTATGACTCATGTTTTTTACGCTTGCATACAAACCCACTAAATAAATATCTGATGTTCTGTGAATGTAATGTTTATAGAATGAGCCACAGATGTTATCACACAATAATGACACTAATGATCTTACAGATCGAGGACCCAAACACGGTGCATGAATAATGTTTAGCAGCACAACACGGTGATTCAAGTGTAAACTCGGCTAATTCTGTTAAAATAAATTCATCTACCACACAAAAGAAAAAACGAGTCAAACAAAGAGAAACATCCACAGTGTATCTCAAGCAATCAAGACAGATTTTGGTTGACTCGTGGCAACCAAAAATGTCCCACGTCTATCTCCAGTGACCGCTTTTGTTTGGATTTCAGATCCGTGTCCAAAATGCAAATAATCCTGCAAATCACTTCTTTTCTATGGATCAGAGCGAACGGACTGCAGCTCATGTCTGTTTTCTCAGCACCACGCAAACAAAGAATCGCCAGATGCAAGCCAAAGTTCTTGCCAATGAATGCTGTGTTTGGAGCCATGTACTGTTTGTCATTTTGTGATGTGTGGAAAATATTAAAGTTGACTATTTTTTATTTTTTGAATAATAAATTGATAACTTTGATTTCTTAGAGAAAAGTTATTCTTTTGGATTAAAGTGGGAGTGTTGTGTATTTTCCAGCCACATATTTTAATTCTCTACCACTTTCTAATAACACAAGCTGCGTTTCCACTGCAAATGTGCACAAAACGTTGTCGATATGCTGTTAATGTAAAAAAAACACAGTTTCACAATTGCAGTGTTTCCATTAAGTAAGAAATGCTATTGAAGTCACGCATGAATACATTTGTTCTTGCGATAAGTCATTACAAACATGGCGGCAAAGGATTTAAACACTAGAAGTGTAACGATACATCGATCTATATCGATATATCGATTTGAATGGCTCATGATTCAGCTATATCGTGGCAAAATGAAAATCGTGATCTATATCGTCATCTTAGTCTGGATGACAATCGATATCATATGCCCATCTAACACAGTCATTGTGTTAGATGGACATATGATATCGCATTATATCGATCGCAGACTTGTGAATTGAATTGAATGGAAATCGTATCGTGACAGACTTTATGATATTGAGAATTATCGAATCGTCACCGGAACATATCGATGTAATATCGTATCGTGATAAAGCTGCTAATTTACACCCCTAGTAAACACATGCATATTGCTACCACAGCACTAGCGCTCATCATCAGCCATCAGAGGAGACGCCCGCGTCTTATCGAGGCTTTTGAGCGACAAGCCCCTTATACTTGGGAGTGGCTATGTATGCTGCATTTTTTGGAAATTGTAGTTGGTGAGTTTACTAATTTCTTTTACAACTTTGGCGATTTTATTACTACTTATACTTCCTGTTGTCTTCTTCTTGTCTTTTTGCCAGTAGAAACAGCCAGTTCTTGATCACGTGACTCCCGTGATGCGAAAAAAGTGTTTCCATTGCAGTTTTGCGAAATACACAAATTTTGATATGTCCGAAAAATCACCTCATCCTAGCGCAAAACCATTTTGTCGAAATCCCAAGTTTTTTTGAACTGGACGTGTTTTCATTGAGCAAATTTATTTTCGAAATTCTAATTTGCGCATTTTCATGGTCAATGGAAACGCAGCTAGTGTTACCTTCAGTTCATAAAAAATAAGTTTGACTTTACATCTAAAAGCCTTGAAATTGGCCTCTGTCTTTTTAAGAACCTCCTACCATTTCTTACACTCCCACTTCAGCGCATGTTCACAACATTGCTTTGAGGGGAGGGGTGCTCTCTCTGGGGTGGGAGTGCAGCTGCAGACTGAGCTCCAGGGAGGAGCTTTGTGCATATAGGCGGAGCTTTGTAGCAACAAGAGTTTAGGCAGCTCCACATGGCTACAGGAGTGTGAAGGATTTCTCAAACATGCATAAAAGAGTCAAAGCAACACTCTGGGTATGTTTTTGATGAGGGAATTATATTATAACATGATATAAAGCTCAGTTTTGCAAAATACTCCAACTAAACAAATCAAATTGTTTATAGATTATTCAAAATAAGAACACTGTTAGTGGCAGTCCTTGAGAAGTAACAAAATGAAAATCAGATCACTTTTAAAGAACAGCTTTGAGTTAAAGACCCCTTTGCAGAGACAGAGCTCTATCTCTACTCTCTCTCACAATCTGGTACCTGAGATTTCCACAGGATAACTGAAGCAGGGGCAAACTAAGAAAAGCGACTACACTGGACAAAACCTGTGTTAAAACCCAAATAAAATCTGTTTCTTTTTATCTTCAGCACGAAGCCAAAATTCAGCCCAGTGTCAAATGACTCTGTTGTATCTCTGGGACTACGTATCACCTCCAGCCTGATGAGCACTGATGTAAACGGATCAGCCAGTGAGTGCAGCTCAGACCAGAAATTGAGGGGGAAAAAAAATGTTCAGCCACTGCAGCGACTCCCAGGAAGGCTCTGAAATTTACAGGAGCACAAACACACAAATGAAGAAAAATACAAGGGATCCATTTTACCCGTCTGCACGGCATCTGGCAGCTCGCTCTCAGTTCTGCTCCACAGAGCCACCTCCCACAGTCCGGCAAAAAAAACTATTTGTCCTAAAAAGTCATGCTTATCAGTGGTTTTGGTCGACCATATCCTGAAGGATTGTCAAATGTCATCTCTTCTCATTGTAGGAGTCTGCAGGACTGCCCTCAGGAGCCACTGGGGGTAACAACACTGCCAGCGGCGTAACCAATTTCTGAGGGTTAGAAACTTGCACGGATGCTCTTCTTTTAACCTAAAAAGGTTTCAGTTCTCCAGGCACAGACGATTACGGTCTATTTCTTTCAAATAAATTATTCATAAAAATGTTTACATTTCTTTGCAAAATGTCACAGTATCTGCATTTTATTGGTAAAAGTAAGTCTGAATGAAAGAAGGTAAGAAATAAAAAGCACTGGTTGAGATGTTAATCAAATAAAACTGTGTTGCAGAAACAAATATGCAGTGATTTAAATACAGAACATAAACTAACACTTTTTCATTTCACCTATATGATCAAAGTGCGTCCAACTGTTCAGAAGAAAGTGCAGCATATAGTGTGAGCGTCAATCAATCACATAAACCGAGGTAATTAGGTTTTCTCACAACAGCAATAATATGGATCTTAGCTGCACTTTGCAAAATGAATCAGCTTCCATTCTGGGTTGGAGCAGCTATGAGCAAGAGGAGCATGTGATAACCAGATGCACAACAGCTAGCAGCAACAACCGAGGTGAGACAATAAAAACCAGAGGATGTTCAATATCAACAGTAAAAAAAAAAATAAAATCAGCACACACAGCAAAGCTGGAAGAAGCATTCCTGCATGGAAATGGTTTTACTCTAAGTGCTCAACTGAGTCATCCCTGCAAGCCCCGCTTTGACAGCCACACACCTCCCACATCTCCCATCTCCACAGCCTCTGGGTGTGGCTAATCACTCCGTAGCTTCATCATCGCCCAGATGACAGCGCCGGCTATAAAGAGCCACTGTTTAGAGCAGGCGTGGCTGCTGCAGTGGACTGCTGTAAACACAATGGGCTTGTTTTCCCAGACATGAAGACGGAGCATCACAACACTGCGTTTGATAAAAAAAAAGGACGACATTCTCTTTCCAAGCACGGCAAAATAAAACTCTCTCACTTTCTTTGCAGTTCAGACAAAGGGCTTAGGAGGATTTACTCGGGGCGCTAAGAGTTGGTTTATGCTGATTTGCCCCCCTGACTGATTATGATAAGAAATGGCTGACGGCTAGCTCGCCCAGTCCTGTGTTGACCTCCACAATCCCTCTGGCTCTAAGGCACCGGAGGGTCTGCACTATCTGATCCCAATGGCTAAACATTAGACTGTGCTGAAGCATGCAGAAACCTTTAGCTCCAAACGCCCGTGCCTTTTCTTTCCCTGGCTCACGTGCAGCAGGTTTTCAGTAATAAGAACCCATGTATAAAATTATATAAAGAAGAAAATAAAATCAGAGTTATGCAATGCCTCCTTTTCTTTATCCATTTTCATTGTTACTGCATTAGAGCAAAATGACCTTACATCTATCAGGGCAGGGCATCGCATCCCCCTATATATAAATTTAATTCTCCCGATAAATTAGGATTGATCACCAAGCTCTAGGCCACAATCAGCATCCATGATCTAATCAGAGTTCGGCCTCGACAGAAAAGGATACTTCCATAAATAAAAACCATATGAGCGCCGGCAAATGCCTATAACAGTGAGGCTAAATTTGATCATCCTCTTCCTCTCCACAGGTGTGCTTTTAGTGTTCTGCCTTTCATAGACTGCCAGCCGGATAAAATGCTCACCATGTGTAACCTCGCTGTTGTTTTCCTGCACTGGGGCTTTTACATCATACTTGCATCAGCGGATGTGAGCGCCACATGCAAGAGTCAGTGCTAAGCAGGTAATGCCCCTGGAAGCCTGGCTGGGGTGATCCCAGGGAGACAGAATCTGTCAGAGGCGCCTTGCCCGGCGACACCCAGGGTAATAAATTACCCAGAATTAACACATCATCCTATGCTGCACACAGCAGACACACTCAGCTCACACCATGGGGCTTAATGGATCTATTAACCAAATGGAGGCAGGGGTACTCTGCTTCAGAGTTAAATTTCATGTTTTTAGAGCTAAAATAATCCTGAAGGCTGAGGAAAATATAATCTTTAGCTTGGTTTAGTTCTTGGAAAAGCACTAAAGGCCAGATTTGGACCTAAAAAAGGTTTTATCTGGACCCAGATCAGCTGTTAAATTTCAGCAGGATTAAGTTGTATTTTTCTTAACATACAGTATCTTGAAGTAAATAGTTTCTTAATACACACACATACTTACAGTATACATATACGTATAAATAGCACAATAAGTAAGGAAATTTGTATTCAGTAGATTTTTTTTTTGTTGTAAAAATGCTTCTTGGCAGTAAGTCTCATTCAGTCAGAAAGCCTTTTAATTTAGGTTTTAAACAGTGCCACATTTGTAAGAAACAGGCATTTGTGAGATGTCAGTTGTGAACGTTAAAAAATTGCCAAATCTTCTCTACCAAACAGCTTATTTTTCTGTTGCTACTGACTCTTGTTTTCAGCTTCTGGTATCCTCAGGTGCTGCCAATCAGGTGCCCGCTACAAGACTTATTGCCATTAAACTTTGTTATAACAAAGAAATAATCTACCAAACACACCTTACTTTTTGTTCTCTTTAAATAATAAATGTAATGTATTACGCACTGCAACTTTTCCAACATCTATGGCTACGTTCACACTGCAGGTCTTAATGCTCTGTTCTAAAAACATCATGTTTTCTGGCGTGAACGTTTTTACGGACGAACAGTGTGAACTCTCCACAGCACTGATGTGACATGTATGACGTCACATTCAACTTGCTGTTTGTTTACAGAGCTAGCTAAACATGCTACACGTAGCATATCAATTTTGAAGTTGCTGTTAATTCAGAGCTGATTAAATAATTATCTGACCTGCTTGTTCAGTTCAGTGTTTACGTCTGAACCTGCTTCTGACCGGATGCTCCGGTGAAGCATTTTATTTTTGGAACAAAGTGCTGGAAGTATCGAACTGTAGTATCGATACGGTTCGCAACGAAGTTGGATGTTCCTATCGTATGATTTTGTGGATTCTCAGTCATCCAGGAAATGGAAAATGAAAAGAAAAAAGACGAAGCAACTGGACTTCTGTCTTTTGTAGCTAGAGACATGTGGAGCTAAAGATTTAAACAGCGCGACTGGAAGTTAGCGTCTTTATCGATCCGCTCGCCCCCACCTCACTGATGAAAATGTCGAACATAATGTGACGCGACAGTTCAGACTGCAGTCACTTTGAAAAACATCAGATTTGAAAAAAATACAAAAAAAAATCGGATTTGTCACGTTTAAACGGTCATAAAAATAAATCACATAGGTTACATGGGGAAAAAAAAAAAAATTCGGGTGGCATTTGCCTGCAGTGTAAACATGGTCTTTGGTAAAAAAAAATTTAGCCAGTTTCTCCTAAACTTTATAATAATTCATTATTATTACTATATTTTGAGAGCTAATGCTCACTGACATTGTGTTATGGAAGGCTGTGCAGAGTGTTGCTCCACCAGTAGGCCAAAAATCTCATTCACCCATAGAGCCATTAGGGTCTTTACCTCAACAGTTAGAAGAGGGGGTGGGATGCAGGCTGGAACAGGAAACAAATGCACTGACATTTATATTCTTGTTGCACCCTTTGCACTGGCTTTTTATGATCCTCGCTGTATTTTCCTGCCTTTTCCTATTTATACCATTTATTATGGTTGGCTGCTGTTGTATGGTATTGCATAATGTGGTTTTAGTCTGACTTGTGTTTTATTCTTATGTTTTTAGTGTCAAAACAGCATTTTTTATTCATTTCATTTGAGATCATAAGAAATCTATACAAACAAAATGTTCTGAGGAAAACTCCAGCAGCCTTTTATCACCTGTTTGAAAAGAGCTCTGGTATGTTTCTTTATGATCATTAAAACATACCCTTGTGTTGATGTCTGTCACTGAAAGAGGGTATAAACTGGAGTTGTGTTGCTTTTATCTACCTGGTATCTTTGGCTTGCAACCAGCGCTCTGACATGCTGATAATGTGACACACAGCAAAACACAAATTTCAGGGCTAGCGCTCTTTCATCACCAAAGGTTAAAAAGAGAGCAGTGAAAGGTTTACAGAGGTTTTCATTGCTCTATGACTCCGCTGACATGTATTGACTTTGGCACAGGTTATGGACACTGTTAAAATTAAAAGTCGCCCCTCCTGAAGGAAGGAATAAAAACGAAATGAAAACTCTGTGACAGACGTTTTATTGTGTTACAGCAACTGTTTCAAGGGCTGAAGCTTTGAACATCTTCAATTTTTAGGTTATTTCATTTTTTATCCTGCTAAACTTAGTATTTCCTCTTTTTTTCCAGTTTTTGCACATTGTGCGTGAATTGAAAAAAAAAAACCTCTGGAGTAAAAATGAAATTTTCATGAGTGGTTAATAATTAAAACTGAAAAGCATAAAAGTTGGAAACTTAAACTTTACTGGAAAGGTATGCTTTTACAGGATACACAGAAAGAAAAGAAAATAATAATCCAGCACAGTTTCTTATTCTACAAATGTGAATCCGAATTCTCATATTTGCTTTCATTCAGAAAGTTTCTGTTCAAACAAAACAAAAGAGAAATTGTTGCTGTTAAATGTCACTACAGTGCTGCATGGTTTCAGGCTAGCCTGAGTAATTTACTCGTCTCGTGTCTTTCAGCTGTGTGTGCACTTGATGAATGTGGGGATAATTACTCTGAAACAAAGATTGTGAGACAAACGTGCACAGTCTCGTAGTGTGGACCCATCTTTTGTTGCCGTCCGCTCAGAGCCACTCCGTCCTGCCGCCGCCACCGTCCTCACTGCGCCCATTAGTTTATTAATAGGAGAGATGAATGGGCAGGTTTTAGAGAAGCTGCAGAAGTCAGGTGACGTGCAGCAACTCGGCATACAAACCTGAACACGGAGACATGCAGGCAGGGTCATGTGACACCAGGGCTTGTATGTAAGCTAAGCTTTGTTATGAGATACGTCTCACTGAGGTTCTGTTGAACTAGTTTTCATCAGGAACAGATTTCCTCTGTCGTAGACCAAACATGAGTAAATATGAGAATTGGCCATTTGGAAACATGTTTTTTAATGTTAACATGCAAAGCTACAGAAGTTAGACTTGTATTCGGTGTTGCTTACGCTGATTACCATGAGCAGCCAAAAAGGTGCAAAAGCTGTCCTGCTTGTGTGCTTTAATGCAAATACTTATAATGTTCTTTCAGCTTTTAGTTCTTTTAATAATATGAAATCATGCATTAATATGTCATAGATGAAACTACTCTGAGGCCTACAACCCTGTACAGGGGCAAAACTGCACTTCCTTTTTCCATTTCTGTTAACTTACAATCTGTCGTTTAAATATACTGCTGACATGTTTGGTATCAGAAATCTCAGAATGTTGGATTAAAGCATATTTCTACATCCATTAAACACAGTTACAACCAAAAACAGTTGAATCAGTAAGTAAATGAATGTACGAAATGGTGTCAAACACAAATCTAACTATGTTAGAGCAAATCTGTAAAAAATAAATAAATTAAAATAAAAAAACGTAAAAATCATGTAATAATTTTTATTTGTTTTATTTTAATAGGGTTTAAAAAAATAAATGTGTGGGTAAAAAAAAATCAAGCATTCAAAAACAAGGCTTTTCAGGCATGTAATAAAAAAATATATAATTTTTACAATTACGAACTTAAGATTTAACATTTGTTGATGGTACCAACATGGTCCATCCTGTGCAGAATGGCAAAATGCTGAGTTTCTTCTTTACTAAAACCTCTTTAACTTTGCTCTAGTTTATTTTAACAGCATGAATCTTTGCAAATGTCATGTTAACATCTAAATATATGGTTCTGGAGAGATTTTAGCCTTATTATATTGTCAACGCAAAAAGATTATTAAAAATTCAGGTGGGAGAAAAATAAATCACATTTTGTTTCTGTTCCATCCTCACTATCTCTAAAACAACAGTAGCTGATTTGATACATTTCTGATAAAATCTCACAAATGTTAGCTTTATTTTGATACCAAGATTATTTAAGTCATGTTTGTAAATGCTGGCACTCAATTACATTTTATCACTTTATTTCATAAACAAACATCAAGAAAAACAAAACTGAAAAGTATAACAAAAATATTTGCAGCTAAGCATAATATTAAACATACTAAAGGTTTACCTGCACTGAAACATTATTGTGTTTACATGCTGACACTGCCCAGCTCAGCAGAAATGACAGGATTCCAAACACTGCAGGGTGAGAGCGTATCTAATCTGGAGATTGTTAAGTGGCAGCGAACTGCCATTACAATTGACTTTTTTACAAGTGCAATAACTGGGAGGGCAATGTGGCCACTGGGAACTAATAAAGAGTTTAGATACCAGTTTGTGAATGTTTCAAAGTCCCGAGTTGATCTCTATCTAACCAGATCACATTCAGATTACAAATCAGTTAGAAGTAGCCAGTGCTCAGACAAATTCACTCAAGAACATAAATTGTTTTTACCATTTCAGGATAAATCTTCAGAACTAACCAATCATGAATATTATTTATTTTTAACAACACCTCATATGGCATTGATTAAAGTAAACAGATGAGTTTTACTAGTGCTGGGCGATACACCAATTCGTACCGAAAACCGTTTTTTATTTTTGTTATATGAATTTTCTGAATACCGGACACACCGGTATAAATAACCTGACCACGTTCTGGATGTTTCGTCATGCGCACCAGGGAAATGTTTCCCAGGGGACACTTTTCTTCGTAGCACCGCTATGCGCATTAGCAAGCTAATGCTATTGTTGGATCAGCTTGTTGGAGTAAATGGCGGTGGGCGGCGATTCCACTGTCTATAGTCACTGACATTAAAATAAAAAAATCCCATTTTAGCCATCACTGAATGGAGTAAACAACTGTTAGATTTAACTTGCAGCGTTAATGCTTGGAAACTTTAATGTGCTTTTATTGTGAAAAGGGAAAGTAGTTTTGTACTGGGATTAAGTTGACTGGTGCACCAAGCTGAGCTGTCCTGTTAAGCTTTAATAAATAACACCAAAAGACAGACCTGATAATAGATCTTTCTTAACCCTCCTTTACGGTTATATTGGCAAAAAAATGAATCACAAATAATTGTGGTATTTAGCCGATAACAATTAATGACGATTAATCCTCTGGAGTCCCTGGACACCCTTTTGTCCAAGTCACATGACCAATTTAGTGGGAAAGATTTGCTCTTTGTAAAATTCTGTTCTAAATTGTGTCAAAATTGTAGACCTCAGGCTATACATCGCATTTTAAATTGTGTTGATAGATAAATAAATAACTGAACTTTTTTTTAACGTTCGTCATATTTGAAGCAGAGAGGAGCACTGAGCGGACTGACCGGAGTAATCAGTCTGCCTGGTGGCATTGATTGTATTAATTGTCAAGTGCCAAAAAATAATTCACTAATGTTTTTCTGACGAATAATTGCACATGATACGATGATCCCCAAACCTACCCTCCTCCATCACGACCGTACCAAAATGCGTGGCTGTTGTCTGCAACCAGGCAAAGAAACAAAAAAAGATATATACAACAAGGCAGAGAAGGAAAGCTGTAGAGGAGGGAAACAGCGAAACAGACAGAGATACAGTAAAAGAAAAAAGTCAATAAATAGTTTTAACGATGTAACGATGATGATGATGGTGGTTTGCTAATCAATAAGCAACGTTTGTATTTTTTATTATCAGCTGAGCTGTGATGAAAAGAAAAATACTGTCAAATACCGTGATACTGGTATAATTGTTGAAAATACCATGACATAAAAGCACTAAGTTTTACAAGAACAAAGATCTAACTCTGGCCACCAATACTGCTTTCCGGACCACTAATTCTGAGACTAACTCTTTGTAATAAAAATTTTCCACATAGCACAGACGATGGAAGGCTAAATTTTCCTCTACCCAGAGTGCGGAACGTTACGGTTCAAAAGAAGGATGACCTGCTTAGGAGCACTCATTGTCTCCTGTTTAAGTGGGGTCAAGAAAGACCCCACTGAGTCATGAACACAAGGGCTCATCAGAAAAAAAAAAGACTACTCCTTCTAACCCAGCAAACTATGCAACATCGTTGAAGAACAAAGACCAGCTTTATCCCCACACTTAAGGTGCTCTTCTCCTGAAACCTCTCTGGAGGTGAAATTACTTCATGTTTAATAAGAAAGCTAATACCCAACGAGAGACCCGGTAACAAAATCTAAACTCCAACTATCACTCAGGATCTGACACAGCATGTTAGCACATCCGTCACAACAATGAACAGAAAGTTCTGGAGGCAAAGAAAGGAGAGAATAAAATACTGAACAAATAACACTTAATTGAGGTCAGCGTGATTGAACGCTGCGAGGCTGGAATGGTTTTAACATAGGTTCCAGATGGCAGGTTGTTATTTCCCCGTGCCCTGCTAATACTGCAGGATTTGATGCTGGTAACCTGAGTGTCCCCTGGGTCCCCCTGGCTCCTCCACCGCGCTGAAATCAGGGCCAAGCTTCCTCCGCTTGCTTCTCTGCAGGTTTACTCAACTTTAAAAGTGTTTGACTACGGTGGAGGAGGGGTGCGTAGATGTGTGTGTGGGGGTGGGGGGGCGGCTGTGCAACGGAAACAAAGCACGTTAACACCATCTATGTGTTTAACAAGTTTGGAGACAAGCTGGGGTTTCCTTTAAATCCGCACTGGATGGTGGTTCGTACTCCTCGACAGCAGGAGGGAATTCCTAACCTTTCTTCCCTTTTTGTCGTCTAATAAACAAAAACACATTTATTTATTTTAAAGCCTAACATACATATCAATATCTCTCACTCCCCAGAAAAGTTTTTGGGAAAAAAAGACCCAGAGCAATGATGCATCTCTGAAACTGTTCCTCCAGTCTTGTTTTTGTTATCTTGAGATCTGAGAGCTGACGCCACTGCTGAGAATTCCTTTAATATTATTCTGGATCTTGTCCAAGTTTAGACTGTTCTTTTTTTCATCTCCAATTTCAGTTGTTTATTTTAAAATGCGCCAAGCAGATGAATAAGATTCTAATTTCAATGTATAATTCAAACCTTCATTCTTCTCACTCGCAGCCTAAGGCTTCAGCTAAACTGACACATTTGCAGACATGAAAAAATAAATAAAAATGCAGTGTTTGCGAAAACACGTCGGACCGTCGGACATTACCGACGTAAATTACAATTGTCCGGCGAAAAACTTGAAAT
>JAUBOC010000077.1:4268671-4281565 GCA_032275365.1 Anablepsoides cearensis
GGGAAAAGTTTCGGTTTTGGTATTGCGTTCGGGTCCGCACGAGAAATCATTTCGGTCCGGATCCGGACCGCGGTCCGTTTATAGGTGACCCCTGATCTAAGCCATCAGTTGAGTAAATTCATTTAGTTGTTCACAGGAGAGATTTATCCTTCTTTTTAATCAGACTGGGTGATGTTGACAGAAACAGGCCAGGGTCATTATCATTTATTATTTTATTTTTTTTACTTGTCTTAATTAGTTTGTTTTAAGCTCTTTTGGTTTCTCTTTATTTTTATTCAAACCTTTTTTTTTCTCCTTTTCACGATGGTAACAAAATCATTTTTGGTTTTAATTGTCTCAGATTACTCTGCCTCACTTTAATAAGCTTGTTATAAAAACAACAGCTGCAAACTACCATGACTGATGTAGGCTTAAATTACATAATTGCATTTCTTTTTTAGAACAAGTCTGTAATTTGTTTTGTTTTCTATTAAGTGGAAATCTGTTGTAAACAGAAATTGGTTGCAACCCACAACACATATACATGAACAGACCCAAACAAATAAAACCCAGTGACTAAACAGGAGTTATGAGCTTGTCAGATGACAACAATAAATAACTTCGGCTCTGGCTCCAGCTGCGCTCTAAAAAACACGTACGATGGTTTTGTTCCAACTCAGCACAACTGCAGTGTTTGCAGCCATGATCTAAATCTCATAAGCTCTCCGTGTTTCTGCTCGTGTTCAGGAACATATAAAAACATTCGGCTCTACATAGAGCTAAAAGGAGGCCAGCCTGGAAAAGCTTTGCTTTTTTCCCATGAAAGTCCAGGTAACTAATGTCTGCAGTCAGACCAGGATTAATACAGACGGCGCAGAACCCAGTTATAGCTGGTAGTTTTAATGTCTGCTCCCGTCTTACATTGTTGTTTTAGCTCTCAGAATTTATTTTTGTGATGCAAAATGGCATCTATAAAAGGTTATAAACAACACATTTTAATAGCAAGTTTGCATGTTTTAGCACCATCTGCTCCTTGTTGTGTTTTAAGTATACCGTGTTTTAAAACTTGTGGAATATGTTGACTTTGAATTATTTAAAAATTCAGCAAACAATAATGATGTGTGTATTTCATGAACACTCATTAAAATTACAACACAGAACATGGTTTTATTCAGATTTAACTCGTTACAGAAAAGCTTGGTCAGGACTTTTATAGGCTACTTAATAAGCATCGGCTCATTCTTAACGTGCAGAATGTTTGGTACAATATATGATGTCTAAATTAATATGATATGAAGGCAAATGTTTAAATTAATAAGTTTTTTGCAGAGGGGAAAAAACTCCCCTTAAATAAAAGTTAGTTTTCAGAAAGTTAATTTTATATCCAATAAATTTTCCAGAGTTTGCCCATGTAATTTTAATGACTGAAAACAATGACTGAACATAAAATGTGTAAAAAGGAAGTCATGAATTTTTTAACACCCTCCCCACCACCACCCCTTCCAGCCCGACCTCTGAATGCAGAATTTGTTGGCATATGCTCATTTAAACACAGCAAGGTGCTGAACTGAGGCAATTAATCAAACATCTGTTAAACCCGACGCACAACTCGGTGTTCTGGTATTGTGATCACTTTAGTTTAAATGTTCTGAGTCCAGTGCACCACCTGCACTGGAACCCAGCACACTGTGTTCTGAGAATTATTTTACATCGCAGGTTAATCTGAGGGGGCTCTAAAGGTGTACGCACATTTTGTTTCCAACAAAGGGAAACATTAGAGACTAAACAGAACACGGTTATGAGCCGAAGGCGTGTGAAATGTAACATGGACTTAGGCTGATAATTATTTTGATAACACTAATTATAACTGATAATAGGAACACTTTAGATTTTAAGTTTAAACAAGCAGCATAAGCTTTGTCAGAAGCTAATGGATAGCCTTTTCCTCCCAATATTGCTTAATGCTCCTCTTTTTAAATTGAGACATTTAAGAGAAAGTGTCCTGCTTATTTTTCAGGTTGTGTGTTGAATGATGGTTGGCATTCGTTGATCTGAATTCCGGAGTGCAGGTCGCAGGAAGGCAAGCTTAAAACCATGAAATGTTTTTATTTTAGTAGGTGAAACAAAAAAAAAAGGTACAAGGTGAGACAGAGAGCCAGGACTAAACAGGGAAGCTTTGGGTTAAGATCTGATTAAGGTGAAGTGACAACAAGGAGCCTAAATCTGCTGGGAGGGGCGTTTACTGAGTGAGAACAGGTGTACTGATAACAGACGAGGCACAGGTGTGTGTGTGTGTGTGTGTGTGTGTGTGAGACGAGGCACACGGGGAAGCAAAGGATAAACTTCAGCTGGAAACAAAAAAACAAAACCTAAAAATGCCAATCTGAAACAAAAAAACTAAACCACTGATTGCGAGCAGAAAATACCAGCAGACGAACTACACACAAACAGAATGACGAACTGAAAACATAAAAAAAGGGTCTCAAAAAGAAAACCACACCATTTCAGCGTGTAAAAAAATAGGGATGCACCGATATAAAAATTACAAACACACTTGAGTCTTTTTTCAATACGATAAATAAGCGACCAGCCTGCAGACATGGCTCTACTTCAGTTACTCCTGGTTGTGCACAGTCACTATAACTTAATGCGTTCCAGTAGTCCTGGAAAGTGGTAATTTCCCTGTTCCCATTGGTAGATTTAAACTGGAACTGGAAGAAATGAAACTGCCCCCAGTTTTGATTTCAAGATGGCGGCTACTCGCAGCTTTAGCAAGTTAACTGTAACTTTTACTGTTAATCATCTTTCTTAAAATTTTTTGTGCATGTTTTTTCACTCGCACAAGTAGTGTGTTTTCTGTGCAGTACTGTACGTATTAAAATCAATGTTTATTTGCATGACTTGCGTAGTAGAGCTCTCTTTTTGTCATTGTTTATATTGTAGCATTGTAGCTAGGTTAGCGGCAGCAATACAGTCGCCTGTCGGCTAACAGGAATGCAGTTTCATATGGTTTGTTGGGAAATGACGTCACTACCATTTACCAGTTCCAGGAATACGATGTAAATGGAACGCAGCAACTATCATGATCAAACATGTACTACCTGAACAAACATTTCCCCTCCAAAAACAGAAACACAAAGAGCAACAAGCGGGAAATCAATATCAGACATTAATATCAGCCCAGTTTGACTTATGGGACCAATATTGGCATGCTAAAAAATGACCAAATTTGGCTGATACCAATGTTAATGTCGATATATCATGCATTCCTAGTAAAAAATAAAAGTTAAGAGCTTAAACCTAATTTTATAAAGATTTTATTCTAATTTTATTTGTAAAAATGCCCCTGTCTAGTCTTTAAAAATCTTCAGTGACCAGAATCATAAACTCTGTCCTCTAGAAACAATTAAAAACCAGCCCTTTCTGGTCAAGTGCTCCTGTCTTAGTGTCAGTGGGCGATGAAATGGCTCTGAGAACACACGGGACAGAGAGTTTCCACATGGCGTGCAAAATATTAAAAACACTTCATCCACAGATAATGTGCATCAACAGTATTAGAGGCTATCATGTTCAGAACTGAATATCATGTGGCACCTGTTTTACATTTTAATTAAAGAAACATAAGCAGCTGAACCAGCTAAAACGACAGAATAATGTATTATGAATCTGATTCATAATTACTGAGCGTGAATCTGAACCATCACTACCACTTTTATTTAAACTGAAACCAGGGTACGGTTTGAACGTGACACATTTTTCATGAACTGGGTGGCACAATCCCAGTGATTCTGCATGAAGTGTGCTCAGAGGGAAAATGAGCAGAGTAAAAATAAATTTAAAAAAAGTTTTAAATGAAAAAACAAAACAAAAATGCGAATGAAAATTGACTTTGCCCTAAAATGAGCCCAAAAAGCATTATTTTCACTAAGGTGTCATTTAACACAAAACCGCATCAAATGAAGCCAAGCAAGAGGGACATGAGGCAGTGTGTGGGAGGCTCAGTGGGCAAAGGGACACACAGAGATGTGACACAGCTTTTTTCATCCTGATTATGTTTTTTTCTTTTTTAAAGATTTAATAGACAGAACGAGGAAACAAACTGTCACTTTCCTTGCCTTAAAATGGTCATAATCTGGTACAAATCTCTGAATAAACCTGCCGTTACTCATGTTCAGTGTTTCCTGCCGTGTGACATTTGGACAACAGGAGTTCTTTTTGAAACATTTGGGAAACAGAGCACTCATTTGTGAATCCTGCGGTTCTGCTGTAAAGACCTGCAACCATACCGCCTCCGAAATGAGTCTGAACAAGCATTTTATACCAAATTCAGAAAAGTTAAGCTCATCTAGCAATAGACTCTCTGTGTTCCAGAAAACATCCATAACAGCGTCATCTGCAAAACTAGAATGTAACACCGCAAGAAAACAGCAAAGGTTTACCCGACTCTGATCAGTTTTGCAGATAAACATTAAACTTTGCTAAATTGCCATCTGTGAGTGGAATGCAGCCATTAATTTTAAACATATCTGCCAAGGTGAGTGACATCCAGGCGTTCTTCTATATGTAACAGCAGTTGATCATTTAGGCTGATAGTTGCACATTTTTCTTACACAAAATACTTTTGTGCAGCTCTAAAGCAGATGCATTTGACTGGAAAAAGCTGTAAGAGCACTTGGGAGACTTGGAAGGTTTGAAGTGCATGAACAGCTCTGCTGATCCACGGTGTTAATGCATGCGTGCAGAGGCAACCCCATTACTTATTGAACAGTGCACGTGTACTACATACAGAAACCACAGCAAAAATAAATAAAAAATACTTTGAGCCTGTACAGTAGATATCTGAAAATGCAATCTGGCTGTGAAATTAAAATGATGCTCTCTGGTCCAAGAATACGTTGCATTATAGTGTTAAAAGGTCACAAGCCAACATACAGGAACATTTCTGCTCCGTAACTTCTCTATAGGCCCTGTCACTGCGACGTTTTAGACAACTTTTATGTCTTAATTACTAATAAAAGTTAAATATTTGATCAATTTGTTAGCATTTTAGTATGAACCTAAAAGAGGCTTACAGTTGATTTTTATTCCATCTTCAACGCAGATGTTTTTAAAATTTTCATACGTTTGCATAAGTTGTCTAAAAAGTTTGGTTTGACAGGGCCTTTGTAATGTTCAGTTCTTTTAGTTTTCTGTCAAAGAGAAAATATTCAAACGTTGTTAGCACTGTTGATATAATTATTACTATAATTATCAATGATTTGTTATAGCTATCACAAACAACTGGCCTTACAAACACAAAAAGCATCAAACCCGGAATTTTTATTAAAAAGGTAGTTAATGAAAATCTTGGTTCAAGTCGAATAAACTGTCACTTAACATAAAAAAAACAAGTTATACATTTTTTCAGTATTAAGTGTGATATATTTAAATCTTCAATGAAAATACAAATTGATAATATTTCCATTAATATTAGATCCACTCGTTTCTTTTGCTTTATACTGGATTATTCTTTATCCTGGAAACCTCACATTAGTGCCGTAAGTACAAAGTGGTTGTTATACTAGGACAAACCGGGCACCTCATTAACAAAAACTGTGTTGTATTTTTCAGTGTTGTATCCATATATCAATCACTGCATTGTTGCTCGGGCTAGCACCCATCTAACTAAACTGGAATCTATTTTTCGACTTCAGAAACGAGCTTTAAGAATAATATTTTGTGTAAATCTTAGACGACCCTCCCAGTCACTGTTTGCTAAGGCAAATATTCTTAGTATTTACCAAGTGACTCAACTTCAAATCGCGTTATTCGTTTACAGCTCTATTCCCCAGCACTTTTGTAATAATTTTTATTTTTAATAATGAATTTCACCGGTTTTCGACTCGTAGTAGTTGTCTTATTTTGCCTCTTTAGTCTCATACAACTCAAACACAGTTTAGTGTTTTATACAGAGGGTCAAACATATCCCTCATAGAGGTTTCTAAAGAACTATTTAAACAGAGTCAAAGTATTGCTCTTAAGTTGTTTGATATTTCCATATGAGTTTGTGTTTAAATGCTATTTTAATTGTTTTATATAAAGAAATTAATTTTTTAGATAATAATAAATGGTTTTAAATTGTTAAATATAATTGTTTCTATGGAGATTGTCACTTGTTAGGCCCCTTGAGGGTTTTTCTCCATCACATCTGTTTTGTGCATACATGTCATGTTATACGAACTGTCCGTAATTTACGTGGATTTTTTGCAGGTATACGTCCTCATTTCCGTCTGATTTTGCTGCAGCCGACAGTTCACCTGCACCACCCCCCCACCCCCCTGGAGTGGGATTAATACGGATTTTTTGCAAAAATTACGTATTATACAGGTAAATGTCCAAAGGGGTTGACATGTATGTTTGTGAAACATATACATTGTTTTCTTTTTCTTTGTTTCTATGTTTTGCTGTAAAAAATAAAGAATAGGAATAATAATTTTTAAAAAATGGGTATAAATCTGTATATTTTTTCCGTATTATAAAATTTGCTTTGGTAAAAGCTGAGGCTGATTCCCAAAGCATATTTTGAGGCGTAACAGAACTTTGTTTCATAATGTGGAGTCAGCTCTGCTGGTCTATTCCGTTCATCACTGGATGAATTTAAATGAAACATTCAGCAAATGAACAATGGATGTTTCACATAATTCAACAAAAAGTCAACACGTAACACGTGGATGGCTTTAGGAGAGGCTAAAGCACAAAAGCATTCTAACAGTGATGGTCCAGTGAGGATCTGAGCACGGAGCCCCTCTGGAAAAGGTCTAAAAAATGTAAGGCCTGCAGGGGTTGTGCAAAAGCAGCTTGGGTTACACTTTTCAACAACATTTGTTGACTTTGGACCTCAAAGAACCACAACTGCTGTTACTCATCTGCAAGTAATCTGTACTTCACACGCTCAAGGTAATGTTTTGACACGGCATCGTTCATTTCATCAACAATTCTCCTCTCAAAAGAACAGAACTTCTTTTCCAGTCAATTTAATTCCTAACTGTGATTTTTGTGCTGATGACACAATATTATCTAAATAGCAGTGTAGGGTTATGTAATACTACAGTTGATAAAAATAAATTCTGAAGCAAAGCTCTGGAGTAAAGCGCCTTTTAAGTGCATTTGTATACCACCAGGGAAAACACACGGCGTAAGCATACAGAGCTACGAAAATAATCTAACGCATGAATTTTCTATGAGATGCATCACGCTTTTAAAACAGTCTCATTGCTGGCTACTGAAATTAAATAGTTCCATTTGCTTCCAATTTTGTTTTCTTTTAGCACTTCTTTAAAATCTGCTTTTGCACTTTTAATTGAGTGGGCATTAATTACTACCGAGGTTTGTAATCTCCAATAATGAACATGTTAAAGCTGTTATTATTAGCATGGTGTCCAAAAAAGAATCACATTTGAACAAATAGCTTTTACAAACTTTACCGTTCGCATCTATTCGCAGAACACAAAGAAACACACACTCTCTCTCACACAAACACACACAGAGCAGCAGTTTAAGACCCCGAGGTCTGTTTAAATTAAATCCTGTGCTAACTCTCTGTCATGTTTCACTCAAACCAGTGAGGTACAAATTAAACACAAACAGTTTAGAAGCTGCCCTTTCCCAGAGTTCTTCATCACTTCCTCTCTTACACAAACACACACAAAAGAATCAAGATGTCTGTTTGTTTATTTGACTTCGGTAAGAATTTAGCTTTTTTGTTTCAACCAACTTAATCTGATGACCGTAAGGAAACATATTTCAACTTACTCATTACTTAAAATAGACTTTACATTTTAGGTTTCTTGAAATCAGCACTGTGGAATAAAATGACTCGACACATTTTAATTTACGTGGTTTGTGAGGTGCATCAAAAGTTGAAAACTAAATACTGTCCATGGAACTGTTTCTTTTTGTTCCACCACACAGGCACTAAAGTGTTAGCTCCGGTGCCAAACTAGCTGAAAACTGTAATGAATCCTCGTATCGGGAGTGACAACACAGATGTGCAACATAATGGTCCCGGTTTGGGAGAGGAGCCAAGTCAATATGGGCTGTGTGAACGCCATGATGAATGAATCAGTGCATGATTGGCTGCATCACATGTATTTAAAGGATCCAGTACAGTTAGACTTCTTCAAGGAAGCAAAAGAAACACCTTTTTTTTATCCTGGTCTTTTTCAGATCAGAGCTGTCATAAAGTTCAAAATAAAAAAAAATAAAAAAACGTTCCATTAAATAGTCACTGGAAAACTCCGACTTTTAAAAGTCTGGTCAACTCTAATTTCTGTGACACCAATTAAATTAGCAGCTTCCTGCCTTTTTGTGGGCACCTCGTTTGGCTGCTTTTGTGCCCGACGCAATTCAGGAGCCCCAGCTTTCTGCATAAATGTCATTAGAGGATCCACAAGAACTTTTCGAAGGAAACGAAGGTGCACTACAGTTTCATATTTAATGAGACCACAGTTGCACTTATTAGCTGCATGGTTTATGACCTGCATGTGCACGGCGTGTGCGTCCTGCACAGATTCGCTGCAAACACTTATAAAAAGGAACAGAGCATCTCCACCTCCGTCTTGTCAGATTGAACATGAGTAGATTTTCTAAATAAAGATGGAAGACGTGTTTCTGGGCTTGACGTACGATCTTTTCTTTTCACTTTAAATACCAGTGCCGGTGTTCTTAAATGGACCATTAGGAATGGTGTACTCCTGTATTTGGAGTTGCCTGCCTTGACAGCACTTCAAGGTAAATATTCCCTCGGCTCTTAAATATCACAGCTCGGCCTGCTGTGCATTTAGCTGTCACAAGTCACTTGTGTTCTTTTGTCATCCGCAGAAGAACGAGAAACACCTGGGCTGCTTAAATTACTGACTGAATGCTACCAGTTGATTTTGGTTTTTGAAGATTAATTATACTTCTAAATAATGGATGCCTTTATAAAAATTAAGGATTATATGTAAATGTATACAATAAAGTTACAATAACTACTTCCTTGGAATTGAAATATGGGGAAGCCTAAAATGTGTTGTGAGATTGTTCAGAACCCGCTGCACCTACATGTGTTTCAGTTTAATTTTTGTTCCTGTTTCTTTAAAAGATCACAAATTTGGTTGTTAATAATTAATTCCTAATTATATTTATGCATTGTTTTTCTTGTTTTTAACTATTTTGCTCTGTTAAGCACTTTGTGATGTTTGTTTTTGTGAAAGGCGCTAAAGTTTACTTACTTTACTTTAAGACCAGAACTTTTGCCTTATTAGTGAGACATTTAAACTATAAATGCTTTAAATAAAAGAAAATGGCTTTGCCTTCGTTGACCTTTTTAAAGTTATGTCTGCAAATGCAGCAATTTGATCTGTGAAAGTGGGGCAACTACATAATGTTCTCATCAAAATCACAGCGTTGAAGGTGAAGTAAAGCACTCCCAGGTCATTTACAGGTCGTTACTAACAAAGTCGTTTTTAGCAGAGGTGGTAAAGTGTAAAGGTTGAAGAAAAATCTTAAAGAAAACAGGAATACTTTTTATCTATGTTTTAATATGTTCGGGTTTGATTTTAAAAGGAAGAAATTTTAAAGCGACACATTTTTGAAGAGAAAAAAGGAAAAATGTGGTTTAATTCTGCTCAAATATGAACCTGTGGAGCAAGGTTTGGTCATCTTTGCTGCTTAATATTCCTGTAAAAATTATTTATCTCACAAAATCCAGATTTTAATTATGTTTTTTTGAACAAAACTGGGTAATTCTGTAATTTAACTCAAGAGTCAAAAATGGATGAATAAAATAATCTAGTGAAAAAAGGCTCAGAACTTACTTAATACACAAAAACAATTAAGAACTCTCTACAGCAAGCATAGATCCATTACTAAAACACCCTGTTTTCTTAAATTGACACTTATGATTGCTGAAATGAACAACTTTACAGCAGAAAAAAACAATGATTTTAGTTTCTGAAGCTTTTCTTTTTGTAGAACCAGTTTCAGAAAACAGTCATTTGTGTAAAAATGAAAAACCCTACCTTTGTTAGCAAACAGAGACAAAAGATGTGCATGAAAATGAGTAATTATACTAACACACGTTTCTGGACTTTCATAAAAAAAAAACCTGGAGCTTGAGAAGAAAATCAGAAAGGAACAAGAAGAACATCCATACATCCGTCTGTCACTCCCTCTTCCACTGGGAGATCTAAAATTGGCTCGTCGGGGATATTTGAAACGTTTTGGACCAAACCTCGAGAGCTCGACTGCTGATGTAAAGACGTGGCTAGCATGCAGCAGACGGGAAAATCAGTGGCAACAACAGTTCCCAAAACCAACAATGAACCGTCACATACAGTTTCTCAAGATGAATGTCCTAAAAAATAAAAAAAACAGAACAACCAACACACTGTAGGCTTCAAAAGTCTCATTTTTTTTCACAGTGGCAATGCGAGGAACTATCCTATTTTCACTCAATTTTATATCCTCTGCTTTACTGCTGTGCCTCTGAATGTAGCACCGATGTACCTTGCTCACTTTTACACTCCGACAGGTTGAATACGGTGCCAGCACGGGGGTGCGACTGAAAACCAAACATCACAGAGTCTTACAACCCAACTCTCCCTCGCAATCCAATGCATACTTATTAAATTCACTGTTCTCACACACTGATTCAGATGCACTCGGTGCTCAAACACTGCCGGCCTGCACTGTGCATCTGCATGGGAGAGATGCAAACAAAAGGAAAATGCTCTGCATCTGTTAGCGCAGCAAAGCACCATGTTGCTGCCGAGCCTTTGTCGCGGGCGACGAGCGCATCTTGGCAGAGCAAAGTCATCCGCAGCCAAAAGCCTTCTATTCTTGTCGAAATTCTTGGTTCCATTAGTTTCTTCGGTTAAGCAGCCATGTGGACAAACAAGGACTTCTGCATGATTCGAATTCCCCGGTGAGAACAGAAGTAAAACTAACAAGAACCACAAGCGCAGTTCTGTGTAAAAAGAGTCAGAAATAAGAAATCCTGGTTGCTCCTGGGGTTTTGTCATACAATGCTTTAGAGGCTTCTAATAATTCATGCAAATCCTGTTTACTGAGAAATAAAAAAATAAAACAGACGACTCACTGCAGGTATTGTTTGCTGTGTCACATTTTTTTGGAGAGGTCAGCAGGTTGGGCGTCTGTTTTCAGTGATGGCATTTCGTTTTTGAAAAAGCCCAGGTCTGTCACCAAATGTCATCTTACCACTTCTATGTTATCTCATCACTTTTTTTTTTTTTTTTTTTTTGCAACTTGTCACGCTGACACTACGTCTCTGACATGAGCAAACTGTTAGTTTCCTTCAGGCAGACTTGTGGGCTTTATTAATATTTATAGAATAACAGCTTAAGGCCATCCCCCTTGAGAGCTATCACTCCACTTTGCTGCCTAACACGTACAAAATATATTGACAACTGCTATTTTACATCACCTCTTTCCCAGGAACATCCATGTGCAGGTGTGCAGCAGGGTTTCAAAAAATAAAAATAACGTGCCTTTTTGAAGAAATGAGAAAATACGTTTGGTTCCGTTTCCTTGCATGGCAAACAACATGTTGAATTCAATTTTGCAAAATATTTGACAGGCGATGGAAAATTCTTATTTAATAAAAAAATTAATAAATCTTAATGTCATTACATGGATGTCATAATTATTTGTGGCTGGTTGTACAAACAGGCCCTGGAGTCTCAAAGTAATGCCAGTTTCAGCAAAGTTACAATACCTTCAGCCATTATAAGCTGGATTTTGACAAGAAAGTAACATACATATGGGCACAATCAAAGGCAATGGTTTCCTTGCTGAGACACTATCTGATTGGATGGATTAGTAAAACTCACATAAAAACCGCTGCAAGATAATCCCATCGCTTTTCTGCCAAGATAACCATTTCCAGCCTGATGGCTACAGGCAGACTACACTACCCTATGATGTAGTGATTAGGGTGGCATATTTACAAAGCATAAATTTAGAAAATCAATGCACTACATCAATTCAGTTTGATTTATATAGTCCCATTTTGCAATAAAAGTCATCTCCGGGCACCGTGAAGAAAATATAAAACGTGTCTAATACAACTTAAAGAAACAAGGGGGTCTGATTTTTTTAAATAATCAAAAACAAGTTTCAAGTTATTTTTAATATCCACATGGGGTAATTTGTGCCACAGCTAGCAGGGAATAATAACAATACAGTAAATACCATAAAAACTATTATGGTGTAGGCATATCTACTGCATATCTACTAGCAACACTCAACAAGAAGTATTTAAAAGGATAACAGCAGGTAAAAATGCTAATTCTGCATCTTTTGTAGCAATAAACAGATTATCACAAACATTTACTGCCCATCCCCGTCCCAACAACAGCAAGAAAAAAGAAAAATAGTTGAATAGAAGCATCTTTCTGCTGTAATAATTTATTTTGAAAGTAGGGATGCACGATATATCGGCAATAATATCGGTATCGCCGATATTGGTCACTTTAGCATATCAGTATCAGTCCGATATGTAAAACTGGGCCGACATTGACATCCGATATTGATTTCCCTTTATTTAATTTTGTGTTTCTGTTTTGTGAGGGGAGATGGTTAATTGAGCGGCATCTGTTTGATCATGATAGTAATAATGACGCGGCGCGGCCAGGAATAACTGAAGTAGAGTCATGTCAGAGGTCTCATCATTTATTTACAGAATTAAAAAAAAAACAAGTGTGTTTGTGTAATATCAGTATATATTGGTTATCGACCATAACAGCAATATTATATCAGATATCGATATCGGCTGAAATTTTCGTATCAGTGCATAGGGATGGGTACCTTTGGCATTTGAATCGATTCGGTACCAATATCCGGTACCTGGGAATTGGTACCGGTACTCAACGGTAC
>JAUBOC010000077.1:4304788-4319156 GCA_032275365.1 Anablepsoides cearensis
AGTCTTTATTTTACAGTTAAAATATATGTTTATCAAATAAAGTCTCATGTTACAACTAATCAGGGATCCCTTTAATACTAGGCTACACACATCTGCTATGTCTTTGCTAGAGTGTGTCGGAATGGATTTTTACCTGAAAATCGCTATATTTTTGTTCTTTGTTTTGAATGATTTCAAGCTGGAAGGAAAAAATGTTGGAATGAACTAGAAATGAAATACTTTTTGAAATTTTAAAATGTAAGGAGTAGAAGGTACATACAGTATAACTGTGTCAATATGTATGAAACAAATAGGCTGAAAAATAACCAGTATAGTAAGTAATTGTTTTTTGTTTGTTATTTGACACTTGTGCATCTTGACAGCACAGTTCTCACAGGTGTCCCTGTGTCCTCTCTCCCCCTCTAGTCAGTAAAAACTGTAAACTCATAACTCATTCCTTTTCTATAACTACAATCAATTTTAATGTTTTTAAAATAGTACCTAATATTTAATTTATTTAATAATGTTGGTATTAAATCTTGAGTTTGGCTCTGATTTTGTGAGTGTATTAACTGCAGTAATTGAGATATTCCACTAACTGCTCATCTGAGAGACTCTTTAGGTCACTCACTGGAAAGTGTCTCATCTGAGAGTAGTTTTCCCGGTGCGTGATCCAGCAAATATACAGTGTCATCACAACCAGCCTGCACCCCACAAGCCTGCTTGTAAGAGCTCTCAAAAATGAAGTAGCAGCCAGCAGCATATGTAAATGACTGAATCAGTACAGTGTCTCTGTCTCGTTACATCTTGTTTCTTTCAGAGTGTGAGGGGTTGGGGCTAAGTGCCATCCTGCACAGTTAAAGAACACACCTACTCCAGGGATCGCTCCACTTTACTCAGCTCTGAGGGAGTTGTTGAGCTTTGAGAAGAGAAAGGATTCAAGAACCCGACATCTTATAATGAAGGATGATGTTTTTTTAAGATTTTGCACGTTTTAAAATGTATTCTGTAAAATACTCAAGTTGTAGCGGACAGTGGTTCAAGAGGACCAAAAAAAAAAAAAAAGGCACACAACCAGTCCGGGAGGTAATAATTCAAAATAAAGATTTGATGCATTAAAACAAAAACCAAGTAGGTGTCACAAAAAGGCTTGAACATGAACAACTTCCATAAAAGATCTGACAAAGAGTGAATAAAACCAAGGAGCTTATAAACAAAGAGAGAGGAATGGATTAAACATTTTTAAAGAAAACTTCCTTTCAACCTCACAGATATTAAAGATCAGACAGTATATTCTTTACTATCTTCTAATAACTAATCTGAAAAAAAAAGTATTGTTTTTAAAAATCTTATAACTATCTGTAACTGCCTAGATTGAGAGAAAAGCTGTGTCCAAATTCAGGGGCTGAGTGCTTCAAAGGACCCGGACTACCTGGTGTAGGTGGGCCGGGTCCTTGGTGGACGGTGAAAACCGGATAGAAGTGGCTGTGAATTTGGACGGTCTAGTCTTCTGCTTTGATCCCGCCCTTACCCCCGGTGGCTGTCCAAATTTGAGGACTTATCCGATGCGGCCGACAAATGCATCCTCCTTTTTCCCCGATATGAGGGACCGGTCCGATGAATCCTTCTCTGAGCACCATGTCCCATAATGCATTGCAGGCCGACCGGAAATGTATTTTCCTGCTCGTAATGGCGGACTAAGCAAGGAAAAGGAGTACAGTTTTAAATAAAAATCTGTCAGTATAAAAATGAAAAGTTTCAAGCGGTTGTGTTGTTAACCGTTTTATCATTTGTATAGACATGTTTTTATTATCATAATACTAATATTGATAATTTGCTAATTTTGATCTATTTTTTTGCTTAAGTTTAGCGGCATCATGGATGCTAGGTGATACACTGGGTAAGGGCGGGATTCGGCCAACAATATTTTATTACTCAATTAAACAAAAATTCAGCAAAATATGTTTCCTATTACAAGAAAGGCAATAAAATCACACTTCACTTGTTAGTTTTCAAATCTTTGAACAATTCAAAGCCTCTTAACCAAGCCAACAAGTCAGAAATTGGCAGATTCTTTCATTTCCTTTAGCACAGCAGCAGCCACCACATTAGCATCGCTTCATAAGTTGTTGTTTTATTCAGAATTGACCAGCGTGGAGTTTGTCTCCCCTGACTTAATTGCTTTATAGCCGACAGCCAAGATTGTGTGAGATGACCCAACATGTCACGTGACCCCATCAAGAGCATCACCTCGGAGTCTCCTCGGAGAGAGCTGTCCCTGATAAATGAGTCTGAGGTGATGAGCTGCTGATGGAGAGGCTGCTAAAGGTCACACTGTTTGGGGAAGCTTCATTCTGTTCCCTCATTTCAGTTTGGACCAACACCTTGTAAAAAAAAAAAAAAAAAAAAAGCAGGCAAAAGTCAGTCGAGTGGAACCAGATTCCATTATTTGGTTCAGATTTCACCTTTTCTATTTGGCTGGGCAAATGCAACTTGCTAATTTAAGTGATGGTGGTTGGAAAAACAATCTCATTTAGTTTGGTGATTGTTGGTTTCATGCAGTTTGCACTGAAGTGTAACTACTGACTAACTCAACCCGAAAGGGTGGTTAGTGGTAATAGATGCTGCAGGCATGCAGAGCTTTTGGGCTATTTTTTGTTGCTTAGTGTCCACAAATTAGTTCATTTTCATTCACTTACTGAGTTTTATCAGCTTCAGCCTAAGCAAGATGGAGATAGGAGGCAGGGTGTAGGAAAGGACTGAAACAAAAAAAGAACAGGAAATGTGTTATTTATATGGCGCTGCACACACCTTACGGACACAGGGGACAATTGACCCAAACACCGTCTGCACTCACCTAAACTCACAGCTGAAGATAGCCTCGATAAAATGTCATCTTTGAAACGGGCACGTGCCGAACCGCCGCTCTGCAGCCGTCAGCCAGGATTTGCAGGAAGCAGGTGTGAAGACTGAAAATAAGAGCCATTTTGCCAAGTCAAAAATAAAATAAAATAAAACGAAAATGTCAGTGGTCAATCAATTCAAATAATCTCAGGTGCAGAATTTAAAGCATATAGAAAATGCAATGAAATGACCCATCATCCGTTCGGTTCAGTGTGTGATCAGATCATTCATGAACATAAAATATGCTCCTCGGGTATCGTATGCAGGAAAAACTGTTATCTCTGCTTTCTTTTAGTGTCTTCTAGCAATGCTACTGAACAACACGCAGTTAGGTGTGGCTGCTCCATTTTTATTTGCTTGCGTTTAAAAATAACATCTGACTCGGAGCAGTTGAACAGTGTTCACAGGATTTACAAACATACCATAAGCTATACATGATACCAGCACAGAGCTGTTGAACAAAGGCATTTTACAACGTCCTATTGAATTCTGCCCGAGTTCAGATCCTCGGGTCATTAGGGAGCCCTGCGTGTGGCTGGCTGCGCATTCCAAAGCTGGCTGGGTACAATTGTTTGGCTCAGTTCTTTACTTCATTAATGCACATGAGCTGCTCCCAGGAACTCTCGTCAATGCTAATGAGCGTATTAGTTTGCTCTGGGGCCAGCTTCTGCCTTTTGATCAAGTTAATATTGGTCGAAGACGCAGGGAACCCAGCACCACAAGGATGTAGGGGAGAGAAAAATTCGGAATTTCAGGCTACTTTGACTCAAATGAGAAAATCTTTTTATCCTCTTTTCACCACATCTCCTCGACAAGACTGAGTGATGAAAATCCAGACGGCTCTGGTAGATTTTTTTTCTTCCTTGTAAGCTAAAGCAGCATTTTCAAGTAATTTCACCTGCAAAGGAATTAAACACAAATCGTGCCTTTCCTGTATGCCCTGTGGTGAAAAAACGGTGTGTTCTTTTTAATGGTGCCACAGTTCATTAGCATGTGATTTTTGAGCTCAGCTTTTTCCAGTCATATATCCCAGTGTATGAGCTTCTAATTTGTGCCTTGTGCCTTAAAGTGATGCTCAAACTGGATCCTTTGAGACTGAAACACTCACCGGCTGAACCGTTGTCCACGGAACATGCAGCAGTCAACAACACGTGCATCAGCTCACAAGTTGGGAAAGCTTGTATCAAAACTGAGACAAAAATTCTGATTTTCTAGAAATTTGATTGTTTGCAACATTTTATTATCTGAATGGAAAAAAAATATATCTAATATCCTGAAAAACAAACCACAGCACTGACCATAATTTGAATGATCTTTTATTAACAGTGGCAACTCCTGCTTTCATGCATTTATACTAATAAAGCAGTTGTGCAGAGATATAATAAGCTATAACAATTCAACATAATTCAATCGAAATCTAATTCTGACTATTCAAATAGCCTAAAGTTTCATTTTCTCAGGGCACTTACTGTTAAAATGGTACCACTTTACAATAAGGCAAATAGTTTATAGATAGGTTATTAATTCATCTGTGAACACTTTAAAAATCATTAGCTTATTATTATGCATTAATTAAGGACAAAAAGAGACAAAACTGCCCAGTTTCTTGCCAAATAGTGAGACAAATCTGTTCATATTATTCTAGAATTGCACCACTCAAAGTGCCAGCATGTTGGAGTAGCTCTATTACATTCATTCTGACATAATCTTTTTAAACTTTTTTTAATTCATTATTTCCTGGATTAAAATAGCTTTTTTTTTGATAATTATTCCCTCTGCTATTAGAAGCTGTGCTGCTGGAAGGATTTTTTGCAGACATCTATCTTGCTTTTGGACATTTGTTACAATGTGTAACCTAGCATAGCAACATGGTGGTTTATTATAACCGGGAGCAGATGATTGACATCTTAAAAGCGCAAATAATACTTCAACTACTATGGATCCCAGAAGAGTTGAGAAGGAGGCAGCATGGATGGAGAGCAGGAGCAAAGAGGAGAAAGAGAAAGAGAAAGTTTAAACCATCTCTTCCATCGATCATGAAAGGATCATGATAAGCTCATTGAGGAGCAACTTGGACCACCTCCAGGCCTTAACAAAAACCCAGCCAGAGCTTTCTGACCATATGATGGACAACCATGAGAACCCTCTTCATCAGACTGTCCTACTACAACAGTCTTCTGTCGAGGCTTCTTCAAGTCCGCTGTAAGATAAACCGATACGAGATCCTTCCTGCCCACAGCATCAGTATCAGTAATAACTCAATGAATTGAATTGAATCAAATCAAATCAAACCTAAAGTATATTAAACATTGTAGACTAGGTTTCTACATTGTAAGCACAATAATAACTTGGAAACACATATTTTACATATAATATTGTACTATTTATAAATGACTAATAAACGTGTATAAATGGCATAAGGGAGCCTTATAAATAGTGTACTGTCTTACACTTTACAATAAGGCTTCCTTTGGTAAAATGCAGTAATACAGTTCAATATAAAATATGTTTCCAAAACATTATTGTGCTTACAAGTAGAAACCTAGTCTGAAATGTTTAATATAATCCATATTCAGCCCACCTGTAGTCTTTTACACATCAGCCTCTCCCAGTGAATGTTCTTTGTGTTTTCCACAGTTCATTGTTACATTGTCCTGTTTATACGGTGTGTCAGATCGTGTTCTGAAGGGGTTCTTCATCCTAATTCTGCCTGTGAGTTTCTACATTTAGGTCTAAATAAATAAACTCATCACTAACTACAACAACATGCACATTTGACATTCAGTTTCTTCCATTTACCTACAATTCTAATCCAAATCTTTAGTCTTATTCAGTTTTACAAAACTTCTTTCTGATAAAGAATTTTTAAAAATAACATAAAAGGTTTGATAAATCTCCAGAGAACAAGGTCAGGTACAGTAAGGATGAATGTTGGATGAATTACACAAAACCTGTTCATCTGAAGTAAAATCCTTATACAAAGTGTATGTATTTAGTAATATTACATAAATTATCGCCTCATTTTGTTTTATTAATTAATTTATTATTAATTGACATGAATTGATAAATATGTTAAGAGAAAAAACTTTTTTTCCGGAGTGTGTAAAACCTTCATATTCTTCCCACACACAGTGATTCTCAAAAGAGCAATGTTGCCATAGGTGGGTGAGAAAATGCCCCCCTGAACCCTTTGCAAAACGCTGAGCCAAAACATGATAGATCCATCAGAGCCACTTAAAAACACATCTGATTAATAAAAGCAAAATGACTGATTGCTATTGATTCATTTTACACCCACATGCATTCACAGTTTGATGCGTGCAAAGTCCTCCTACGTGCACAAACAGAACACAAGTGATGACCACGAAGCAAAACGTCTGCACCTGACCGGGGCGGGTGCAGGACATACTTGGTGCATACTCTGTCACGTAGTTTGAAATTAATTTCTGCTGTGGATGAAATGGTTATCTTGTTAGAACATTGTCAAGAGCAAGAGTTCGATGTAAAAAAAAAAAACAACAAAAGAAATCGAGTCCCACCTTCATTTACAATCACTTCAAGGCATTGCAAACAGAACTCAGCATGTGTAATGATGTAAACAAGGCAAAAAAATAATAATAAAAAGCAAAAAGAAAAGGAACATAAATCCTGTGTTCATTAAGCCAAACTCAACAATGGGTACAAATTGTGTCCACAGCCCATAAAAAGAAATAAAATGGTGCAGGGAAACAGTTTGAGACAAAAGGACCCGTGGGTGATGATAGATGGTGGGAGAGAGAGAAAAGAAAAAAAGTGTATGAATCTGGCTGGGATCACAGGCATCCATCCCCCACCTGTCAGAAAGTGACTAATTTCAAAGTGGGAGCTGGGTACTGGCAAGCTGAGTGCCTCGGGTCAAAGGAGCTGCTTGGGTTACAGCAAGGCACTCTGTACCGGCTGGGAGATAATGACTGGGAGCTAACATGACACTCCATGCACACCACCTTGTTACAGAGGCTGTCCCGGCAATGGAGCCACACATCGGATCAATCATGCTAGTGCTCGTCTCTGTTGGTGACACAGCATGGCCACTGCGAGCAGACCGGCTACACAGCACACCTTGATAATGGAGCTACAGTAACTCAGAGTGTGAGGCATTCAGCATGAGCTTCCCTTTTTACTGTAAAACCTCATTTAGAACGCAGCTTTTAAGGAATTTGTTCAGAACTGAAAATGCTATGAATGCTGGTGAAATAGAGATTATTCAGAAATACATCAGAAATACAGTCATGACAGTTATTTATTGTGCTAACGAGTCTGGTTCTGTTTGTACTACTCCTATTTTCAGTTATTATCGTCTAGATTCAAAAGCAAAGCAGCAATGATGTTCTGTATGCCTGTGTTTAACAAATTATCTGAACTATTAAAGTCATTCCAATTCAGTTTAAATTCAATTCAATTTAAATTCAATTCAAAAATATTTTATTGATTCCAGAGGGAAATTAGATAATCAACACAGCTAATCCAAATTTGCCAAGAAAGACTGTTGCACATTCAATTTAAGGGGTGTGGGAGGGTATTATGTATTTTCCAGGCACAAAGTTCAATTCTTTACCACAGTCAAGTGGCTACGTTACCTTAACTTGTTGTGAAAATGCTGTATTCTATCAAAAATAAATAAAAGTTGTCCTGCCATTACTGACATTCCCACTTTAGCTCGTCTTCAAAACAATGCTTCATGCCGTTTCGTCAGAGAAAAGTCTAACCATTTTTGATGAACCGTGTCATCCTTAAAGGGGCTATATCATGTAAAATCAACTTTTTTGAGCTTTACATCACGTTATGTTATCCTCTCATCAAAAACATGCCCAGAGTCTTGCTGTGACTCATTCATGCATGTTTGAGAAATCCTGTAGTGTCCTGAGGCAGCCAGGCGGGGTAAAAAAACGAATGGTTGGGTCCGACAATAAGGTTTTCCTAAAGAGATATTGTAAGAGATAATGTAAAATGTTGCTTCTTTTTCTGTTATCATTACAGCAAAGTCTGCTACAAGGCTCCAGGTTATAAACAGCAGAGACCTGTAGAGAGAAGCGGCTGTGATGACGCGCTGAAATGGGCGGGGCAGAAGCGGAAGGAGGTTCTTAAAGAGACAGAGGCCAATTTCAAGGTGTTTAGAAACAGATATGATGAGGAGTCAAGTTTATTTTCTATTTAAACATATAAACAGCATTTTAATAACAACTAAAGGTGACATAGATACTTTATTATGTTATAGGATTTAATATGTCTGAAAAACACATCATTTTGCCCCTTTAAGATCAGTAAAAAGAGGATAGTCTTCTTGGCAGTTATGTTTTACTTCCTGACCCATTCACTTTACTCAAAAAGTACTAATTTCATGCACAACCAGATACACTGCAGGAAATCAGATTTAGTGTTTTTTAAAGAGTGAACAAAATTATCCTCATATCCATAATTTCCCACAAAGTGATCACCTTCAAAATGCAGACTGTTTGAACTCTGTGTGTTTCTGAACAAACTGACAAAATAAAGCAGCACAATCTCAATAAGCATCCAAAAAATCCTGTCTTTAGGCAATTAAAATGCTATAAAACAATCCATCTATTTTTGTTATAAAACCATAAGTTGTAATTGTCAATAGAATAACAGTGATTAGGGCTCATCAATGCAGGGTCTTGTCACCTCCTAAGTAATAAAGCTAATCATTGGATTATAGTTGAACTGCACATTTCCTATAATAACAGCACAATAAAATCTGTTTTTGTGTGTGTATTTGTGCAAACCGAATGCCTGCTTACAGTATATCGACTGGAATATGGACTTTGAAATGTATTATTTACCGAAGGTGAGTTTATTTCTTTTGCAGTATCACGTTGCTTGGTACAGGCTATACTCATACTATTGATATCTGAATTGATCTTTTAGCTCCAGATGAGGCTGCTTATATTGATGGGCTTACGCTAACAAAATAAAAAATAATCTTTGCCAGTAGAGCATTTTATTATTTTATTTATTTTTGTAAACTCATGCTAATGGGTGCTTCACATGGGCAGCAACAAAAGGTTTGTCTAATCCTACAAAACCAAACTAACAATTAAGAGAAAATAAAACTCAAATCAGAGAAAGAGGATGATCGGGTCACTCATATGTGTTGCAGCAGCTGTGACAAGTGGTAAGGATGTGTTTATATGAACATATGTCTCCATAAGAAAAAAACATTGATTTATTATTTAACAGAAGGATGTTTCACTTTTATAGGCTTGGTCTATTCTATTTAGTTTCTCCTGTCACCTTTATAAAGCATTAATGACTGAATATAAAACTCTTCCATGTCTCAAAATCTGCTTCAGGTTATGTATAATGTTTATGTGAAGAAAGATGCAGACTTTGACAGTGGAATTTATTTATTCTTTTTACATTATAAAGTTAGTCAAACTGATTTTGACCTGCATTACAACATGTTTTCTTTCAGCTGCATGAGTCACCACAGCAAGCAAAGTCACATCCAAGACTGGGCAACTGTTTTATCCTGAAAGTCCTTCCAGACGCAACCTGGGTTATAAAAATAATAATAAAATCATGAAGAATGGATTTCTTATATGACTGAAATAAGATGAGGTGGGAGAGAATATTTTAATTCAATAAACTCCCTCTCTTGTCTAAAGTCTGGCTGGTTACACATTACTAACTCTAATGTCATTTATAGTTTAGATATTTCTAAATACTATATATTAATTTGATCATGACAACTTAATATTATTAAGCTGATAGGAATAAACACAACAATCTGCACTGCTGATCTGAGCAGACATAATTTCTTACCAGTAAGGAGTGGGTATAACTTCATTGGAGAAAAGAAAAAAAAAAAGATAATCATCTGAAAGATATCTGCTAAACACAAGGGTGAATGTCCTCTCAAAAACATCCTCTATTCATCTTTATAGAAGTAATTGCAGCCATTCTCAGGTTGTCCTTTTGCCAAGCACGTTCATTAGTCTCCAGGAAACTGTATTTTACAGCATTTTCTGTCAATTTCTGCAAACATAAAAGGTGCGGGACGTCGCTGAAAGCATTACAGCAGAATCTGGAAAGAAGGTCATGCATTTCTTTAAGGTATAAATTACTTTATCAGGAAGAAAAAAATAAGCTGCAAATGTTATACTCTGGAAATATTCTCAAGTTTTTTAGCAATTACGTGAGTAAACGAGATATAAGTGCCGCTGCTCATTTTAAACAGCTGAGTTGTGATGATGAAAGACCTTAAAACCAAGGATTCTCCTTAAAGACTGAAATATGTCAGTTTTATATGATTCATTTTGTAAAATATCTCTTACACTGACCGTCGGCTTTAAGGGTCATTCTGGCACGGAGAAAGGATCGTACACAAGAAAATCCAAAACTAAGAATATGGCTTAAGGAATAATGACCCAACATTCTAGGAAGGATTGTTTAAGAGTTTAAGTTTACCTCAATATCTATCAAACTGCCTGAGCTATAGATAATGTTGTGTGGCGGCCATCTTAACCATATGACCATAAAGCTAATCAGTGATAGACAGAGGTGCAGTAACGTGTAAATTTACTTCACTGCTGGTTTTGAGAATTTGTACTTTACTGCAGTAGCATTTTTCTTAAAAACCTGTTACTTTTACTCCACATTTTAACAATAGAATCATATTTTTTACTTCAATACATTTCTCTAAAGGCTTTAAGATGTTTTTTGTCTGTCTTTGTGTAGTTTGTGTCTATTTTGTTGCACCGAAACACTAAAGTTACACACTTCACCCCTATAAGTAGGTGGTGATAAGCAGCTTTAAATCAGTTGCAAAGAGAATAATATGTGTCCCAATAGTGTTGCCCTATAGGTACAGATATAGTTTCAGCACTACAGCAGGTCTTTCTTTAAGTCCTAATCAGTCCTCTTGGTTTTAACTCATTTCATCTAAAACCTAAAGTGAAAACATTTTAGTTTTTTTGTCTCTTTGTTCTAATAATTGATTTCTACTAAATAAACTTTGTTAAATTGTTTAATACAAAGATGTTTCCAGCTTATTGTAACAAATATTTTCATTTCCAACTACAAATATTACAATTAACTATACAGCTAAGAAATGCTTCCCCTAAAAATAAGAAGTAGCTCCTTAAAGAGTCACTTAATACTGCGTTCTATCAAGCCTTGTCCTTGAAGTGCAGACTTTGTAGAGATTAAATGAGTTGACAGTTCTTGGAAAAGGGCTATAATTAGGAAGATATAGATTTCAGTGGTGAAGAGGGTAGGCGTCCACCCTGCAACCAGAGCGTCACCGGTTCAAATCCCTGCCCAACTGCATACGGTTGTAGTGTCCCCGGGCAAGACACTTAACCCAACGTCCCCATGTTTAAATCTGTTGGTGTGACTGTGGTGGTCCGGAGGGGCCGGAGGTGCAGAGTGGCAGCCACACTTCCAGCACCGAGTGAATAAATAATGTATGAAACTGTAAAGCATCTTTGAGCGTGCTGTAGAAAACTAATGCATTATTATTATTATTATTATTATTATTATTAGGGGTGCATCAACTCCAGTTTTCTAGCCGATTTCTGATCTTTAAAAAGTCTGAGCTGCCGATTCCGATTCTTTTCGATAACGATTTTTTTACAGAGTTCCTTCAGATCCTTAAATGTGAGGTGTATACAGAATGACCCAGGGCACAGGCAAAAATCCAAAAAGTAACAAAAAGATTTCTTAAATAAACAATAAGGCTGTCGAGGCAGCTCAAAACTACAGACAATTTATCAGGGGAACACGAACACAGAGAACACCACGCTGGTAACAGCACAATGATCGGACAAACACTGAAGACAGGACACAGAATATAAAGGGAGAACTTCATGAGACAACAGGAAACACCTGGAGGAGACACAAGAGGAATCAGGTGAGCGTGGGCGGGGCTTGAGCAAGGCAGAGATACACAGGGGAACGCCGAAACACTAGAAAACTAAGGCAGAAAAACACACAGACTATGATAAAAGTCTTAAAAAGCATTCATTTCATCACTCCAAAAATATGGCCTAAATAAACATTAAAATGTCTTAAATCTGAATTTCATTTTCAATTCATTTCAAATATTAAAATAATTTGTAACATTCATTTATGTTTTAAATAATTTACAGAACGTCTCTCGCAGCTGTTTTGTGTTAAAATAAAAATTTGGGTAAAATAGTCGCTAACCTGCTTTTTTTCCCATTTGTGTTTATTGTAAAGTTGGTCTTAAATTAAATTTCAAGTGCCATAAAAGTCTTATATTTAACTTGTTTTAAGCTGTAGGAACCCTGTTTAAAATAGCTGACACTGTCATGTTATAAGGTCACAATACACCTTTAATGTTTTTTATTGTAATACATTGAACAATACCCCTGAAACAATACACACTTGTTTTAACTGAACATTAGATAGAGCTCACAGCGGCTGATTTTCAGACCTTTGTGGAGGTAGAGAAGCTGATCTTTTCTGCCAATCTTATCTTAAAATCGGCAGATCTCTGATCTCCCAAAATTAAGGAAATTAGCTGTCCGATTTATTGGTGCACCCCTAATTATTTTTTATATATGTGGAGTTACTGAACTATTCACTACAGCAGTTAGTTAATAAAAAAATACATTTCAGTACTTAAGTAGTTTTGAAAGCCCATTATCCAGAGCTACTTTTACTTTTATTGAAGTAATGTTAGACCAGTAGCGTCAGTATTAAGGAAACTGAGTACTTTGTCTACAACTGGTTATATACAGACATTAAATTATTATTTCTTGGTAATTTCAAATCTGTTTTGTGCTTTATGAGATATGTTGTTAAGGCTACAGACAATGAGTTGTACTCACAGACAAAAACATCACCTTTGCTTATTGGCTGTGGGCGATAATATTGGCAAAAAGAGAAAAAACTTACATAATCACTGATAATTTCTGAAAGAAAAGTTACAGGAATAAAGTGTCAAACTCCCCCCCTACAAACTGTGTCAGACAGAAGGTTACCTAACTCACAGGGAGAGCACTGGACTATTTTAACTTTAGACACAAAATAGAAAATCCCTTAAAGCAGCTGAAGCTCAGTGGTTCCCGCGGGTGGAGGCCGGAGGCTCGTCCTGATGGAGGTGGAGGTGGGGGTGGGGTGGGGGTGTTTGGTGCTGGTTCTTCTCTCTTGCCTGAGGAGACGTGTGTAATGCCGAGAGAGCAGCTGAGAAAACACCAGAGTGGAGACAGGCGGTCCCAATCTGCCTTCTCCCAACAGCTGGAATAATAAATGTTCTGATTTAAGATGGTTCAGAAATCCACCTCAGCAGAACACAAATAATCTCAGCCTATAGGGGAAATGTCAGTGGGCTGAAGCCTGCGTTGTGTTTCGGCTAATTAAAATCGTGCAACATGAGAGACAGTTTTATGCAAGATATTAAAAATTTAAAAAGGAACCCAAAACCGTAACCTGAAGCAGGGACATAAAACATGCTTTTGTGGTTTGACAACATCTTCGCTGACAAAATGTCACTGCTGTTGCCCACATGTTCAGTTTGTGCAGCTTGATAGCACAATTTATGCAAATCCTTCCTGACGCCCAAAGGCGAACGGCGGGCGATAATGTTTTTGTGAACCACTAGAAAACATTTGCTGATACTCCCAGTGAACATATGTATGTGACCTGTCACATCGAAACGAGGATTAAGTCTAAAAGTGGGATATGGAGAAATATGCAAGTAAAGTGTTTTGAAATAAACACTTTACACTTTACTTTAAAAATGTATTTTGTCAACATATAACAAATAAATGCCTTATCAATGTTTCATTTGAATGAACTGTGTGAAATATAATCATAAAAAAATGTTGAAGCATTTTTTCGAGCAGTAGCAACAAAAAAACAGATTTTTGAGGACAAACGCCTTTAAAATTTGAGATTTTCCCTGTGAGCTAGCAAAGTTTTTGTTTCTTTCCAGCTTGGAAATCTCAATATATAAATACTATTGGAGATTTTCTCTTCATAAGAAAATAAAAAGTTTCTCAAAAAAAAATACATAAAATTAGGATCCAGACCAAATATTATTGTGTTATCATAACATTGAGGTTGTTTTTGTTTATTTGTTCTTGTTTGTAGATTATTATTGTTTAAAAATTTTATTTTGGGAAGAAAAAGGTGCAGATACTATAACTTCTTTCTGCCGCCTTTCATTTTATTTGTGATTTGTATTTTTTTATTATATATAAATTTATTTTGTTATTTAAAAAAAATGAATAAAGATTATTAATAAATAAAATAACCAATTTGATCCAAGTATCAAAATGTAGCTTTTAAAGCCAAGAATCTGAACATGTAATGAGGTCATTTTGATCAAATTTGATCCTAATTTCCAGTGGTGGGCACCGCTAATAAAAAAGTTAGTTCCACAAATTCTAAACCGCTTATAAATTTTATTAGGTCCGCAACATCAAAACCGCTTATTTCACTGATAATCTAGCGGAAG
>JAUBOC010000077.1:4351750-4364841 GCA_032275365.1 Anablepsoides cearensis
AAGTACAGATAACTGTGTAAAAATGTAAGAAGTAAAAGTAAAAAGTAGGATGAAAAATAATTACTCAAGTAAAGTACTGATACCCAAAATTTCCACTTAAGTACAGTAAAGAAGTATTTGTACTTCATTACTTTACAACTCTGGTAATATTATTATGAAGTGTCGCTGTTCTTACTTGAATAAAATTACAGAATACTCTACTCACCACAAGTGAATTCACTGAATGAAGAACAAATATGTTTTAACAAGAAATGCACCAGAGACACGTCTACAGTTTATGCTGAAGTGAGACATTTTGTTTATACACAAACCTTGTTGTTCTAATGCTATTTTCTAACTGCTGAACACGCTGAGATATTTGGAGGTCAAATGAATATAAGGTAAACAGTAGATATAGCCACTCAAATACCCTGTTCCCTATGTGAACCAGACCGTGTTCAAATTCAGGTCTAGGTGGGTCAGATCCTTGGTTGACCGTGAAGACAGGAAAAAAGTGGCTTTGAATTTGGACGGTCTAATCTTCTGCTTTATTCCAGCCCTTACTCCAACGTATATCCTGTCACCTAGCAAAGGCGACAACGCTAAACAGAAGCAAAAATAGATCAAAATTAGCAAAATATCAATATATTAAAATTATTAATATTAGAAACTAACAAAATTAGCTTAACGGCAATATTTGAAGAACTACCGTAGATGCACATTTATTTGGCTATACCAGCTTGTCCACCATTGCGAGCAGAAAAGAATCTTCGGTCGGCCCGCAATGCATTAAAAGATATGGTGGGCTGGGAAGAATTTGTCGGACTCATCCCTCAAATTGGGATAAAAGGAGGACGCATTGGAGGAGTCCTCGAACTTAGACAGCCTCCAGGGCGACGCTGTGACGTAAGCAGTCAACAAATTCAGCCTTTCGGAGGACGCAGCCTCTGAATTTAGACATGGCCTTAGTAGGAAACAATCGCCCAAACTCACCAGTAGCAAGCAGGTCAACAAGCCAGGTTCTTTCAGAGGTTCTAAGATGCAGCTTAAATTCTTTTTTCAGTGGCTGCCCCAAACCTTTGAAACCTTGTGAGTCAGACGCTGGTAAATCCCCGCTTAAGATGCATCGTGCTACTTTGGCTTTTGATTTAAACACATTAGTTATACCCTTTTCTTTTATTCTGTAACGTTAAAGTTTTTTGTGAGAAGAGTTGTATTTTTTTTCACTCAGAATTTAATCGGGACAAAAATAGGACTCTTTTCATTGCTTTGTCTGAGAAATAGCTGCATGACTTACAGCTCACTCATCTGTACTCTGCATATGATGTATTTGGTGTTCGCATTAAAAATAGCGCTACAGTGAAAATACTGTGGGTGTTTTTCTTTTCTTTTTTTCCCCCTACCTCTTCCAGCCCTGTATTTGCTGTCGTAAGTGGCCTCATTTCTGAGCATGGTCAAGCAGAAACCTTTAGAGAGGCTCAAACTTAAAAAAAAAAATGGGCAGATGGAACAAGATTTTAAAATGCCATGAACCAACATAACATTTACAGCATGAATAGCTGAATTATAGCAGCCTATGTTCAAACAAAACATAATTGGCAAGGAACCAAATAAACGCACAAATGACAGGATCATTCAGAGATTTATTAGTGTTTATGCATAAGAAATATAATTCTGTCTGATTTCAAACATAAATATTCTCCAAAATAAAACAGTTTAAGACTGTCAATTTGTTGCTGACATTTGAAGATAGACAAATATCTGCTTTTACCTGCTGTATATGATCAAACACAGCCAGCCAATCCTTTTAGTGGCCCTCATCAGACACTCAGCGATGGCAGCTTCGGTCACAAACGGGGCTGTGGGCTATGTTGGGTTAAAGGTGAGCTCGGAATATTTCACCTGAAATTAGATTTATGTAAATGGAAAACGCGGGTGCCAAACACTCAGGCAGGCTGTTTATTCATCAGGCGGATTGGCTGAAAATAAATGAAGACGTGCGCCGACGGTCGACGAGATGATTGATTTGCTCAATCCCTCTACATTTGATTAACTTCTGTTCCCAGTTTGGTGACGGACATTTGAAATCTCCCCGCATTAATGAAAAGGGAAAGGACTGCAATTGATTGTTTCTGTTGTGTGACGAAATGAGCAGCATCTCACGAGGGTGTGTAATCCACTGTTAGCGTTGATGTGACGGGTGAGGACGTTTCAGAGCGCATTTTATCAGGGGAGCAAACAGGAAGTCAAGATTGTCAACATGTCCAACGGATGTCATGGCTATTTTAGGCTTTTATTAAAAGCCTAGCATTCCTTGAGGAAATGCATGCCACCCACCAACTCAAACCCTTTTAAAAAGGGGAGTATTATATATTTTTCAGGCACATAGTTCAATTTTATACCACAATCAAGTAACTATATTATTATGAAAGAATAAATTAGCCTTGAAATTGGCCTCTGTCTTTTTAAGAACCTCCTACCGTTTCTGAAACTCCCACTTCAGCATGTCTTCGCAACAAAGGGTGCTCTGTGGGGCGGGAGCTTGGATACAGACTGAGCTCCAGGGAGGAGCTTTGCACAAATGGGCGGAGCTTTGTACCAGCAAGCTTTTAGGCAGCGTCACATGGCTACCACAGGAGATTCAAGGATTTCTCAATCATTCATAAAAAGGTCAGAGCAACACTCTGGGTACATTTTTGATGAATGAATTATATTATAACATGATACAAAAATCAAAGTTAATTTTGCATAATTCACCCCTTTAAAATTAGCAAAGCCAACAAAACTACTTTCATCACGAAATGTCACATGCAGTGTGTTTTGTGACCGACTCTCGGCTACTACCACTTTAAATTTAATAAGTTATAGCTATTTTTATGTTTGCTAATGTGAATTAGTGGTAGCAGCCATCTTGAATTGATGTAACTGCAGTACAGGATGCTGCAGTGTATGTTAACCTGAACAGAGCTGTTTCTGTTCTGCTTCTTTGGTCATCTATATGTGATTTAGAGGGCGGCTCAGAGACATTTGGTGGTAGGCCTATATGGATAAAGACTCAAAAAGCTCAAAGTTCCTGGCCCTAATGAGGCCATTTTCACACCATGTGAGAGTGAGCGTCCTTGATCTTTGAATACATCACACTTTTGCGTGATTGTGCACATCAGAGCGGAGAGACACTCTCAGAGGAGTCACAGCTCTGGAGCCACGTCTCCCGCTTGATGTGCTTGTTGTGGCTGCAGTAAGGAGGTAATCCTCCTCACTCAGGCTGAGAGGGATGCTGGCTTTATGTTTTAGTTGCATAATTCAGGATGTCATTATATCTGCATTCAGTTCACAATTCAGAGCTTGCTTTATGCAAAAAGCACCAAGGATATGATTGCATGTAGTTTGGCTGAAATACGAACTTTAACTGTAATGAATGTATGAGGCTAACAAGATGATTATCTCTGTTAGCAGGTGATGGTATGTTGTTTTGTCATATATTTATTCAGAGCCAGGTGTTCTGGATTTATTTTATTTTCATCAGGGACCTCATCATTGTCCCCTGGATCCAGGCTCATTAAAACATCACTTTGTTTAATTAGACTGGTCCACAGCCCTGTTGAAGGCCCTCGTAGCCTCCCATATGCAGAGCTGTTTGCCTGAGTAAATATCATATTGAAGAGCCAAATATTCTCAAGATTTTCAGACATAATATTTCTCTCCAAAGAAAAAAGCTTTAGATTTGCCAACAAATCTGCAAGATCCATGTCAGAGATGATGTTTACTAAGTAGAGTCTAAATAGAAAATTTACACATGATGGAAATTGACTAAAACAGTCAAATTGACAGTTTGCTTTCATAGTGTTTATTTTTTTATTTTTCTAACAACCATGGGCAATTTTGAAAAACTTCAAAAATCATTTTTCTGAAAACAAAATCATACATAATGACAAAAAAATTAAATTGTCCAAGTTTGCTTCTCTTTTAAATCTACTTTAGCTTAGACACTTTATTTCTTATACTTCATGTAACGTTTAGCTACTAATTAGTAATTTTATCTTTAAACTGTGATTTTGCAAACTATATTTCTCAGCTACAGATTCACTAATTTTAGCATTTACTTATGGTTTTGCAAATTTCAACTTTAAGTAAACGTTTTCCTAATTTTATTTTTTTAATAATGCAACTTATTTTAATTTTAGCTATTATTGTAGCTACTTTTCTGTTAGTTTTAGCTTTTAGCTATCACTCTGTTCAATTTTGATTTTTGCTACTTTTTTGATAATTATTTTTTAGCTACTGTTTTGTTGGTTTTAGCTTATAGCTACTGTTCTATTTGTTTTTAGCTTTTACCTACGGCTTTGCTGAATTTAGAATTTTGCTACTGTTCTGCAATATAAATTTTTCTTGCTTCTGTTTTGTCGATTTTAGTATTTAGCTAATGTTTTGACAGTTATAGCTACTGTTTTGCTGGTTTTAGCTTTTAGCTACTGTTCTGTTTGTTTTAGATTTTAGCTACAGCTCTGTTCAATTTAGATTTTTGCAACTTTTCCGCTAATTTAATTTTTTTAGCTACTGTTTTGCGGGTTATACCTATTAGCTACTAATTTTGCCGGTTTAGCTATTAGCTAATGTTTTGTCTGTTTTAGCTATTAGCTAATGTTTTGCCTGTTTTAGCTATTAGCTACTGTTTTTGCAAGTTTTAGCTTTTTTGTTTGTTTTAGCCTTTAGCTACAGCTCTGCTGAACTCAGATTGTTGCTACTGATCTACTGGTAATATTTTTTAGCTACTGTTTTGCCAGTTTTAGCTTTTAGCTACTGTCCTGTTTGTTTTAGCTTTTAGCGACACCTCTGCTAAATTTAGATTTTTATGTTCTGCTTATTTTATTTTTTCAGCTACGTTTTTTGCTGGTTTTAGCTTTTAGCTACAGTATTGTTTTAGATTTTAGCTACAGCTCTGCTGAATTTAGACTTTTGCTACTGTTTTGCCAGTTTTGATTGTGCCCATCAGTGCAGAGATGCTTTAAGACAAGTCTCCAGCCATGTCTGCTGCTTGTTACGATTCAAAATATTCAATACATTTTTTCAAACATTGTCAGTTTTAAATATGAACATGGCTCATTCTGTTTTATATGAAACAAAAGAACTTCTTGTGTGAAAGTTTGTTTTCAAGAAATCCGGATTTTACCTTTTTCTAACAAAAGCAAACGTTATATTCAGCAAATGGAAACTGATGGAATTGACAATCAGCAAATTCTGTGTTCCATAATGAAAGCATCTGTACAGCTATAATTTACTTGCAGGTGGAATGACAGAGCAGAAAATAGGCTTGTCAAGGTGAATGACATCTAATATTCTTGTGTATAATTTACAGCAAACAAACACCTGCAGCTTCACACAAAAAATTAAAATGTTCCTCCCGCAAAACTGGCCAAACATCAGACAACATAAATATCCAACTGTCATGTTGAAACTTTACATATTTTGTCGCTACATGATTCTGAAAGGGAATTGAAAGAATATGACCTCTTGTGTGAAAGGAACATGCGAGAAAGTTTCACTTTTTGGCTGCTGGATAACGGCGCTGACAGCCTTCCTGTGAATGCAGAGGCACGGGGCGCTCTTTGAGTGGCACATCAATACGCTGTCAGGCAGCAGCGCAACACTGCCATCTACGGTGTTTGGGCAAATGAGACTCATCATCCGTGACACAGTTATGACTGGACTGCACTCCGTTTCCCTATCATCACCATGGCAATGTAGAGTGCTTTTTGTTCACATTAGTAAAATGACTGTTTGTATGGCTGACAAAAACCCAATGACGTAGAGAGGTGCATGCGGTGTGCTGGAACCTTATTATGTCTTGGCAGCACATCTTAATAATCTCTGGACGGCGCCCGTGTTTTTTCACCTCGTCTTAAAGAGCTGCCATTAACCCCCCTGATTACGGTGGACACCGTAAAGGAAATGTAAAAAGCTTTCAGGGGAACGCAGCTACAAGCAGAAATAGCGAGGGCAATTTTGCAATTTGCACGCTGCGACAGGTAGAGAGGTTTGACCATCGTTGTCGCTCCCTTATTTTCATGCTTGTAAGGTTCTTTAGGTGAACTTTATGATAATGGTGCTCGAGCAAGGTGGGCAACTGCTTTTACACCCTGGGCACACAAGAGTCTGTCAAACTCTGCTCCCATTGGGGAAGGGTGTTTTAATTAAAACAAAGTTACATGGTAATGTAATTAAAGTCGGGATAATGATACATTCTTTAATTATGAAGTTCACACAGAAAGGTCCCACTGATTAGATGCCCAAATTAGGATTAGATTAACAAGATGTGACGTGGAAAAACAGAGACTGGGATCGCTGCAGCAACATCAGGATATTTCTCCTCTCTGCGGGGTTATAGGCTCACAAGGGTTTGAGGGGATATTACTCATTTAATTCTGAAAATAAAGTGTGAAATCTTCTTTTATGTTAAAGAAACAATCAACATCAGGCTGATAGAGGATCCATAAAAAACACATTTAATGACTTGGTGAAAACAAAATCATCACATCTTTACACCTCAAACGACAATTCTGAAAATTCTATTTAGGTTTTATACTGAATAACCTGATTATATTAATAATAATTTTAGCATCCATACACACTCCTTTAAAATAAATAAAAAACTAGCATTCTTTGAAGGGATGAAAAGTGGATCAGTGAAACATATCTCATGATATTGTGGAATGCCACACTCAGTGTGTGTGTTGGGAATGACTTTCAGCTACTACCACAGCAAATTATAGCTCAATATCTGTCAAAATTACACGATTGTCTGAAAAGGCCAACATTAGGTGTTTCTCATATAGTTCAATAATATATCATACTAAAGTAACTATGTCACCTTTAGTTGTTATGAAAATGCTAATTTGACTTGGCATCGCAGCACTTTCTTGGCCTCTGTCTCTTTAAGAACCTCCTACCAATTCCGTCACGCCCATTTCTGTACATCATCACAACAACTTGATGCCATTTACAATCTGGAGCTTCGAAGCCTATTTTGTTGTAGTAATAAAAAAGCACCAACTAGATACAATGTCCGTATTGAAAAATGGCATCTCAGGACACAATTTAACCTTACCATCGGTTCTGGAAAGTAAGTTTTCTTAAGAACCGGGGCAAGAACAGAGACGAGCTTGGTAAGATATCTCCCAGTCGTATTCAGACGGTGTTGAAATTGCATCTTTAAGTGATAATCTTATTAGTCCACTGTTAACTTCCCTTTTATTCAGAAAGCCATCACCCGTAAAGCGGCTCGCACAAATATCTAATTTTTTGTTCATCACAGAGTTACTTCTAAAAATGAAATCAAACCATTTCTTAAAGGGGCAATATTATGCGTTTCCCAGGCATGTATTGAAATTCTATACCTTAATAAAGTAACTATGTCAACTTTAGTTGTTATTAAAATGCTGTTTTTATGTTCAAATAGAAAATAAACTTGACTTCTCATTCATTTCCGTTTCTAAACACCTTGAAATTGGCCTCTGTCTCTTTAAGAACCTCCTTCTGATCCCGTTACTCCCATTTCAGAACGTCATCATGGCCGCTTCTCTCTGCTGTTTACAAGCTGGAGGTGACAATGGTGTTTAATCCAAAAAGGACTGAAATGAGAAGCTGTCAGTATTGGAGCTACAGACGCAGTCTCACTTTGTTCCTGCTGACAGCCTGCAGGTGTCACAGGCAGGAGTATTGGGAGCTCAGCAGACGTGGTTTTCACTGGGTGTTTGCTGGTTGTTGCTGCCGGAGTGGCGAGGCATGGGGAGGTGTGCTCTGTGATGAGGAAGCTCAGCTTGGAGACACAGCCCAGAGGAGCTGATCCTAAAAGGCCGTTCTAGGGCCAACCAGCTGTTTTTGTTCTCCTGAATGACCTCAAAACATTACAGGATTTTATAAACATGCATAAATGAGTCAAAACTTTATTTTATTATTTTTTTATTTAAAAAAGCAACACTTGATGAGGGGATAATTTTATAACTACTGCTGGGCGTGCGTTAACTCTGACGACAATTAACGGCAATATTTTTTTTAACGCACGTTAAAGCAGTATCTTTATTTTTCTCCATATGATCAACAAAAAGTTAAAAAGTTGAGTACAAGATGAGAAAAAGGAAAAAACAAGACTGGCTTGCTTTGGCTTATTTGTTTAAAGTTTTTGAAAATGCATTGCCCCTTTTTTTATATAAAACAGTACCGAAAATGCTCTGAGCATACTCAAACCAGTTCAATTTTGTGAAGAATAATGAAATTAAATCGAGAATTCAAGGCTTTTTTGTCATTCCAAATGAGTATTATGAGGAATGAAAGATAAGATGAGGCCCATTGTCAGGAAAAAATACAATAAGCAATCAATGAAAAACAAAAGAAAAGATTTACATAGTGTGTCACACATGTAATGCACATATAAATGTACACATTAAGCCATTAAGTAATAATTTTAAAAAAATTGTGATTAATCGCCACTAAAGATTTTAATCTATGCCCAGCACTAGTTATAACATGATATAAAGCTCAAAATAGTTGATTTTACATGATACTGCCTCTTTACCTCTGGCAGCCACCTTCAACGTGGATTGACTTCAAAAGTTAATGAGTTGTAGATGCATGATGTACGATTACTTTCTAAAAGTTTCACACACACAGAGACACACAAAACGTCATCGCGCCGCTTTCGCTTTTGTTGGGGGGCAGTAAAAACGGTTCTGCTTGCAGTTTCGCAAGAAGACAAGAGCCGTATTTATCTGCAGCTTGTCAATACCCGAGCTGACCTTACATTTCCACTCAATGGATGGAACTGAAACCAAGAAATAATTGCCCTCTTACACTCATAATGGAATTGCAGGGGCCTTTGGGGGTAAAGCGTTACCCACCTTATGGCAGCAAAAAAAAAAAAAAACAAAGCCATGACCGAAGAATGGTCATGGCTTTGCTTTAATTCAGCCCCATAATACACTGAAATCTAACACGTCTTCCAGGTGGGTGGGAGTGCAGGGGTGGGGTGGGGGGGTCCATTAGGCTCCAGGAGATGTATTTTAACAGCTTGGAAACCAAAGACATTTTTATAAGCTTACGTTTTTGCAGTGCATGCTTTCTACCAAATGACCTTCCCTTCGTAAAGAGTCCAGACTGAGCAGCCGCTTTTACACTCATATTCATGAGGCCTGGTTTATGGGACTCATATGGCCACTTTCATCCGGGAGCATAATATGTTTGTGTGAGGAGTAGAAAGCATATAATGTGCAGTAAAATATGTCCTTTAATGAACATTAGAGGGAGATTGAAGCATCTACTCCACCTTAAGTATGGGGGCATGTGAAAGTGGCTGATGACAGCTTCCTGTACAATTACTGTTCAAGTTAAACGTTCCAATCCTTGAGTTATTTCCTCCGACCATCTGAGATGCAACAAACAACCGTTTGAGCTTCATTTGCAGTTCGCCCCTGACACAAAGCTATCTCGTCAAACCTGTTGGAATCTGTTAGCATCTAGTGAGTACGGCTGGCGTTTGATGGATGGTGGCGGTGAAGGAGCAGAGAGGACCGCTGGACAGGGCAGACCCTTCCACCTGAGCAGCGAGGGACGGCTCGGCCACATGCTGTCCGCATCATTACACAGCCTCGGCCCGTACCTCTGGGGCCGCCCTGATTGATGGGCTCCACCAGGCCAAGCAGCGCTATGGAGGCGTTCCACCCAGACGCTAGCCCGGCCCATCCATCTTGAGTTCCGAATAGAGAGTCGTGTTCTGGTCAGTCATGTCTGTAGGAATGGTCTGCTCAGCCTTAATCCCACTCCCTGATCAAACGGGTTGGTGTGGCGAGTGAACACCAGCTTCACTTTAAAGGAATTAATAATAACAAGCAGTATATGAATAATGAAAGGTATTTTTCCTGAAGGCAATTGAACAGGGAATGCGAGTTTATGTTTTTGGTGAAAGTTATTCAAGGCTGTTTTTTGTTTTTATCTCTCTTCATCCAGAGCAGCACAGACAGATCCTGGCAGGCGGAGGGAGCAATTTTATCCACCACCAGACGCAAAGGCGGAGCAATAGTGGCCTTTTTCCCCCCACAGACTAATATTCAGCCACCACAATCATTTGCAGACTTATAAAGTACCAAATACTTTGTTACTGTACTTAAGTAGAAATTTTGTTTAACTGTAATTTACTTGAGTAATTATAATTCAGCATACTTTTTAGTTTTACTCACAACATTTTTACACAATTATCTGTACTTTCTTCTCCTTACATTTTTAAGAAGTAGAAAGTTATTGCTCCTATTTTATTCATGGTTGTTATTCAAAAAATACTATCCTGATAAATTGTGTCTCCTGGATAGAGAGAATTTAATTGTGGTTGAATGAGAAGTATAAATATTTACCATAATGACACCGTATTACTTTGTACACAGTCCATCAAAGCAGCACGCTGTTAAAAAATATATTTTTTTGAGAAGTCACCTCCCAATAAATGTCATTTTGGAAAATCTAACTGCTCACTTTTACTCAATACTTTTACTTTTAATACTTAAGTAGATTTTGTGAATACTTTAGTACAAAAAATATCAGATACTTTAAGACTTTTACTCAAGTAATATTCTTATAGAAGACTAACTTTTACCAAAGTATTTTTATGATAAGATACTTGTAGTTTTACTCAAGTATCACTTTGAGGTACTTTATAAACTCTGATCATTTGAGGGAACTATTAAGCTTCAAAAACTAGAAGCCATAGTTTCCTTAAATGACTGAGGGGACTCGTTTATATACTATATTGTGGCGGCCATCTTTGATTTTGACTTGGCAACCCAATTTTCATTAGTGAACTTTCTCATATCTAGCAGTGTTGTATAAAGTACCTTAAAGTGATACTTAAGTAAAAGTACAAGTATCTTACCAAAAAATTACTTTGGTAAAAGTTAAAGTCTGCTTTAGGAATATGACTTGAGCAAAAGTCTTAAATTATCAGATTTTTTTTCTACTTGAGTAATTAAAGTAAAAGTATTGAGTAAAATTAGATTTTCTAAAATGACATTTATTGGGAGGTGACCTCTCCAAAAAAAATCATCCTTTTAAACGCGTGCAAACTAATACTGTGTCAGAATGGTATATTTTTATACTTCTTGTCCAACCATAATTAAGTTTAGTCTTTCCTGGAGGCACAATTTATCAGGATGGTATATTTTTTAACAATAATGAGTAAAATAGGAGTAACTCACTTCTTACCTTTTTAAAAAATGTTAGAAATAGCAAAACATCTGAAAAATAATTACTCAAGTAAAAGTACAGATAACCAAAATGTCTAAGTACAGTAACAAAGTATTTGTACTTAGTTACTTTACAACATCAGATATCCAGATGCAGCCACACACCAAAATGGAAGTCAGCATGCTTTTTCAAGTTATCTAACTCACAATTATGCATAAAATATATAAAAATTACAAATTTCTGAAAAGAAAGTTAACCCTAAAAATATTGTTAAAGTGATAATACTCTCTTTATTTAATGGCATGGTATTTCAAAAGCACTCACAACTGTGAGAGCCAATGAAAAGTTAATAGCAGTTGTCAAATAAGGAATCATGATAGCAGTTTTTTTTTATACCAAAACTAAATTTTCATTTTCAAATCCTGTATAATGTCAATCAAAATGACTTTGGTACGAGGATCATTATCCTCTGAATTAAGTCCGTTAGTCTAAAATCTCTATATTTGTCACACTTATCCAAGTTTGTCTCTTTCCTGAGGCTCTTTTTTGCCAAAATAAAAGCTGAAATTTTCACTCTTTTCCGCATTTCTTATCAATTTCAACACCTATCTTGTGCTCATTTCTTAACACACATGGAGGGACACAAATTGCCCATTGAAAGCCATTCCCTGCAATTACCCTAAATGACATCTTCAACAACTCTGACAGTACACTCAGTATCCGTCGCAGCGCATGCATCAACACGCTGCCCGTGAGATCATTTTCAGTACATGACAATTACTGACATGCCATTTCTTGAGTCACACGGAAGGAACAGCTTTAACAAATGAAATGTCTTCCCGCCTGTCCCTTTTGAACGCTCCACCACTGCAGCCAGATGCAGCAGCCAGATGCACACAGCTTGTCTGCTACCTTACCGCTTCAATAACTCTCATTAGGGTAATTGTTGCTTAATGTTTTCATAATCTGCTGCTTACAGGAAACTGTTTTCCTTTCTCTAATACCATAACTGCCTCCCTATGGTCTTATCCTCAATGTTATTTTTCTTTTAATACGTTTTTTTTTTTTTTTTAATGGCAATAAGGAATTGGGAACTGTCCCAACTGGCAGGTTTCCCTGATGTAAAAAAAAAAAGTCACTAGCAGACTTCCTGGTTTAAATGAGCAACAGAGTCATCAGAGAAAAGGCCAACGGATTCCTGAAATAATGAGTCAGTCACTCGCAGTGTTGGCACCGGCTCATAGCATCTGGCACACGGGCAGCCGCGCATTTTCACAGCATTTACTTACATTTCACCCCTGCCTTTGCTCAGAATGAGTGATTGTCTACTTAGCTTTGCTCCACAGAGCTTTTCCATCCTAGACATGCAAACGTGCACACTTACACACACACACATATTGATTTATCTGTGATGTGATGATCTCGGTATTACAAGGTGATTACGCAGCCAAAGTCTGATGTATTTTTATGTCAGAATTTGCATCCGGAGTGCTTTTAAAATGTAAGGAATAAAATACAGAAACATTGAGATTTTTAGTGTTCTGCTATAAGTTTTAAGAACAAACAATAAAAAAATTATACAGTGTTGTAGTTTATCACTGTTTATTCAGTTTTGCCTCCTAGATAAAAATTGTGTGGGGTCTGTGGGCCAAAATGGGCCAACAAAGTCATTTGATTTGGCCCACCAGAATTTGCTCTAGTTACTAGGTCCTATGAAGAAACACTGTATTTCCAACCATTGGCCCAGTGACTATATAAGTGGCTGCAGTGCAGATAGTTTTCATTCATGATTCATACTTTACCTTTGAAATATGTGACCCATCATATCGAAATGAGGATTAAGTCCAATTTTGTCAAAATGACCTAACTACATTTTCAGATTCCTG
>JAUBOC010000077.1:4371728-4386427 GCA_032275365.1 Anablepsoides cearensis
TTGCGAAACTGTGTTTTTTCGACATTAACTAAATATCGACAAAGTTTTGCGCACATTTGTAATGGAAACGCAGCTACAGTCGTAGCTCACATCTAGGATAGATTTGGAATTACATCATCTTCATTCACAATGGTGAGCTGAGCTCCACCTTCATTTCAAACAGAACCCAGCAATGGAGACGACTGAAGAAACTCGAGCAGAGAAACCAGCCATGACCATATCTCAGCTCCATCTTTGAGATTTTAGGACTGAAAGATAATTTATCAGTTTAAAAGTCTTCTGTGTACATTTCTGCATTTAAGAACTCACCGCTCACTTCATTGCATTTTTATGCTGAAGTCATTACAGGTGTCGAATTTGTAGCAGACTGGTTCTATGCGTCGATACATCAGGTGGATTCTGAGAGTTACACGGTTCTGTAAAATCACTCTGAAAACAATACAGCAATGTACTGATATTAGACATTTTAATTTGTACTTTTAAATACTAGAGTATTTTTACATGCATGAATACTGCACTTTTGAATACTTAAGTATTTTCAAAAGTAACTACTTCAGTACTTTAACTAGAGTAGACTTTTGACCGAGTAACTTCTTGAGTAGATTTGACCATGAGTATCAATACTTTTATTCAAGTACTAGAGTTGAGTATTTGTCCACCACTGGGAGATTCTAGGAGGCAGAGAATTTTAATGTAGTCTCTCCTGGTGCTGTGTAGATATTGGTTTGGGTCATATTATTCAACCCATTCAGTTTTCTCTCTTTTCTATGACGTTTTCTGAACTGTATTTGCAACAAAACATCTGAATGAGGTCTGGACTTTCCAACTACAATTTGGTGGTATTTGCTCTCCTCCAGCTCTTGGTCAGACTGGATGGACAAGTCTTCCCTTGTTGACATATTTTAATTAATTTGAAAAAAACAAAAAAGTTTCTGTAGTTTCTATAGTAGGGGTGTAACAATACATCGAGCTGTATCGATATATCGATTTAACTGGTTCATAATTCAGTTATATCGAGGCAAAATGAAAATATCGATCTATATCGTCATCATATTCTTGATGTGAATCGACATCATATACCCATCTAACAAAGTCATTGTGTTAGATGGATGTAAAGAGACAGCCTCAAAACGAGTTGATCTGAGACACACCTCAGAAAAGGGGCGGGGCTTGTGGAATTACAATAAGGAGGAATTTAGACCAAAGCATTGCAGTTCCTCTTTATATAGACCCCAACTGAAAGACTTAAATGTGAAAAGAAGGATTTAGTATTATGTCTCATTTAAATCAGCAAACAGTTCAGAGGATTTTTTTAATGAAAATGTCCAGATACTCTGCAGCCTATAAGTTCAGTTCAGTAGAAGGTCCTATATTATGGATCAGGATGGATTGTGTTCAACCAAACATATGCAAAGGCCCAGATTGCCTCCAAAAGTGGTTTAAGGAAGAACATTTTTGATGTAGTTCAAACTTTTATTCAGCTCTATCCAAATGCAATCGGACAGTGAAGAATCATTTTTAGCGACCTCAAAAAGTCTGCCACGAGTAGCATTTTGCCCTCATAAATAAAACTGGCTCGGTGTTGGTTAGAACAAACAGTTCAGTCAATAACCGTGACAAAGTAGTCTTCATCATTATGCTTAAGCACTTTTTGTTCCCGGCAAAACAATGCAGTAAGCCATAAGAAGGCCATCAGACCTTGAGTCCTCACATTGTCTTATCTGTAGCTATTCAGAATACAAGGGCATGTCTGACCAGAGGACAGCAGAATAATAAATAACCCTGCAGTAAAAAAAAAAAAAGTACGGCTGCAGGCTGTGTATGCAGGTGTGCTGAAAATCTGATGGGATGTTTATGAGGCGACAGGGATGACATGAGTGTTTAGTCGGCTGTTTTCTTGACCAGCATTTATGCACCGGTGCTCAACAGGCAGTGACAGAGTCCTCAGTGGTAAAGGGGTTAATAAGCATTCAGCTGTATTTTCAAGCATGATGCAACTTTCAGTCCGTCAGCGCATCAACATGCCCGGAGGAAACGCTGGAATAAAAACAGGATTATCTGCCACGGACAATCACGGCAGGTCAGAGCCCTCCGATCCCCAGGAACCTGTACCGTCGGGGAAGGCGTGTCTGCAATCATGCACGGGCAAGTAAGCTATATCTGTGCTGAAAGAACAACACCTTTGATTGCATATAACAGGTTTGCTCTGGAGGACATCGCGTGTTCTGAAAGAACCAAATGAAGCCGCGGCAGGGGAAGGAGTCGCAAAGTCTAACATTCCATCTCACACAAGTGCTCCGGGCTCCACAAACGGGCCGTGCACGGTAACTTAAGTGTGTCTGATTTCAGCTCTGATTTAAAACAGCGCTCAGCATCCTCGGACCGTTTCAAGCATTTTCTTTTTGTGCAATTATTAGTTCTTATTTTCAGTTTCATCACCAAAGCAACAGACTCTGAGATGGAATTGAGATATTACACAAAGCATCTCTCACTTGCACAGCCTTCAAGGCAAAAAAACGGAGGGGCCATTGCATTAGGGTGCGTCTAATATAGCCTGCACAGTATGGTTATCACACATTACATTCACTGACACATGGCTCATTGAAACATAATGTGTTATGTAGCCTGCTTGGAGAATTATTTAAGGTGGAACTATTCACCTTTGATTTGATGTTCCCCCGCAGGAGCCAAGGCTTTTTTTTTTTTTTTTTTTTTTTTGAGAACTCTAATGGTCTCTTACTTTGATTTAAATCTGTCTGATCTAAGCACCTTTTAGGTTATTATCTTTTCGAGGAATATGCGGCGGAATTGTTCTTCTTCTGCTATAACTGTGTAATTTCTATCAATCATACGAGAGGGTGCATCGAATGAAGCAAAAGAACAAGACATAAAGGGATCAGGTAAAATCCTGAGAGGATAATTTCATGTTTATAGTTAGAGAATCACAGATAATGATTATTATTTATCTGTTATTTACATTAAAGAGATGTTTGTAATTTGCTTCGCCTCCCTGGCCTCATGATACTCAGAAATTTCTGTCAGCCCTTAATTAAAACCAACAATCCTCCATTACGACAAGTTTATGATTTATGGACGCTAATTAGAATTAAAGGCCTAACTTTATTTGAAGCAATGCACTAATGTTGTGCAAGCTCAGAGTATTTGACTCAGCTACAACCACGTTAAACCTTAGCACAATATTTGAGTTACAGACATTTTTGTGTTTTTTAAGGTTAATTGGCTATGGCAGCCATTTTGACTTGTGTTGGCTAAAAACTTAAAGCAGTTCCTGTGATTATTTCCTGAAAGTTTCATCAAAATTCTGCCTGTGGTTCAAGAAATATTTAGCTAACGGGCAAACTCAAAAACACCTAAACATACATGCAGGCAGAAAGTTTAAAAAAACTAAACTATCATCTTTCAGCAGTGGAAGATAAAAATTAAATTTCAGGTAAGCACTATGTGCCAAATACATAAAAAGCCCCTCGAGTGCTTTTCTGCTTTTTTTTTTCCCCCTCGTCGTTATTAACTTTTGTGACAACACCTACACTTCCAAGAATAGTCAGTGAGCAAATATCACAAATTTAAACAAATTCTCCCTGGAAAATATGTTCTATTCTGAAGCTGACATTTCTCCAGCGTGATGCTGTTTTATTGCCAACTTATCGGAGGAGAATTATGAAGCTTAGTTTAGTTTAAAAAGCAAACTGCAGCTCATATGAAAGTGATCATCTAAAATTCACAGCACTGAAATATGTTTCTGTCACACCTTAAACCATGAAAGAAAATGGATTTTTTACAAGATACACTTAATTAAAGTCTCTGTAAAACCACAGCTCTTATGTTTTACATGTTATTTGTCCTTCAAGAGGAATGAATATATCACAGCTTGGAGATTATTACAAAAACATCCACCTGCTAACAAAAAGTTTTAATGTTTTGACCTCAACCTTTACCTTTAAACACTAAAACTATGATTTTCTTTTTAAATCCCACTATAACTCAAGGATTCATATACACTAACGGAAACATGCTTTAAGCAATGAGATTTTTACTTTGCCATCCACAGTGAATGATTAAAGACAACCAGATGAAATGTACTTAAATGAGACTAAAAAAAATAATAGGGAATAGGATAATAAACCACACTTAAAAAAGACTAAAAGAAAACAGAATAAGATAAAAAAAGAACACCACTATCAGTGGTTAAAATGTTCAGAAGATAAAAATCCGAAGTGTGCAAATGTGCAACAGTAACAGGAAATTGGACGTTAAAACAGACATTATGCAACTAAGAAATAAGCAACAAACTACCAGAGTACATTTACTTCATTACAGTTCTTAAGTAACTTATTTGAGGGTTTGCAATTTTACCAAGTTTTTTTTTTTTACTTTTACTTTATTTTGTTACATGTAAAAGATAAAAGTTATTACGACTGTGAATTAGGGCCACTTTGCAGGTGAAAAAAAGGAGGATAAAAAAACTCAGAAGTTTTGAGATTATTTTAGAAATTTTGAGAAAAAACAAGAAAAGTTCCAGAGCTCCAAAAGTCAAAAATTTGCAAGAAAAAAAAAAAAGATTTTCAGATTAATTTCAGAAATATTCAAGAAACAAACACGGAGTACTCATATGTTTAAAAGTCGGAATTTTGCGAGAAAAGTCCGAAATTTAAAAATAAAAAATTCATAAATTAATGAGACAAAAAAGTGTTCAGGAGTAGATAAAGGACAATTCCCCCTGTTTTCACTATTGGGGATCTTTAATCTGCTCTAGTTTAAAAACTTCAAACCTGGAGATTTTTTCCCACAAATTTGCGACTTTTCAACATAAGAGAATTCCTTGTTTTCTTCTTGACATTTTTTAAAATTAATCTCAGAAATTAGTTTTTTTCTCACAAATTTACAACTTTTGGATCTCAGAGATTTTCCTTGTTTTTTTCTTGAAAAAAACAAGGAGATTTGCTTCTTTCTTTTTCATCTGCAAAATGGTCATAATATGCCATCGTAAGTTATACTTTCACTTCTTTATATTAAAATGGATCATCTCGTTACATTATTCATTTTTACCAAGCCTATTTTTTTATTAAGGTATTTTTACTTTAACTTTATTTTTTCAAGTACTTTATACACCTCTGCAAAGTACACAGTGTCCTGCTAAAGTATTAGCTAATGTAGCATCCTGCATGTTGTTTAAAAACAGTATAAAACAAGCCTTTATTTGGCTAGCCATTAGCCTAGTCTAGACAAAGATTTCAAAAACATTTCTTCATACTCCGTGCTCTATGCTGGACATCACAGCTGATAAGATACTATCTATTAATTACTTTTTGGCAACACTTCAAAATGACCAAACTCTCCAAACCCCTGCCAGTCCTTTTAAAAGCATCAAGTTTGACAAACTCCATTTTTCTTACCAGGTCAAGGCTACTTTCTCGTCTCTCCAAAAGTGTATTTTTTTAAACAGTCCATTCAATCACTGTTTTACAATCAATAGAAAGTCCCAGAGAAAATAACTAAACAAGGTCAAATCTGGGTCTATTTTTGAGTTCCTCGTTACCTGAACAGAACTGTGTCTATCAGCTGAGTCAGAGCTCTGTGAAGATGGAGGAGCTGTGATAAAAAGGTGATGACAAGTTGTTGTCAGAGGTCACAGTTTCTAAATATACAATCCTTTTGCCTCATTAACAAGTTTAAACAAGTGCTGTTAACATGTATTTTACTGTTTAAATATAGTACTTGGGGAGAAAAAGACTAAAACATTTGTTTCTTTCTGTTTTCGAGGCCTTTAAAGCTTCAACAAAATACGTCACAGTGGGTCAAGTTTCCTTTCCAGGTTTCGTTTGTTGGTCAAGAGGCAAAGCAAAAAGACCTAAACTGTTCCCATCAGAGTGTGAATCATATTTGTTTGGTTTTAATGAGGATTTTTATCATCGGCATGTTTCTCAGTCTTTGTTGAAACATCTAAATTAGAGCCATTCCTCCTCCTTCCCCTCCCCAGAACAAAGAAGACAGTCGCTGACCTTCTCACTAATATAACACAGTCTGAAAAGGTCACAGGAGACTACACTCATGGTCATGATATTTCCCCTGATTGATAGTACTAAAGCTTTATATACACATGCAGGAAAGTGCCATGCATTTCCTAAGGAAAAATGTTGTTTTGGAGGCTAAAGGATTTGGATTCTGTGGACACAGATTGTTAATTTTAGACCCTTTATAGAATTTTGCATGAAGAGGGAATGTTTCACCCATAACCTGCAATTAGATGATCTGAACCAGCTTCAGTGTTACAGTATTTGTATGCAGATTTGAACACCTGTGCTAATGTGACTGGAACAAATTACAGAGTCATCACGGTGAGCACAAAATCCACTTGTTAGAGATGTTGCAGGTTTTTTTGGGGGGGTGGTAATGGTTTATTGAGTCAATATTTATGTGGCTGTGCATTGAAAACAAATGACTGGTCACGTTTCCAAACCTGTTTTTACAACAGCTTGAACACTTCACACCAATATGTGTGGAATTTCTGACTTCCGTGAGCTCTAAAGTTTTGTTTATTTGCACGTCTGCTGTGCTCCACTCATCTATAAGATGTGTTGGTGAAAATACTGAACAGATTAAACAGCTATACTGTTAATTGTGTAACAAAACAAGAATATAATGCAATGATTCCCAACCAGGGGTACGTGTACCCCTTGGGGTACGCTGGCGTATTACAGGGGGTACCTTGAAAAATTTCCCAGGTGTTTAAAACAAATAAAATAGAAATAGGAATGAGATATGTAGGGCCCTATGGTTTCCGCAATGAGGAAACTACAGGTGGAATCATGGAATTAACACAAAATGGAACCCAGTATAAAATGCAGAATGTCACAGAATTTGCTCATTTGGGGGAGTTTCTGATGTATTTTGGACGCTGCTGTTTTATGCACCTGTCATTACCTGGTTTATTTATTTATTTACTCACTTTCAAGGCAATGTTTTTATATTTGTTTAATTTGAGTTGAAGAAAATAAAATGGCTGAGAACTAAATAATTTTCATTTAATAATCAGTTGTTTTACATTATAGTTTTGGAGAATAATCATCACGTTTGACTGAAGGGGTACTAGTGGTGTGACGAAATGGCTCAGGGGGTACACAAGTCTAAAAAGGCTGAGAACCACTGATATAATGTAAGCAATAAAATCATAAATCACAGCTATTCAACTGGCGGCCCGCGGGCCGGAGTGACCAAAGTTCAGGCCACCAATTGGTTCATTCATCTCTTAAGCCCAAACCCCCAGTTTTCTACTTTAATTCTTATTATCAGACATAGACATGTTTGATATCTACAGAAACGTCAGAATCTTGGCTAAAAGCTGGTAAAAACATTTCTATGAACATCTAAAACAGTTAAAACTACAAGCAGTTGAAGATAAAACTGAAAGTGAAAATACAATTGGTTTAAAATGATCAAAATATTTGTGTTATTTCTGTTTTTGATATTGTTTTATTTTCACTACTTTTATAACATAGGGTTCTGTATGTTGTGTTCATGATTAAATGCAGCAAAATAAACTATTTCAAAAGAAACAGATGTTTGTAATACTTGGTTTATGTACATAATGAATTTAATTGCTGAGTGTTCAGCCCCTGTGCTGTTGGCCTGCATTAATTTAGTTGAATGGCCTTTCTATAAATGTAATCTCATTTGTTTATAAAGTTAAATTTGGTTTTAAATTACATATGTGATTCATTTATACTTGCATGAAAAGTTTAAAACCTCAGTTTCAGATTTACATATCTTCTTATCTGTATCAGTATGTTTAATAACAGAACTGTATCTTTCTGTCTGAAAGAAAACATTGGCCTTTTTCAGAAACTATTTTGTTTTGGAGAGCGCTTTTATATCCTCTCTTTGAACACAGTTCATCATTTTCTTGTCAAATGCTTCCCTAGTTTTAGTTCAGCTTCTTTCCCCGACGTCTGTCAAACTCCATCCAAGTTAACTTCCAGCACAAGTTCTGATTCAGAGTCTAAAACCTCAATTTACCCTCCAACTGTGACAACAGACTGAAGGGGAAATAGGAAAGTTTGGAAGCTTTGTTGTTACAAAAACAAAACTTCATCCGAGTTTGCTTCACTTTTTGTTAACAACCAAACTTGGAAGGTAAAGTAATAATAAAGATTTAGTTCCAAGACACGATCATTGTGTCTCTCGTGAGAGAATCTGCTGGTTTGTTTGAGGTTTTTTTGTTAAATCGCTTTTATAATTGAAAGGCTTTGAAGAAATGCTCATCACCCGCCACGTTTCATGTCAGCGTTTTAAACAAAGATCATATTTTACTGATAAAGAGACAGAGTTAAAGACTCTCAGCTACTACCACAACCTATTTTAGCTCAACAGTTTGCTAAGATCACTTTGCTTCGGCAGCCATCTTGAATCAAATTAACTCCAGTCCTTGTACCGTTGCAGAGGCATTACTTTCTGAAAATGTCCCTAAAACCTGTCCGGTGGGGGATGTGAGACGTGAGATATTTTGCTAACGCTGCGGACAAACAGACACAAGCAAAAAACCATCATCACCTTTGGCGAAGATTAAAAACCAAACTTTACCTCTGAGAATGTGAGTGCAGCAAGTAAAAACAGCTGTTAGTCATTTGTCTTTGTTTGGTCAGTGAAGCAGTTCTGCTTGCAGCTGCTTGGGAGGATTTCACCTATTTACTCACATCTGCCTCGGTGATGTAAGCCAGCGAGGTTTAGGTGAAAGACTTTCTGTTAATAGCAAACCTCTTGAGAGGACATCAGCGTGTTAAAAAACTTATGAGGTTGGACATTTTAGTTGGTAAATGGCTATTGGAAACAAAAAACAAAACTGAGATTAAATGTTGCAGAATAAATTGGTTCTCTTGCACAATGGATTTCATAATTGGACATGTAATTTTGTCATCTGAAACCAGTTCTAACTATTGATATAGCCTGAAAATAACCAATGTTTGGAAAGCCTAATTTATTTATTTTTCACATGATTGTTAATTGAACAATTTGACCTTTTAGGGACAGAAACTGTAGGAGAGAGATTATAATGGAGCCAGTCTGCATACGGTGCAATAAATAACATTTAGGGCTGTGTGGTAGATGGTAGAAACACTATGAAGTTGTCCTGCGGTAGAAATTTACCCTCTACCTCTGTCGTCATCCCACCTTTGTCAACATGGAGGAGTTCGAAATATTTTGAAAATAAATGAGGAAATATCGCATTTTAAAACACGTATAGAGAGATTAAATCCTCAAAATTTCCCCCTCCCGCTGTAGAAATGTTACGTGGTGCTGTCGTGTCGCGGGATCATTTCCTCCCTCCATCCCGCTGCACGTCGAGCAAAGCGAAGCTTTAACAATCGTAGTTTTTTTCACACCCAAACTTGTTTATTTATGTATTGTTACCCACAGAGATGATAAAAAAAAAGATTTGGACGTTTGTTCAGTCATAAATCCTTCTTGCTAATGTAACAATCGGTTTCTGAGAGTGCAGCCGATACGTCCGGCAGGCAGAGACTTAATGTATGGCTAGGGCTGCCACGATTAGTCGATTAGTCAACGACTAATCGATTATTAAAAGAGTCGAACACTAATTTAGTCATCGATTAATCATTGTTGTTGTTTTTTTTCACTTTGTTTTTCTCTCCAAACTGCTTTGACACCTTCCACTGCTGCACCTGCCTTTCTGTCTTTGACACACATGTACAGTAGTGGTAACAGGGGCAGGCCGTGGACGTCACAAGACATGATACAGACAGCCTCTGGTATCATGACTACCTGACAACAGAGCTCTAAAGTGTGGGATCAGTTTAAGAAAATGAAAGAAAAACCTGTGCAATCCAATTTCTGCTAGGCAGAACATGCTTTCCACAGCAATTATGTTTAGTTAGCATGTAGCTAAAATCTAACAATGGTTACATAATAGCAGCTGCATTCTGGTGCGATAATCTGTATGTTTTATATTCAATTAACGTATGAACCGATTAGTCGACTGATCGAAAAAAATAATCGGTGACTAATCGATTATTAAAATACCGGTAATCGTTTGTGGCAGCCCTATGGCAGGCAGATATTACGTTTATTTGGCTTCACCACACTTACATTCCAGTTATCTGAAATTGTTTTATGACTAGGACTGTGTGCAGCTTAAGCCCCTTAAGGTCCTGTCACACTATAACATTTTAGGCTACATTGATTTTTTTTATGTCTAAATGACTAATTTTACCTGAAGTACTGGTTATAACATCCACTTTATTATGCACTACAGCAAAAATACAGGGTTGGATTATGATTACAGCTTCGTGCAAAATAAATGCTCTAAAATTACATTATCTTTGCTTTATATGATCATTTTCTACCGTGATATACACAATTACTGTAAAGGGATTAAATTTATACCGTGATATGAATTTGAGGTCATACTGCCCAGTATTGACATAAAAATGTTTAAACTGGGAATACAAAAATGTGGACATTTTAAAATAATAGTTCTGGTATTTGCTGTCAAATATGAAGGCAATAAAGTTTTTAGCCCCTGTGTAACATTAGCAAAATATTTCACAAACCTCCGGGTGAACTTTCAGATGAGTTTTCATCTACATTAACTTATTAGCTTTTAAAGTCCTCCTCATTCAAGATGGCCACCACAGCTAATCAACTTTAGCAAACACAAAAATGACTGCAACTCAGCCAACTTCACAGCTGTAGAGCTAAAATTTGGCACTCTGGTAGCTGAGAGTTAACCTGAACATATAGCCTCAACAGACCACATGAGACCCTTCCATACCCTGTGAGACCATCCATATACCACTATTTACAAGATTTACAAAACTATCATAAGTCCATCTCCCTCCTTCATAAGTTCAAAACTATGATGAAAGATTTTATCAAGTCAGAACTTATTTGCTCCAAAATTCTAAAGTCTCATAACCTCATAGTCTCCTTATTCATGTGTTCATCTCCGTTTTATTTACTGAACAAAAAGCAAGATTTCTCCTCAAGGATGTGTGAATTTCATCATGTCACCCTGAAGAAAGTGGAGAAAGCGTCACACTGAGAGACGACTCGTCACTGCTGTCGAGATCACACAGGAAACTTAAACGCAATTGGATATTGACAGAGTTGATGTCTCTGAAAGTCAGAATCCCATAAATTATTCGAGCTCCTTCCCGCTTTCATGTGTTATTGCCGCATTTAAAAATGGTACAGACGGGTGCGAGCGGCTCAAACGAGACAAAGCAAAACGTCACGAGCAGCGGCTTCACTCCAGCTTTTCCCTGCTGCTGTCGCTCCACGCACATCAAACACTTCCAGCCAGCAGACACCAGATAAACGGCTCGTTAAAAATGAGGGCACGCCATCATTCACGGAATCACATTACCTGGACCACAATGCAGAACAAACAAGCAAACGACAAAAGAAGGAGGAAAAAAAAAAAACAAATAAAGCTGCCTCGTCCGAGGATACACCTGGAGACAATGATTTTAGGGAGATTAATCAGATTGTCTGAACACACAATGAGATGGTGATGAAAGCAGAGGCATGACAGATCTGAGATCACATTTTAAACAGAGATGCTCAGTTATTGCTTTGAGGAACAATGGGAGAAGGAATTTGATTTATGCTACTATATTTTGGAATTAATTTGTTCATTTAATAACCTTGCATACGTCTCATGAGGCAGATTTTACAGTGTGCACAAGAATCTGATGCTTTTCAGACATAAGTAGTAATTAACTGATGATTGTGTTAGATGAGACTTTTCATTTCAGTTGAATGGATGAATTAGTTTATTTTAATGTGCATAATTTAAAAAAAACTACATTAAAATTGACAATATAAAAAGTGCTAAATTGGGAGCAAGCAGCAGCTTTTTTTACACACATCTCATGTCAAATTCAAAAATCATACAGATATACTCGAGAAAAGGTAAAAAAAAAAACCCACTAGCTTTACGCTAGCATGTTGCTTATTTTAGCCTTTAGTTAGCAGATTGCTTCTTTTAGCTTATAGCTCAGGGATGGGCAACTTAAATGATGGAAGGAGCCACAATGTTTTGTTGACATTACCAGAGGGCCACATAGCTGCACAATTACCCAGATGTACTAAAACTAGGGGATAAATCTTGTGTCAGCAGGAATTGAATTTTAACTGCTCAGATTCAATCTGTATGTGCATAATTTGAAATTGAATGCATTGGTTTGAAAATTAATTTTACTTAATGAATTTAAATTAATTTGCTTTGAAACTGTATTTTGGTTTATTAAAAATTTTAATTTGACTACTTTCACTTTCATAATTTAGATTTGTAACCTAACTCTTCCTGGTCCTTGAGAAAGCCAGCCAAAGTAATCAAACACAGATCCACAGATTTACGTTTCACTTCGGTGACGTTTCCCTTCTGTAATGTAACAGAGTTGACGCAATCCACCGTAAAAGTGACAAAAACAGACAAACTTATTTTACTGCAATGATTAGTTTTACCTACAGAAAATGTTACATTTACATCACATCATGGATCAGTCAGCAGCAGCATCTGATGGATCTGTGATCCATGATGTGATGTAAATATGACATTTTCTACATATAGGTAAAATTAATCACAATAAAATTATTTCAGATGCAAAACTTTAAATTCATTTTCAATTTTGTAAAATTTATTTTCAAACCAATGCACTCAATTTCAAATTATGCACATTCAGATTTAATCTGAGCAATTCAAATTCAATTCCTGCTGCCACCAGATTTATCCCATATAAACTGCCTTTAAAAAATGTTTGACATGGCAGTAACACAACATATTTTATGCCAAAATACATGTTGCACTCTTGTTTTTTAAATATGCATTGAAAACGTTTGAAGCAAAAAATAAATAAATGAATAAAACTTACTATGAGCTGAAGTGCAACCTTGAGCACAGACTCCTGCATTGCTGTGGTGGTTCTAAAAAAGACAGTCACTGTTCTTCAAAGTAAAACTTTCATATTTAGCTTTGTGCAGCGTGTTGTAGTTGTAAATAGACTGAATACACAAGTTTGCCTTGAAACTCTGTGAACAGACAGTTTACAATTTTACCTGAAACCTAACATGTGCCTTAAATCTGTCCAGTTTTCTTTTCTCCATTAACTTTTCTTCCTCAATGGTAGAAAATAACCTGCGCGCACGGTGGCGTCTGCGTTGGAGGCGCCATCTAGCGGCAAACATCTTCATTACAACCAACTCAGAGTCACATTTATATTTTGTAATAATTATTTTCTGAAATTAATCTAAGAGCTGTTTTGAGTGCTTTAAGTGGTTTTGTTTTGTTTTGTTTTTAAGCAAAGAAAATACATTTATTTATTTATTTGTTTGTTTGTTTGTTTGTTTGTTTGTTTATTTATTTATTTACTTTTGGGGAAGGGGCCAGATAAAAGCAGCTATCCTTGTTCTGGCACTTTGCTACTTTTGGCTTAGTTACCATCCAGTTTCTTTCAGCTGCAACAGCTCAGTTTCAGCTTCTCACGTAAATTTCAGGAGCCATTCAGCTCTCAGCATTGAAACTGTTTCTTTAGCTAACACTAATAATCGTGTTTCTTTTTTATTTTCTTTTTCAGCACAAAAAGGAAGCCAACCTGTGAGACATTTAGAGGACAGGAGCAGCACTCTGTGTATTTCAGTAGCGTGTGGCCGGGCCCGCTCGGATGTAAAGCTGAACAAACAGAACAGCAGGAGCAGAACAAACAGCTGTTCGGACCGTGTGATCTCTGGTGACGGAGTTCCTCTCAGGTCAGCTCACAGAGGATCCAGGTTTGTTCTGCTTCTGTGAAGAAAGTGCGACCGAAGGCGACCCTCTTCACCTGTTTAAGCTTGGATAACCACAACGGTGTACTTTGTTATAGCTTCTTCTATAAACAAACTGTCTGCATCTTCGAGAAGATGCCTTATGTATGCATGGCAAAATGAGGCCACAGTGGGACGGTCTCACTTTTAACAAGCTGTTTACCTGCTGTCTGGCAGCTGAAAATAACAAACAAGGGTTCATAAAGTAGATATCTCGTCTGTATTAGACTCTTGGAAAAATGTTTGTTTTGTTTGTCTTGCTCCTGGTGTGACCTAGAACTCCAGAAGAATGAATAAATGGATGAATTCATAGATAGAGGCACCAAGGACCAACACTAAATTGAATCTTTTTTGTTGCAGACCCGATATGTTTATTGGTGCCTATGATAAAAACAATAAAAATGGCTAGTTATGTAAAATTTATCAAACAAGAACAAAAATCACGCGTATTAATTTGAACATAAAGGAAAAACAAGAAAAGCATGATAATGAGGGCCAAAATTAAGACTATTGTGCAACCAGAGGTTGCTGCATCCTTGTAACAGGAGGTTATATCTATTCCTAAAGGCTCAGTATAGTCACACTTTGGTACTCGCGCTGGGCATGTGCGAACCATTCTTTCGCCAAAAAGACATGTGGAAGTACACATTATAACTTGTGAAAATGTTGTAAATAGGAGAACAAAAGCATAACGAACAAGCAAGCTGTTTGAATGGTACGCAGCGCACAAAGCATTTGCAGATTTACAAAATTTCAAAGGTGCACAACCAGCAACTCCAATGCTAATGCCAGCTTATCCATGCTACTCGCTAGCCTCTACAAGGCTAACACCAGTTTATCCATGCTAGTCGCTAGCCTCT
>JAUBOC010000077.1:4424232-4436476 GCA_032275365.1 Anablepsoides cearensis
ACTGCTACTTCCGGTGTTTGACAGGAAGTCGTTCCCATTAACATTTCTACAGTAGCACCCCCAGGAATAAGGTGGATTTCTATACAGTGTCAATGGCAAAAAATATCTATTTTTATGTAGAACTTTGCAATAATAATGAGCTTGTTGACACTTTTTGCTTTGTGTTGTCATTTGCAAAATAACCCCAGATAATGTGCTCATAAAACAGTTTCAGGTTCATTCTGTATAATGGATGCATTGTATATTAAATTTCTGGTGTATATAAAAGATCAATGTCACTAAATAACTAAATTGTGGGCTAGAGTGAGCTGGTTTTATCAGCTACTGCAGCATCTTTGTGTTCTTACAGAGTAATTGATTAAGAATACAGGTATGGATTTTTGCAAGTGGCCAATACTGAGGGAGTAATTGGTCTAAGATCAATCATATTAATATTCTAATCACAAGGTAGGAGAAATGCTACCTGCTTTTAGGAAGTAAGTTGCAAATGGGACAATATCTTTCTGAACTGCATCTTGGCTTGTTAGTGGCTTTTTAGAACTTTTAGTTTTTAATCTCTTTGGTTTGGAAAAGCAGCTCTGGGGTTGGGGTTATTAAAAATTCAAAATGACCTTTTTTTTTGTTATAGCTCATAATTTATTTTGTGTGTTATGTGTGTTCAGTATCCGCAGCGTTGTGTTTGTTTACATTTGTTTTATTTTTTTTAGGCGTTCATAGACAAGTTCTCTTTGCAACAGTCGGCTGGTTTGTTGGCTATCATTTGTCAAGGTATGCAGATTACACTTACGCCAGACTGGATCGAGACATGTTTGAGTACATGAAACTCCATCCAGAGAAATTTCAAGCAAAAGGTGAGTGTTTTTTATTGTTTTTTCTTTCTATGCTTAGAAAGTTTGCTAAAATAAATGGGAAATATTTCTATCCAGATTTGTTTGTATATACTGTGTATAATTGCTCAAAAGCTACAAAGATGCAGTAATTCACTGTTTGTATCAAGGCCAAGGCCAGTTTGACCATCGCATCAAACTGAGGATTGGGTCAGATTTGGTCAAAATGAGCTAAACCCATTTTCATCAGTTCCAGAGATATTACTTGATTTGTCTTTTTAATCAGGATAAACCTTTGGTATTTGGTCTGAATCCTATTTTTTGTGTGTTTATAATTTTTGATGTAATTTTAATGAAGAAATCTTAAACAATATTTGGATATTGAGATTTCCCAGCTGGAATGAATAAAAGCTTTGCTAGTGCGCAGGGGAAATGGCCAAAAACTTGTGTTTTTCTGGTCAAAATATTTTTTTGTTGCTTTATTTCTTTAAAAAAATGCTTTAAATTCTAATTCTTTAAGATTATATTTCTGAGAGTTCATTCAAAGGATTTATAGTATTTATTCATTATGCTTTGACAGAATCGTGCATTTATTGCAAATGTCTGAACCGATTCTCTATTAGCAGCTATACCACTCCTCAGTTCAGTGTGATGAGTCATAATTGACATTTTACACTAAAATTGTAAACTTTTTAAACATCTTTTTTTGTTGTAATATTCTGTTTTCATGTACTGAATATTAAGTCACGTTCTAATCTCAGGTTTGGCCTTTCAGAGTATTTGGTGTGTTCTTACATCTCGTTTAAGAACAAGTGTCTACTTTTATCTACAGTAAAGTCATGTTTCTTTTATCCTACCAGAAAAAAAGACCTTTGCAGAGATTGTAGAGCCATTCCATCCTATCCGCTAAGTGTCTGATGAGAAGAGAGAATGGGGTGAAAAACGGAGATGCAAACTGTAACGGCTTGAGCAACCTGTTTGTAAAATATTGATTTGTAAATAAAAAATACCCAAGTTAATCATTTTCTGACAGATTTTTTCTGTAGTGAGATTAGTCAGGTTTATTCATAAACTATAACCTTCATGACAATATTTTTAAATTGCTACAGGCTGAAAAAGGAGGTACAATAGATTAGTTTTGGCATAGCACATTTATTCCATTTTTCAACAGAAGTTTAGGGTCATTGATTGAAAACAGTGCAGCCATCAGACGCATTTTACAAACTCCAGATATTTGCATGTCTGCAAATTTAATGCCTTGCCACTCCAATGATGTCCAGGTACTTGTCAGTCAGGCTTTTAGTCGTCTTTGTGAGATCGTTCATGACAGAAAACAGTCCTCTCAGGTGGAAGAGAAAGAGCGCTTCGGGATCGGCGTCCAGGAGAGGCTCCGGGGTCGTGGCGAGTGCCGCCTTCTTGGCCTTGAGGTCGTCCGGCGGAGCCAGGCTGCTCTCCACGGTGTTTCGAATGGCCCTGAGCATGGCGTAGTCGGCGTGCAGGTCCCTGCATGTCTCGTCGGCCGCCTCGCAGTCGGAGGGCACGTCGCGCAGCAGGCTCGGCAGGAGGACGGTCCTCTCCATGTCGCCCACAGCCGAGCTGTACCGCTTCAGGGTCAAAACCAGGCTGTTTTTGTTGAACCTGACGTCGGAGGACTGCATGGTTTCTGGGCGGACGGCTGCTCCTGGGGGGGCGGTGGTGGACAGTAGGAAGCAGTGTGCAGTGCGGAGCTGTGAACGCAAACCGCAGATTTATACTGTCACCAAAAAGTGGGTTGATCCCGTGAGGTTACGCCACGGCATCATCCGATACATTTAGAGAACCTGCGAGTTCTATGTTGAGTCAAACCTTATCTTTATTTGGTTTACACAACCCACAGTATCCTCGCTTTCTAATTTCAGGACAGATTGCATCAAAATGTGCTTCTGTGGAATTATTAACCATGCAGACCGGCTGATCGTTTCCTCTTAACACATGGGTACAGTATTGAGCTCAGGCTCACCCAAAGTAAACCCTTTTGCAGGTTGAGGTCATCTCGCAGATTTGAACTCAGCTTCTCTGTCGTCATTTTGGATAATTTACAAAAACAAAATTACACTTTTTGGGGGGATTTCATGTTGATGCAACTGTTTTTTCAGCTTTGCCAGACCTTATTTTACATCTTACATTCACAGGCACTGACTCTTATTTTACATAAAACCTGCTATAATTGGCAACTGATGACTATGATGGTATGAATTTTGACAAATACAGTTTGTGCTCCTTTTCCACTTGTACCAGTTCAGGCTGGTTCGGTACGGTTCCAAGCCATTTTCATTAGGCCAGATTCATGGAACCAGTCCTTTTTTTAGTACCTGCTTCGTTGTGGTTCCAAGTGATCCCAGTCGACACCAAAATGCGATGTCAGAACACTTTGTGATCGGTTAGCGGCAGAGATGGTGACTCGGACTTAGACTTAACTTGGACTTGGACCCTAAAGACTTGAGACTTGACTTGGACTTGTGGTTTGAGACTTGCGAACAATGCAAGTCTTTTCACTGTTTGGCTCATGATGTTCACTCCCTCAATACATCCATGCTCGGCTCCTTTGAGAACAAATACATAAAGTTTTAAGATCATGCTCTCAAATTGAAAATATATGCTCTTGGTTAAAGTCAGAATAATTCTTCCATACGCTTTGCTCCTCACCTGAGAACAGGAGGGGTCAGCGGCGTCCAATATTAATGACGTGTACCCTACATAACAAACAGAGCTTCAGCATGGCAGGCGTGTTGCAGTATATTCATTATAAGCTTTGCTTACAGAGACTTTACTCAACGTCATGACAAGAGTCTGGCAAAATGCAAAGTGTGTGGAGTCTAAATTCAAAATTTGTTTTTTGTGATGACTTGTGCAGCCCTTTTACTTTAAGGATTCTGGTTCATCATCTTCACTGACATGCTTTTATGCAGTTAAAACTATTTTTTTCTGGTATTTTATTGTAAAATCAGCAGCACAATTGTTGGATTTGTTCTTTGTCAATGAAAAGATATAATTACAGTTTGCTTTTGTAAGATTACAAGTGATACAGTTAACAATACTATAAATGCTTGATTGTTATTTCAACCTTAACCTTATCTGTATTTTTAAAATATAGTAAATATAATCTACTATAGTTGGAATACCTTTGATCAAACTACCAGTTCAGTAATACATGCAACTATACTTGGACTTGAGGTCAAGAGACTTGAGACTTGACTTGGTTGCATCTTTGCTGCCTTTACAACAACAACTCGAGGCACCATTTTTTTCAATTATAGCAGCGACGTTCACAGTGACAGAACAGAGATCCACACCATTGTCCAACTGCTGATGTCCACTCGTGGCTACGAGAGAACCCTCGAAGCAATGTTGGGACAAACTGAAAAAGTTGAAGTGTGATTACCACACGATTGAGGGCCACAATGGAAGGAGCGGTTCAAACCTATTGTTGCCTACAAACAGGATTACCGGCCACCATCAGGCAAATACATGTGAGGACAATTTCAGCCTGCAGAAATGGCCAAAACACACCCGCTGGAACGGGACTGGAACGTCAATGGAAAGCTTTTCCATTGACGTTCCAGTCTGGTTCCGACACTGACCGTACCGACAATACACTAGAATTGGCACTAGTGGAAAAGGGGCAATACTCTCTGTTGCATGAGAAGCCATAAAAAAAGTCCTTGTGGCCACAAGAGGGCAACCCTGAGTCAACTATTCATGCTTCAGTGGGACTTTTACATTTCTTATATACCATTTTCAAAAATCTAGATTTGACCACAGCCTGAGCCGTGCACAAGAACTTTAAAAACCTGTTATGAATAAAAAAAAGTTAAGACAGTCATTAGTTTCTGCAGTTTTCCACATGTGCATCATATAAACACTCTCCCAAGTATTGCTTCCTTTTAAATAAATGATAATAAAAGGCATAATTTTTATCTTAATAGTAGCAAAAGTTTCTAAAACCTCACATATCCTCTGCACACGTTGACATGTATGGATCCAGTTCAGCTGTCCTCACCCACCTGGTTTTAAATGATCGACTCAAAACGCTTTATAATCTCATCACGGTGGCTGTTTTAGATGCTAATCTTAGTTTCACCCAAGTCCTGGCGATCTTCATTAGAACTGATCTGAATCCTGTTAGGATTTAGTTTAGCTAAAAGGGAGTAGATGAGGATGAATCCAAATTGCATTAAATCATTTTGAAATTGAGCGTTGAACTCGTTTTTATCACTTCACACTTTCCAGCTCAGTGAGCTCCAGCCGATACAAACTGATCTGGATTTTTTTCATCCAGTCTGCACAACTTTAAATCGTCCTTGAAGAAAATTGTCCTCGTTTATCTAAGTCTCAATTCACAAAAAGTGCTTGACGCCTATAAGCAGAGCTGTAAATAAAGCCCATAGAGCACTAGCAGAGGAGGAAAAAAGGAGGAGGAAGTTCTCTGTGTCCCCTCTGCACCGCAGCTCAGCCGCTTGGGTTTTTTTGTTTTTTTGCAGTCAGAGATTTGGATTAACTCTTCCTGAAGCAACTCTACCCACAATCCTTTATGTGGCGCTCATTTCAAAGCTTTCCTCTTTTGACCCTTGATGATGATTTCCAGGACGTGGGTCAGGTCCATCATCCTGGTCAGCATGTCCATGATGTCCGGGTGCTCCTTGGCTCCGCTGATGAACTCCTCCAGCGTCAGCTCACCTGAGAGAAGAAGGTTTTCTTTACGTCACACAACTTATTTCCTATTTATATGAACTATATTTATATTTACCTTCTCTTTTAATGTCAATTCTCTCATATATAAGATTCACAATCTGGTCTGGAGGGATGTCATAACTTCTGGTGATATCTTGAATAGCCTGAAATAAAAAAGCAAGATAAATTCAAACATATGGGCATGAGTTTTAAAATCAAACTGCATTTTATAATCAATAATGCTTAAATAATGTTGCTTTTATGGGTTTTTTTACACTAACAACTGAGCATTTCAGTGACAGTGTGATTGTTGCGTTACGCCTCTGGCCTGTGGGTTAGATTAAAGGCCACATTTAGCTCACCGATGAGGTAAGACGTGCACAGATTAGATGTTCAGTCGAGTTCACGACCTGTTATAAACAAAGAATCCCAGCTTACGAAACAGCAGCAGAGACAACGCTGTACCTTAAATATAGTTTCCAGCTCCTCTTTGTCAATTTTCCCATTTCCATCCTGATCAAAGAGCTTAAAGTACCACTTCAGCTTCTGGTTCACCTCTCCTTTCAGTAACAAGCTTATCGCTGCGATGTATTCAACAAAATCTAGATAGCCGTCCTGAGGGGGTGAAAGAAAGATAATGTCAGGAAAATGATTGCTTACACAGCAGCATTGTTATTTATTGAACTGAGATTTTAAAATATTCATATTATTCAACATATTACAACCAGGGTTCATGCAGGGTCTTAAATTTAGTCTAAAATTTGAAAATCTAAATTTTAGGCCTAATCAGAGATTGACGCAATCTGTTTTCATGAAGTTTGCTACTAGTCTTTGTATGCGCTAAAATACAAATCCTGTTGTTTTTTTTTTGTATAAAAAAAAAAACAAACTACAAATCCTGTGACAGTTTCCCTACCATGTTACCATGTTGTTAACCTCTTTGCCGTTAAACCCCCCTGCATACAGCGGCTTGTTCCCCCGCCCTAAAAACAAAGAAGTTCAGTCATGTCCACTGCTTGTGGTTTAAACATGGGAAAGTGTTTTTTCAATGAGACTCTGCTGGATATCTGTGATTTTTGCCCTCGGTTGAAAGTGGTCCACAGCAGTCTATTTGATCGTTTCATTAAAATAATATAGCATTCTTGTATAAAAATTAAATATTCTTTCTATGCTATAATTTCTGGGACCACTTGAATGTTTCTGTTAATGCGTCGGTTTGGTCTTAAATGTCATTCCGGATGGTCTTAAATTTAACTTACTGAAACCTGCATGAACCCTGTACAACACTTTGAAATAAAAATACAAAAAAATAGAACTTTATTTAATGCTTTTTGATAAAGAAACACATCTAAAACGTCAAATATGTTTGTTTATTTTGTTTTTTAAATACTACTACATTATTAATAAGTCAAGTTTTTCTTTTTTGGTCCTGAAAAGATGTTTGCATCAATAAAGTTACGTTACTACGGAAGCCAAGAGTGACCGTTTTCCCACATATACGTTTTTTCCATGGTTTTCTTGTTATCAACATATTATATTGTTATGTCATGATAAGTATATGAGTTTATAAACTTTATTCATTTCATGAAACAAAATTCTACGTACAATAAAAAAAGAAAATACAAATAAAATGACATGAAAGGCGGCAGAGAGAAGATAACGGCATAATATCAATGAAGTTTAATATATATTTATATATTTGTTTGTTTGTTTACTGTTATTTAACCAGGCAAATCCCATTGAGACATATGTTGTTACCAGATTGACATTGCAAATAAGAAGTTATTCTTAATGTTTCGCCTGTTAAATAAAGGTTAAATTAAAAATGAAGTAAATAAAGAAAATTAACACAAGAAAACCATGGAAAAAAGTATACAGCAGGCCACTCTCGGCTTCCATATTTTCCCTTCTCACTAGAGCAGAGGTCATGATTATAGTTGCATTAAACAAGGTAGAAAGGTTAAAAAAAAGTTGTTGTTTTGTTACCCCATCCATGTCGAAGGTCAAGAAGACTTGGTCCACATAGCTGCTGGCCTCCTCTGACATTCCGTTCATCTCCAGCATGGTCTTGAGCTCGAACAGCGTGATGACCCCCGAGGGGGACTCCCTCATGAACTTTGTGTACCAGTGGTGCATGTCCTCCTCCAGGATGTCATCCAGTTTCGTTCCGTGGGAACCCATCGCTCCTTTGGAGAACTGGGTTTGCAGGAAGCCAGGAGGCAGAGAAAGCTGGAGGAGATGGTGTGGCTTCAGCACCTTTTGGTCTCTGTCTGAAACGCAGCGCAGAGTCTGCACTAATCTTTAAGCCTGAAGGAGAGATAACCCTTTAATGGGATAGCTGCAGCTGCTTCCTAGAACCTCAGGACGTTCTATCATTGTAGAGAGAAGTGGGCCGGATGTCATTATTCAGCGAGATTAGACCTAAATATGGAATAATGGCTTCCAATGAGTTTGACTTGAAAAAAAAAGAAATTATAATTAATTACTTAATGTTTTACAACCTGCTGTGGAGGTTAGGGATGATACATTTACAGAATCAGTTTTATTGTCAATGAACATGATTCACATACTAGGAATTTGCTTCGGTGTAATGATGCAATAAGTATAAAATATAACAAAGAAAATACAAAGGATAAAGGAAAAAATAGAATAAAATATATTAAACATATGTACACCAGTTCAATACAGTAATTAGAGAAGACAATAGGAGTAGTGCAATTAGATCCTATAATAAAGTGACCAGAAAAACAATATACAACATCTTAAATCATTACAGATCTGACACGTTTGTTTGGGTCAGTGATTTTACTGGCCTGAATGGCAGATTTAATGTTTACTAAAAGGTTACGGCATCAGAATGCAATATTAAAGGTGTATTTATTAAGGGCTTATAGGCGTTTTGTGTTTTTGAGTTTAATTACAGCAATATGAATTAATAGTAGCTGTATTTTTTCCTCTTAATTTACATAAACAAGCTTGTTGATACATAAATGTAAGCCTAAATGCTTCACTTTTTCATCAATACAACAATCTTAACAAGGGGTTTGGTGAAATGAAGCGAGCAGCCTGCAAACGTTGTTAAACTTGCACTGTCAACCGAGTCAAAGCTCAGAGTGAGCACACAGACTCTTCAGATTGGCTTCCTGTTTGTAACGGAGCTATCAAAGCTCAGCAACGCTCCTTATAGTAAATCTGGCTTGAGACGATTGACAATTCTCAAAATAGGATTGAGAAGATGGACCCCCAGCACAACCAGCTAATGTCTTTTAGCCTATTAGATGTACACAAGCAGAGCCAAAGCTGATTTTGTCCCGCTGCCAGAAAATGACTAAACCTTTACGTAAACACAGCGGAGGCCCGTGGAGCCTCAGGTGAAGCTCCTGGGTGTTAATTATTTTCTCTGGTTATTATAGTCACAAGCCTGAATACTGGAAAACACCTGTATTTTGTACAGGGAGGGTTTGTGTCTGTGTGTGAAAGTATTCATGCGTTTGTTAAAGTGATAACTGAGTCATCTTTAGCACATACTGTATATGAGCACAATGCTGCTGGTTGCATCCTGAGTTAGAAAAAAAGGGATGTAACAATTTATCAAGAATCAATTAATAATCGATTATAGCTGCTTAAAATGTGAATCAGTTCATAAAAAGGAATGAATCGATTGTTATTGTATAACAGTGAGCTACAGTATGTCTAAGTCAAATTTTTAGTCATAAAAGTTATCAAAAGTGATGACATTTTTACTTAATTTGAAGTTGTGTTTTTTTACTAAGCCAGACAAAGTTTAATTCAAGGACGAAAATGTTGATGTCAAATGAAAAAAAGCATATTTGAACTTAAAATTGAGAAGCGAGTCGGGCTTTAGTGAATCGCTACATCCAGGGGCGGAGCCCAAAGGGGTGGCAGGAGCACCCCTGGCATCTGATTGGCTACCCCCAAAAAAACTGACAAGTGGGTGGAGACCTTAGACTTTGTATTTACATTTAAACTTTGTTAAAGATTGTTCTCTGATATAATTGTGCCGTATAATTTTTTTTATCTGTATGGCTGCATAATAGCTCTTTGTAAAATTAGCATTAGCATTATTTGTTAGCTTTATTTGTGATTAGCACACTAAGCTCCTTCACAACAAAGTTAATCTCAAAAAGTCTTAAAATGACCTAAATTATAGTCTTCAGTTTGATTAATAATTAGAATTCAGCTACAATTGTTTTCGGACACTCCTACACTAATTTTCGGCTTTGCGTTTCTAAAAATGTTTAATAAGTTGTGATTAGAATTTAATCACAATCTTTAATCTCAGAATTCTGAGATTAAAGTCAGAATTCTGACTTTTTTTTCTCAGAATTCTGACTTTAATCTCAGAATTCTGACTTGAAAAAAGTCAGAATTCTGAGATTAAAGTCAGAATTCCTATTTTATTTTCTCAGTGGCCCTAATCCTCTTCCGTAGATTTAAACCTATGTGAAATTTTTAAAACCAGAGTTTTTTTTTATTTTATTTGTATGTGCCCTGCTAAAAAAAAAAAGAAAAAGTCTAGCTCCAGCTCTGGTAACATCCCTAGTTAAAAGTGTCATTAAAGGCCAAAGGTGCTATGCACTCCTTTAAGGAATTCTTAGCATTTATTTTGTGAAAAAAGCTGCAAAAAATATTTAAACCCTCTGACGAAATAAAATGATGACTAATGTTGACAAGAGAACTGAAAATTTACAGCTGATTCATAAACGTATTAAATATTTGATTCATTCAGCTGAAGTAAATTTTCATAATTAGATCATGCAAATCTATGGTGGTTTGGAAGAAAACCAGCAGCTGTCACCAGATATTAAACAACATGAAGATAAGACGATATCAAAGTGGAGTGATGTGGTGAGATAGTTCTGTTTGTTGAATGATTTACAAACGTTACAATGAACCACAATAACCCAATGCCTTCACTTTAGAGGAAAAAGTTTATTTAAACTGGTGAAGATAACAGGATGTTGCATGGAGAACATGTGCGCCCTCTGCTGGTCAGACAACAAACACCAAAACTAGAATCAACGAAGGGAAAGAAAAACTAACAAATGGCAGAACATAAAACCATAAAAACAGTACAGAGTGGTTCATATTCTTTATTCAGGCTTCTGACTTGGTAAAAACAGGGACAATGTTTTCTTAAATGGTGGCTGATTGTCTAAAAGCTTGTTTAATCTAGACAAACGTTTGACGTTCCAGTTTGCAAATGATGTCAGGTCATGACAGATAACTGCACAGGAGTGTAAACATGGAAACCATGTACTTTTGTACGAAAAACAGCATTTTATACATACATAAAAACACAGTAAAATTAAAAATAAAATACTTAAAATAAAACATAACAACTGTATATACATTATAAAAATAGTTTTATTTTCTCAGTCTGTTTAACCAGCAGCCACATATCCTCTTTAAATCATGTGAGATCATTCATGTGGTCAAAGTTCATTAGTGTCGTTAAACATCAGCTTTCTGTGGTGAGTTTCTTGTGATGTGACCCTTAAGAGAAGTCACACACTCCAAACCTCCATGAGGTATTTTCGCCCGTGACGGAGGAGCTCCGGTTTGTTTCTCAGCACTTGTGCGTTTCAGGACATTTTCAGGGAAACTGGGTCGATGAAGGCCGACCCGGAGTCATCGGGATCCTGGTCGTACAGAAACTGCCTGAGCACGTTACGCACCACCTCCAGGCTCAGAGTGAAGTTTCTCAGCTCCTCCTGCTGCTCCTCTGGCAGGACGAACGTCAGCCGGTACAGAACCACCGCAGACTCGTTTCTGCCAGAGGAAAAACTAAAATAAAATGTTTTGTTTGACACTGATGGGGAAAGCGTGGTATGAGTGGGTTACGTGTTTACCTGAAAGGGTAAGTGTGGGCTTGGGAGAAGTATCTTCCCAGAGCCGGGGAGGTTTTGTAGAGGTCTGACAGCTGGGTGGGGCAGGTTGGAACATGCAGAGGTAAACAGACAGCATACCATTTGTTACTGAGAGCCAACAATTCACTTCACTTCAAACTTCACTCTGCTGATGAAAGCCTGGTAATGCTACGTGTGTTCACTTTTATTCCTGTGAGCTTATTATTCTCTAATTACTTTACTTGAACGGTTGCAGCTGTGAAAACTTTGACTTCCCTCAGGAATTAATACAGTATTCTGATTCTGATTAAACTACAATCCCTGGTAGAAAAGAAAGCAGCTGTTTTTAATATAATAAAACCAAATTTGAGGACTTAAAAAGTAAAAAAAAAAAAAAAAAAGCCCAACTGAAAAGACAAATGGTAAACTTATGGTTTGTATTTAATTACATATATCTAATTAAATACGAACCACATATATTAGGGGTGCAACAATAAATGTACCCGTATCGAACCGTTCAATACACACTGTATGGAACAATACAGATTTTTAAAATTTACTTTATCAGTTTGTCTTCTGAAGATGCTCTGTGTTGAAGGATCAGTAGATCTGTGTTCGACTACTCCACCTAGGCTGCATTTTTGACTGAGAAACTTGCTAAACTGGACTTTTGAGGTTAAAACAAATGTTCATACTTAATTTAAATAAATTACAAGTTAAAAAGGGCATGGAAATGTCTCTTTTTTGGATCGAAAAAATATCGAACCATGAGACTAAAGTATTGAACCGAACCAAATCGTGAATTTTCTGTATCGTTGCACCCCTATTATATATATA
>JAUBOC010000077.1:4456408-4466804 GCA_032275365.1 Anablepsoides cearensis
CCCCCCCCCGCGGGGTTTCTGTGTGGGTGGGGAGGTGGTGTGTGTGTGTGTGATCTTTATAATAAAATGACAGGAAGAATTATGACAGAGGGAACAGATTTAAGGTAACGCCAACTTCCATCACTGACGCTCCAGTCTGATTCATTCAGTGAGCAGGAAGGAAGGAAGGAAGGAACTGAGGAAGGGAGGACAGAAGTAAGGAAAGAAGAACAAGAGACAGAAGGAAGGAGGGAAAAACTGAAAAAAGGAGGGAAGGTAGGACAATAGGAAGAAAGAAACGGATAGAAGGATAGAATAAAGAAAAGTAAGTTTTAAATGAAAGGGTTGACAAGCTTTAATGTGATGTTCTGTGAGGGAAAAAGGTCAAAAGTTCAGCTGATTCCTTACAAAAGTAGAAAAATATTAACAAATAAAACCAGTGGATAAAACAAATGTTATTTACAACAATAATAAATCTTTTTTTTTCTTCTGATCATGTTATCAGTGTGAAAATAAAAGATTTTAACAAAAACAAAAATCATCTTTTCTTACCAAGATTTGGATATTTTTTTTATGGAACAGAGAGAAAAGTTAGGTCACAAATAAGAAATACATAAATTAAATATAGAAATAGGTAAAAATACAAATAAAATGCACCAATTAAATAAAAAAATGCAAACTTTACCTCACGTTTTATAATTTAATTAACTTTCATGTTTATTTTTCCTCAGTTTAGCAAGTTAAACGGAAGCAGCACAAGCATGCTCAGTAGATCTGCACATGGATCCTGCTACTTCCTGTCTGTTGACCAATAGAAGAGGAGCAGAGCCAAGAAGGACCGCCTACCTTATTTGCATAATAAGGCAGAAATACATAAGGTAAAGTAAAAACAATAATTTAAGGGACACAAATGCATGTACAAGTAAAACAAAAAAAATATATATATTTATATATATATATTTATAAATAGTAAAATTTAAATTGTGATAAATTTATTGGAACTAAGCTGGAAAAACAAATATGATGGTCAATTAAATTATAAAACATGAGGTAAAGTTCACCATTTTTAATTTAATTGATGCATTTTTTATCCATTTATACATTTGTTTTATTTCTAATTATGACAGCTTTGGTTCTCCATAAAAAGTGTGCAAGTAATGGAACAAAAATCAACATTCCACAACAAGTGCATCATGGTGTAAATGTTTGCCCAGCAGCAGGTGTATTCTTCTCATCAGTCACCAAACACTGGTCAACCATTATGAGCTGAACCTGAACCGGACCAAGCTCTCAGGCCTCAGAGGGTCCACAGTTTGCTCCCGTCAAAGCAGAACGAGGAAACAGAGAAGGCTTGTCTGTTTTCTCTCAAGGGGTTCTGACCCGTCTCTCAACACCAGTCAGGTCATCTCATCCATCATTCTGCTCTGAGATCGCTGCGTCTTGCTTGGGCTGCAGACAGAAAACTTTCCTTTAGCTGCAGAAATGAACTCTGAAGAGAGTTTTTATTTTCTTATTTTTTAAAGGATAGAAACTTTTCATATAAGACACATAGAAAAAGCTACTGGAGCAGAAATTATCAAAATTGTCACAAAAACATCCGTGAACCTTCAGCTGCCAAACAGATATTACTGCAACAACTTCTCTTCTGCTGTGAAATGCTGTCAAAATTACAGCTTTTGGAATGAAAAGCTACAGAGATGATGTAAAAATATAAAAATGCTCAGTTTAAAGGAAACAGTGAGTTTTCAGAAGCTGTGACCTGAAACATGATCTATTTGTTTAGAGGACGTGACAGTTTCACTCTGTTGTTTCACAGACAAACATGGGCTTTAAACAAAAAAAGTAGCTTGAAGTAACTTGTTTTTTTCCACAGAATAAGAGGCAGTTGAAGAGGACGACTCTGACTGATAGTTCACCTGGCCGGTACACAAAGAACAGATCGTGTTCAGATTAGCACTGAAACTGATCTTATTTCATCATTTATTTCTTTTTGTTAACCTTTATTGTGGGGAAATTTATTCTCTGCACTTTTCTGATTGCACATATGAGCACACACCGGCTGCTGAGGGCCTTGCTCAAGGGCGCAAACACTTTTTCTTGTTGAGAGAGTTAAACCACTGACCCTCCCATTACAGGCTAACCTTCTCTATCCTCTGCAAACCAATTATTCTTGACAAATTTGAGCTATTAAGAGACTCACAGCACAAACAGGTAAATCAAGAAGGTAATTTATGTTTCAGCTCAGTTTAAACATTTACAAGTTTATCCGTCTGAACATTAAATATCTTGTTTTTGTATTAAATTGGATATAGCCCGGCTATTCAACTGGCGGCACGCGGGCCAGATGTGGCCTGCAGGTGATCAAAGTTCGGCCCGCCAAATGTGTTATTTGTTTCTGATAGTTTTATCACTTTTATTCCATAGGGTTCTGTATGTTGTATTCATGATTAAATGCAGCAAAATAAACTATTTCAAAGGTAACAGATCTTTGTAATACTTGGTTTATTTAAAAAATTTACTTTAATTGCTGGATGTTCGGCCCCTCAGCTGCAGTAACTGTGGTCCACGGAGCAAATTGAAAAAGTATGTGAACCCTTTGGGATTTCTTTGACTTCTGTATAAATTGGTCATTAAATGTGTTCTGAATCAAAGTCACAACAACAGACAAACACAGTCTGCTTAAACTTATACCACACAAAATATTACATGTTTGCATGGTTTTATTGAACACAACATGTAAACATCCACAGCACAGGGTGGAAAAAGTATGTGTACCCCTGGGCAAATGACTTTCCTAAGAGTTAATTGGAGCCAGGTGTCAGCCAACCTGGAGTCCAATCAAGTTTAAGCTGAATATTTGTCTATTGTTGTGACTTTGATGAAGATCAGAACACATTTAATGACCAATTTATACAGAAATCCAAGAAATCCCAAACGGTTCACATTAGTGATGTTCGATGCTGCCAATTTTCTTTCCAATACTGATACCAAGTAAAATGTGGCTGGTATCGGCGATACTGATCCGATACTTTGTGATAACACACATAATGTGTCTGGTAAATCTTAAAATGTAGTGTTTTTCAAATAACCGCTTTATAAATAATACAAGACATAGTAATTTATTTAATTTAAAAATCTTTGTAACCCTAACCTTATATTTGCTTAGTGCAATTTTAAATTTTTATTCTAAAGAAATTTAAAAAATGTTGAATAATGAATAAAAGTGAGAAAAAAAACATAAAAGTTGTTACTTTGTATATTTTCAATTGTTTGTGGGTTTGCAAGAAGGTCCATGGCCAGAGCTAATGTTGTTTGGGGGCCGTGGCATGAAAAAGTTCAAAAACCCCTGATCTATAATGTAATTACAGTCAGTCAGACGAAGCAGATTTTATGTTAAAATGACCTGCCATACCCCTGCAGACTGAGTGACTGACTGAACACCTGTCACTGTGCACATGCATTACCCAAGCGGAAGTAGTTCCCTCCAACCACATTTTATTTAGACAAGATTTGAATAGTTTTGCTATTTTCCTGTTAATGATGAACATCATGTGAAATGATTAAAGTATCAAAGTATCGATATTTTGATTTTAGTATCGATTCTAGAACATAAAGGTCTATCGGTAGTATCGATATTTCAGTATCGATCTGCACATCACTAGTTCACATAGTTTTTCATGCAACTGTAGGTTGAAAAGGATTTGTAAGACATTGTGTTTTGTTTTACACAACATCCCAAATTCATCCAGCTTTACAAACAAATCCAACTCAATCAGATTCAACAGATTAATAAAGCCAAATTTTTAATATTTTGTCCAAAGAAGTGAACAGACTGAATTTCAGGTTTCTAAAATATTAATTCAGATAGAGCTTTAGAAAATTTTTTTTTTAAATCAACATTGTTTCCCGGATCATTTATGCAGCAACAGAAGGCTGTAAAACACAGTGTGCATGTCCTAAAAGCCTTTGAATGTGAGAGCAACACTGTTACATGTAATTAACAAAGCCTGCAGAACTTAAAAAGGCCTGACTGAACCCAACGCTTCTGTTTGAAGCCCCCGCCGCTCATTTAGACCCCTCTGTGCTCCGACCAACGAGGAACCAAAAAAACAAACAGGCTCAAAACGTCAACCATGATGAAGAATTATAAATCTTTTATTGTGCATGGATCCTTTGTAAGTATCATGGCTATACAGATACACTTTAGATACATATCTATGATTATACATTTTTCCCATAATGAACATTGTAAAGTGATATGTCTGGTAGTATGTATAGTATAACAAATTTCTCTTTTTGGAATGTACGGTGTATGAGGTAACTGCAAACATTAAAATTACATAAAAATGGTCTATTTTTGTGCATATTTTACTCTTTTTTTTGTAGCATTTTGTTAATCTCTCCAACCGTTTGGGTGAAGAGGTGTTAAAATGGCACACTTTGCAATCCACTATCAAAAATAGGAATTTTGACTTCTTCAAAGGACAAAAGAGAAGACATTTGCAGAATGTCTACTGGGACCAAATCATGTAATTATGTTGCGGACGTTTTTTTTTTTTGCAAGGTTTTCATTCTCACAGCCTGAACCTGCCGGGACGCAAACAGCACTACAGATGACCACTGATGAGTCACTTCAAGCAATCCGTTACAAATACTCAACGTACAGAGAAAAAGGCAAATTTTAATTTGCATGAAAACATTTTTTTAATCTGTCATTTGTGTCCCGTGATTCGTGACGTCTCAGGATTTATCATCTTCTGTGGAGTATTAACTTATATTACTTCAATATTATAAAAAATATACTTCACGAATGTATGACCTGACAAAAACTTCAACAAAAAAAAAGAACTACTTTTCATTTTTCTCATGATTACATGTGTTAACTAACACCGAATGAATGCTGCAAAGTAAAAGGAAATAAAATACATTTTAGTGTTTTCTAACACTAAAAAGGAAATCATTGAAACTTAAAAAGAAAATAAACATAAATCACCAGATATCATTGTTTTTCTCTCCAATTAAGGCCTCTGAAACAACTGGTTCATATTTTTTCTGTTTATTTTTTTCCTCCGTTTTTTTTTCTTCTTCTTCTTGCTGATAGATTAGCTGTTTCAGTGACACGTACTGTGATACTACAACTTTTAAAAACACCCAAAACACAAAAAAGGGCTTGCACAATCTCAACATGTGTCTATAAAATGCATCACAAGACCAAAAAAAAAAAAAAATGCAGTCAGTCAAGATTTTCTTCCACTAAGGTGCAAAAAATCAATTACCAAGAGAAAAACAGAATAAAACAAAACGTACAAGAAAAGCATACATTTTTGTGCTGAACGACAATATTTCAGAGTAAAGCAGCTGCATGATTGTAAAAACAAGCTACAGTATAACTACATGATAGTAAAAATAATTAGAATTCACTGTTAGTTTTTTTTATGTTTTCTAACTTTATACTTTTAGCTTCTTTTTTTAATCTTTGCAAACCTACAGATCCTTGTGTCTTTACTGTACAAAAATATACTAACATTTCTCCAGTCATTTTGCATCCTTAAACATTCTGAACATCAAAAAGGTTGGAAAGTGCTAAATGAATGTTGTATAACAGGATTTTTTTTTTTAATTTCTGGACTCCTTGAACTCCTGCGTGAGGGTTCGGGTTAGTTAAGCCCCTCCACGTAGCCCTGAAGCCCTCCCAGCCGTTTCTGCTGCGTCACAAACTACATACAGTATACACACACGTCTGAACACACACCGCACTGTGCAAACACTGGCCCATCAGGTCCCACAGTCAAATAGCACACAGGCTAATGACAAACAGACTAGTTTTTCTGGAACACGTTTATCAAAAACTGTTACATGGATTTGGGATTATAAATATTGATTTTTTTTAAATATTCTGAATATAAACGCCAACTCTGCCCCTAAAATGATCCACACCCTTTGCTTTCTGAGTTCCGTTCTGCACAGGAGGATAATCCGTATGAATCAGAAATATTGAACTGACCGATGGTTAGCACAAACTTGGGGCGGGGGGACAAAAAAGCAAGAGGGGTCCGGAAGGTATCGCAGGTGCAGGATGAGACGCTGCATCCTTGATTTTATAAATTTCAGCTGATCCCCACCGGCGCGTCCTCTTGCTGCACCCCCACCACCGTTTCAGCTAATGTGATTACTCTGTTGAAACCGGAAAACAGTTAAAGTACAAAACAAAGAATACAAAAACAACAGAGAGATGGGGAGAATAAAGCTATAACCCTGCAGCTGGGCAGCGCAGAAAAACCCCTCATTTTATGACAAAGTACTGGATGACGAAAGCGATGAGGATGGCGATGACGGCGAAGACCATGAGGAGGAGGAAAGCGCACTGCTCGTCCGTCAGGCTCTGTCTGGTTCGGTTGGTCTCGGCTCCGGTCCTGGACCCGGCGCTGGCGGCCGGCGCGGCGTCGTTGCGCTGAGGGGAGAGGGTGACGGTGGGGCTGTAGGGGCCGCTCAGCTCTGTGCTGTCCTGGCACTGCCGGACGGCACAGACCCGGAAACGGTAGTCACTGCTGGGCTGGAGGTTTGGGACGTGGAAGGATGTAGCAGGACCTTTGTATGCCTAGGAGCAGAAATAAAGGAGAGGAAAGTGAAGCATGGTGGCAGGGCCGGTCAACTGGTGGCCCCAAAGTTTGGCCCACCAATTGGTTCATTCATCTCTTAAACCCAAATTAATTCCTATAAGTTCTTTTAGTTCCACATAGAAATGTTCCAAGACAGTTAAAACTATAAAATAAAACTATGAAAGTGAAAATTGGTTTAAAAATTTTAACAAGTTAGAGATTTCAAAATAATATTTACTTAATGGCTCAATGTGTTTTTTCTGTTTTATTATCACTACTTTTATCACATAGGGCAGGGTTATTCAACTAAACTGCTCCGGGGGCCACAGTTACTGCAGACAAACAGCTCAGGGGCCGAACATCCAGCAATAAATACACCAAGTATTACAAAGACCTGTTATCTTTTAAATAGTTTATTTTGCTGTGTTTAATCATGGATATAACATACAGAACCCTATGGAATAAAAGTAGTGATAATAAAACATCAAAAACAAAAATAACACATTCTGCCTCATATTTAACACAAATAATATTTTGACATCTCTAACTTGACAACTTTTTAAACCAATTGGGGGGCCGCTTTTTGGTCTCTCACGGGCCGTATGTGGCCCGCGGACCACCAATTGAATAGCCCTGACATAAGGGTTCTGCATGTTGTATTCACAATTCAATGCAGCAAAATAAACTATTTAAAAAAGGTAACAGATCTTTGTAATACTTGGTTTATTTACATAATAACTGAGCTGAATAAACCTGTATTATGGTGAACATGGGTGACTGAACAGAAAACACTTTAAAAACGACACGTTGTTGCCAGAAACCTATAAATCTTCACAGTAATAACATAAATAAATCCCAACTGGCCTTTATGATAGAAGAAATCTTTTGTAAACAAGCAGAGAAAATTATAGGCTGTTTCAAACTAGGAGAAAAATTATCATCATTTATACAAAGTCTGTTTTTTATTCCTGTAAACAAACAGTCCTCTTCTATTAAAAACAAGCTTCCTGATCCAGTGAGTGTCTGCAGAAGCAGAAACAAACAAGGATGACAGCCACATATTTCACCCTGCAGATTCGATTGTCACATGTGATGCGGTGAGATTAGCATAAGCCTGCAGTGGCCATTATTCCATGTTAACATGGTTGCAGGCCACCATGAGGGATGGATGTGCCGGTGTGGGCAAGACACCTGAGATGCCTCATGGATCAATGACCTTTGCATAATGAGTCATTTAAAACCAGCGGTGACAATATAAACTGCTGCCAAGCCTCAATGAAAACATTAAAACCCTGAACTCATCTGTATCCTGATGTGTGTCAGCGACGGACGGGTCAGCTGAAGGTAAAGGGGCGGAGCCAAGAGAGGAGGAGAGGCTTCACGCGGCGATACGAGTACCAAGCAGCACGACGGTTCAAGAAGGTTCTGGGTTCAATCCACGGTTTGGACCTGGGTTCTCTCTGTGTGGAGTTTGTATGTTCTGCTTGCGTGGGTTTTCTCCGGGTACTCCGGTTTCCCCCGAAAACGTGTACATGTGTGACGTCAGGCCCAGGCCTCCCTTGAAAGAGTGATCTGTGATGCCTGGTTAAATAACGGTGAATAAATAAATAAAAAATACCTGTTTGAACTCGGTGTTTCCCATCATGCACTGCAGGCTGTAGATAACCGGGTCCCCCTTCATGAGCGGTAGGGTCTCCCACGCCACTTCGCAGGAGTTGTCGTCTAAACGCTCGACTTTAGGGGCTGAAGGTGGAAGACAGAAAAACAGATGAGCCGATGCTGCTGATGAAGGACAAACTGAGGATGAGCTTTGATTTTAGGTTTTCACGCTGTTTTTATTTTGTTCTAAATATCTATTTTGTAACAAATATCATCAAAGTAAAACTGTTGTAACGTTTTTCTCCTGAAGAACCGTGCAGCTATTAAAGGGATTACATATTACCTACAAATACCTCAGAATACAAATTGAAAATAAACTTTTATGGTTAGGCTGAATATGTCTGCATCAGGATCCAGCAGCGACTACATTTTTTGTGCAGGTTTAATGGCCTTTGGTGTCAGTCAGAAAGTAATGCTGCTATTTTACCATGCTGTAATACAGAGCATCATTATATATGGCATTTCTGCCTGGTTTGGTAACCTGTCTGTCCATATGAAGGCCAAACTCAGTCGTCTAACACATAAAGCTATGGAGTTGATGGGAATCAAGCAGCATCCCTCACTTCAGACCATTTTCAATGAAACAACCACCAAACAGGCCCAGAAAATCATTTCAGACCCCTCTCATCTTCATTTAGAGAATCTTATTCTATTTATTTACCTTACTATACATACCTATTTATTTACCTTACTCAGGGTTCCCACACCTTGGACAACATCCAATTCAAGGACCTTTCAAGGACCTTCCAGTACCAATTTCCTCAAATTCACAAACTACGAATGAGGGCAATTACCTACTGCTACTGCAGAATGTTACCAATAAACAGGTTTAATATCATGTACATTCAATGAAAAACTGAACATAGAAGTTGTTGAGTTAGAATGAATGAAAGAAAGGGGATTAAATGTTTACCCTACATTCATATCATGGACATGTGATTATGTCCTGGGAGGTTTAGCAGCTCAGTTTGGGAGGAGGGGATGTGAACATGTCCAGATGCTCTGTGTGGACAGGAGGAGCTGTGGTGCTTCACCTGGGCTCAGAAAGAACGACCCGCCCTACTCTGCTCTGATTGGCTAAAAGTACGACCATGGCTCATGTTATTTGTTGAAAGCCGCGTGAGTTTACCGTAATTCTGAGTTATCCACCACAACAAATGTAAGTTTTTTTCATTTTAAAATTATAATGATTATATACAGATGATGAAAATCCGTCGTGTGAATAGAAAACTTCAATACCCCCAAGAAATTCAAGGACTTTCAAGGACAAGTGTAATTTTTGGCTGTTTTTACAAACTTTCCAGGGCCTTGAAATCATTTTTTCAAATTCACAAACTTTCAAGGATTTCAAGGACCCGTGGGAACCCTGCTTACTATACATATCTATTTATTTACCTTACTATACATACCTATTTATTTACCTTACTATATATCTTTTTATATACTAAATATTTATGTAAACCACCTCAACCTCAATCTTGATTTGGATTCTACCTCATTCTATTTCTACTTTATTTTTTATTTCTATATTTTTCCTGTTTTGTTTATATATGCATAAGATACTTTACTATGTTTAATTTAGTATTTGGAACTTTACATTACTTTATAGTTTATCAAGCTGTTTATGTCGTGTGCTAATATACATTATAATTTAGTTCTACAGGGCAGCCCTGATGTTATGTTTGAATGACAATAAAGAGAATCTGAATGAGTTTCTTCCTTCAGGTCAGCGTCTCAGAGTTCCTGCATGTAGAACTCATCTGTTCCAGGTTAGATTAAAGCCATAAACAATAACAGCTAATCGTAAATTGTGACTTTAGTTAATGATGATTGACATGCTTCTTTTATGTATTTATTTCTCTTGAGATGTATTTATAGTAAATGTGTGTTTTGTGTGGGAATGTAATGTGACTGTTGTGTGTTGTTTTGAACTGTCAGGTAGGCCTGGGCGATATACCGAAAAATTACCGATACCGACATTTATGTCAATTACCGACGTCATTTTGCCCGTGTCGGTACTTTCGGTATTTAAAAAAATGAGGAAAAGAGAAACCTGCTTGTTTTCTGTTGTCTCGTTAAAGTTGCCCAGTCTGATACAGATGTTGCGTTCAACAAATCAAACAAACCCCACAGCTTAGTTTAACCAATCAGAGCACAGC
>JAUBOC010000077.1:4514668-4525290 GCA_032275365.1 Anablepsoides cearensis
CCCCCCCCCCCCCCCCCCCCCCCCCCCCCCCCCCCCCCCCCCCCCCCCCCAACTAACGCAAACTAAACTGGTCACAATCAGAATGACACAGAAATCACCCAGGCTTGTCAGGATCACTTAACCCTCATTCTGATACCGACAAGGCATGATGGGAGATAGCAACTCATATCCTGTACAAAAATGGCAAAACTTATCAAAACTGAGAAGTGCAGTTTCCTACTGGTGTGCAGCTGTTGCCTACAAAATACATTCAATAAGCAACTGAGAGGACAGCAAATCCATTTAGACTGTTTCGGTACTTGGCTGTATACAAACTATACCTGCAAAATTTGATTTAGCAACCGAAACAACCCTTAAAAAAAGGAAATGTTTTGCAAAATGAAGCAGCTAAATCAATTTACAGAAACACAGCAAAGAATATATACCTTTTTTTTTTTTACAGCGATTAAGCTTTTGGACACACACAGCAAGAAAAACATAAATCAGAGGGGACAGGGGGTCTGTTTGTACCTGTTGGGGGCCCTCCCCATTGACCATGGCTGAGGGTGGTGGTGAGGCCAGGATTGGGAGTTCAGGGCTGAGAATCTGGCCAGACTCCAGAGGTGGCGTGCGGTCTGCCATGTCTCCCTCATTCACACCACTGAAGAGGTACTGCTGCAACAAAGACACAATGATCAATGAAAGCGTATACAGTATCCATCACAAAAGGTGTGTGACGTCATTGTCTTGGCAGTTATTTAGCCTGTGCTGATAAGGACATTTACCCAGAATGTCACAGGATGCAGCTTCTATCAGACTGTTAGCATATTATTCTTAATGCGTCACTAAGGTTATTGATAAAAAAAATAAATAGTAAATAAAAATGCCACACAAATTACCAACCATGACACAACAGAAAATCTAATCCATTTTGTTTGTTTTGAAGGCTTATTGAACGACAAGAGGAAATGTTTGAAACTGTTTGAAGCACCGCATGATCTGCTCTGCTCGATGAGGTCACCAAAACTGCATTTGGCAAAGATAGCAAGAGCCATGCAAATCCACTTCCCACATTCACAGAAGTGCCATCTTCTGTCAAGAAACTAAATTTGGACCATCTAATACATGTGCTGTTGGTCAGTGTGGGAATTGTTGCTACAATTATAAAAATTAGCAGGATCAGAGAAAGCTCACTCTGAGTGTTTTACAATCATTAGACTTTTTTTAATTTAGAATGAACATATTTACCTCTATACTTGAAACTGTTTGTTAAAAAGCTAGATAAAAATCACAAAAGCTGAACTTAAACTTGTTTATGTTTATACTTAAATTGGGGTATTTAGCCGATAACGATTAATTTGACGATTAATGCCCTGGAGTCCCTGGACACCCTTATGTCCTGGTCATGTGACTAATGTAGTGGGAAAGATTTGCTCTTCATAAAAATCTGTTCCAAATTGTGTCAAAATTACAGACTTCATTAAATTTTAAATTGTGTTTAAAAAAAAATTTTTTTTTTAGTGTGTTCATCATATTTGAAGCGGAGAGGAGCACCGAGCGGACTCTGCCTGGTGGCATTAAACGTATTAATCGATTAATGCAAAAAGGTAATTGATTAGTGTTTTTTTGACGATTAATTGCACACGATACGATTATGCCCAACCCTATTAAATACATCTGCCGAACCTATAATATAAAACCTGTATATAATGACAAAAACAGTCTTATATACATTAGGGCTACACAATAAATCAAATATTAATTGTCACTGCGATAACACCTGGTGCAAAATACTGCAGAAACTGCAATAAATGTTTGGCTCAAAAGTTTACATTGATTAGTTTTGTCACTCAGACAGAAGCTTGAACTGTTTCACCAGTCAAACAGAGCCCATCACACATTTGGCCAATTGGATGGATCTCTTCATATTTTTAAAAAGGTTCATGCTGGAATGGGAGAACAGAAAGACATCAACACTACATACTTATGTATTTGTTTATTTATCGCAAGTCATATCATTATTAGCACTGTTAATATCCTATGCTAATATCCATAGTACAGAAAGCACCAGACCTGAGACAAATTCTTCCTGTGCCTCCATCTCAAGGCAGTATTTTATTTTATATATTAGCTTATAATTTAAGTACAAACTGCAAATCTCAATAGACCCAGACAATCAGAATGAAGCCAACTATTAAAGTTGAACACTTTAACATAAAAAATGTTCTTTGTCAGAATTCTTGTAATTTGCCAGTAAAGCTATAAAATGAGTAAAAGGATTAGCTACAATAAAAAGTGGCAATTTAGTCTTACAAAAAGCTCTTATTTTAACCCTTTTTTACCACATACACAAGAAAGTCAACTTATGTTCCTTATCAATTCACCAACCACCTGATGATCTATTACTGTATTGAAAATGTACCTTTTGTTACAAAAAGAGTTAAAACCAAAGAAAGCGTGTCTTTTAAAGAACAATTTCCAGATTACATGAAAAAACTGCCAAATAATGGTTTAAAAACAGCTATAATGTTCGTGGCTCCATAAACTATTAATTAAAAAAAAAAAACAGAAATAAATGAGTGCATAAAAAAAAAACTGTTCAACCCCCTACCTCTCAGAGTAAAGGGAAGTACACAGTGCTGTCTAGTGTCTTCTCACACTACTTACGTGGCAAACCCATGAGCAAAAGCTGACAAGAGTCACAGTTTATGTACAAAATGCTAGAAAATTAAATAACAAGTGATAAATGAATTAAAAAGAAAATCATAATCAAATTAAAATACTCCATGTAAAATTATTTTTTAAAATGCATGTTCCACATTGAGGCAATGTTTACTTGTGGAGGATATCTAATGAAGATTTTATAAAATCTAAAACAAACACCATCAAACTGTAACATGTATCCTTGAACCTAATTACTCTGCAGCGCATGCGTCCCTAAAGCTCTGTGATCTGGCTTATCTGTTAGCTTTAGTCCCTCCCCGCCTTCTGCTTAAATAACAAAGTCAGTTTACAGTCGGATGGTCAATGAACTAGAACGGAGGAAACCATTGCTTTAGTGCAGGACTGATATGAAGCTAACCTAGTAATACAAGCAGATGACTTGCAGGCTCCCTGTGTTCGCCCTCAGGCAAGTCACTGTAACCAGCTGGTAGTAATCTAATAAAACAATGTTCAAGTTTAAATTGGTTTGCAAAGACCACACTCACAGCTTCTACCTAAAGGTCAGTGAAATTACAAAAAAAAAAAAAAAAAAAAAAAAAAAAACACACAGGGGAATACCAAAATTGAGCCACTTATCTTTTTGATTTCTCCCATGCCACCCACCTTTCAGTCATTTGGTAATGTCAAAAACACAATCTTATCTCTCATAGGAAAGAGCAGGCATGTTCCATATTTATTTAGCAAATGTGCGACAGTGAAATTATGAAGTGTTTTGTATGTTACAGTCATTAAACACGTCCATGAGTAACAGGTTGGTTGTGTTAACAAATGACGTAGGCACTTTTTTTTTCCCCTTTGCTCCTGTGCCTGTCACTGAAAACAAAGATCTGGCTGTAAATGTTTAAAGCAGGAGTTACCAACCAACCCTTTCTATAAAAAATAAATAAATAAAAAAAAGCTTGTGGAAAACACCAGCTGACTCAAAAAGCCACATTCTTGTTTTGTGGCTGCAATATACTAAAACCAAAGTGCAGCAGCTCACAATAAACACAACTTTCAAGATCTTTTATTTTTCATATTATTTTTTGTGACATCTGTCGTTGTCTTAACCAATTTGTTTGTGGCTGAAAGAGCAGCCCACAAGAACACAGCAGCTGGTTTTCAGTTACAGTTTCAGGTTCAGCTGCAACTTCTAAGTGATGAAGTCTTAATTCTACAAACTTTTTTTAGGGGTTTAATCACAACTGCTTTCAGTGGTGGGCAGCACTAATCCAAATATTAGTTGCATTAACCCTAAAGCACTAACTCAAATATTTCGGTCCCCTAATTCTAAAGCACTAACACACTGAAAATTTTAACAACAGCTAATTCTAAAGCACTAAAAGAATCTAGTCAACACATGAAACATTCTTCAATCAACATGAGACAATATTTACTGTGTGCAGAATGTTGTCACTTAGTGCCCTTGGTGGGCCAAATGGGAGTCACCTGCAGGCCACATTTGGCCCGTGGGCCTTGAGTTTGACACGTGACCCTGTAGATAAGTGACACACATATGAACAAAATGTGTGACAGCTTTCACCCTCAACTGTGAACAATAATGTTGATCAATAACATTTAAATACCTGAGTTAGTGCTTCTAAATTTAGCATGTGCTAATCCACTAATGAATTTTAAAAAAATAGCAAAAGCCCTAAAGCACTAATCAGGAAATTAGTTTCCCTATTAGTGCTTTAGGGGAACTGTGCCCACCACTGACTGCTTTGAATTTGACCCCAGCCAAAGGAACGCTGGAGGGTAACAACAAAGCCTAACATCTGTTAATGAACAAAGCCAGGTTGCATTAATATTCACCTGCAACAACCTGGAAAAATTACTCTTTATGCCACACACATAACAGCTGGCCATGTGTGGCTTAATTATGTTTCCCAATCCCTTTGCTGTAAGTATTTATTAATTTGACAAGACAATAGAGTTTTCAAATAGAGCTTCATGTTAGCTTAATCAAGTTAGCTTCCTTGCAGCTACATGAACTGTTTACTCTGGCTACAGGTGTCTACCTAGCGTTATGTCACACAGCAGCACTCTATTATCTAACTCTGATAAAACCTTTTAGTCAGCAAATATTAACTTTAAAAGCAATTAGAGCTCATTTAAGGGGCACATAATACAATACTAGCTGTGAATAATGGTTAAGCTAGTCTTACTTACTCAGTCTGTTGGCACAGCAGCAGTTCTGACTGACACGCCGATGCACACCGATGGTTCCTACGCAGCTCTTCCTGCAATCTTTAATGTTAGCAACCTACGAAGGCCAGCTACCTTTCTGCAACACCTGAGGCTGATATCTCGCTAGCTACCCGGATAAACACAAGAGAAGGCAAAATGTGGCATGCTAGCATTAGCTTCCTATGCTACCGAGCAAAGAAAAATAGTTAGCGAGAGAGGATGATGCGCTTTTCTCGCAGTAAAAACGGCGACATCTCGTACAAACTACGCGATAAAACAGGTCAGGTTACCGGCCAACAACAGCGACGACACCCGTACCGACTAAGTTTGCCCCCCAGCTACTTGTTTTATCGAGATAACTTTCCATCCAGCATTCGGTTATTAAAAGGCAGGAATTTCGCCATCGCTTACAGTGCTTTGTGCGCACGCGCAGACGCGACACGACAAATCTCAAATTCCAGGATAGCGAAACTTATACGCGTGTTTTTTTTTTTGTTTGTTTTGTTTTTGTTTTGTTTTTTACTTCTAAGTCTTTAATTTTGTTCGTGTTGTGCGAATGAGTTTGAAATCATTTTACTTTTCGACATGAGCGCGAATTTATGGATTTTTAAGAACTTAAAAGATTGACGTGTCTTTTGACAATTGAAAATAATATTAAGTTTTCCGTAATTTTTTTGTTTGTGCGATTAAGGCTATTTTCTCCTTCTTTTGTTTTCCCCCTATCAATTAATAAGATGTCATTAAATTACACAAAGTATATGTAAAGTTTGTTAAGTATCAAATAAAATAATTGTGTTTACGGTGGCGCCTGTAGATTTTTTATTTTCTGGGGTGTGGAGTGGATTGAGAAACCAGGGGTGGCACACCAAACCCAAAACAGAAATTCCATGATGCTGTTACAAAATGGCCTTTTAAAAACTATGGCAATATAAGAGCTAAGGATTTGCCAACAGATATAATTTACTTTGTTTTATACATATAAGATAATTTACAATGTGACATTAAAAGACCAGAAACAAATTGGATTTTTACAACATTCCAGGTTTTAATGTGTTTCTGTATCTTCATGTAGAATACTATAAATTGTCCTTACATTTGGCTATTTCAGTGGCATTATTTGTCATGGGGGAGACGTGTAAATTGGAATGAAATAGATGCCATTTCCTGAATTCTAGTATATTTTAGGTTGTTAAGTATACTTTATCTACATATGTAAACACTTGGTATGAGTATGAGTCCTGTCAATCAAGTGGAATGAATTTTGTGAACAAAATGTAACTATAATTACCTAAAGCTGGAAATAAAAAGACAAAAAAGTACTACATTTACTGTAGCATTATCCCAAACTATTAATTCATTTGATTTTTCATACCATATTCGTTTTAATAAATATGATTTGGGCCTGCGAGAGGAAACTAAAGTAACTGAGGAAAACCTATGCAAAGGGAGAAGATGTAAACAAAACCCACAATCAAACCTGGTGGCACCCCTGTGTTTGAGTGCATACCTGCCAAATTGAATATTAATATATCTGGAAAACTGCTGAAGCAAACTCAAGCAAACTGCACCTTGGGATATAGTTTAGGAAAACCTTTTTGTTTGATTGCATGTTTTGCAATACCTTTTAAATAAAATATAAAAATATGTCTCAAAATGCATTTAAAGCTGCTAATTATTGTGTGACTATCTGTCCATCTGTAAGGTAAAGGACATTGTTAACAACTGAATAAGTATTTAAGTATATATTTAATTCATGAAACCAGTGTTGTCAAACACTATTTAAACTTGCAAGATATTTATCAAAAATGCAAAACTAGTGCAATCCAGTGCATCAAATTTTTGTGCCAGATAAAAGTTTTATCATCTTGGGACAAGAATATGCAAGGTCTCACCACTGCTATGCACATGCTTTAGATTATCCAGGGCTCCACCTGCTGGATTTCATAAAGAAAGGCTTTTCTGCTGCAGTGATCAGTAAAACAGGAGGAAACAAAGAGTTGCTGAGGACAAAATTTACAAAAAATCAGGGTAAATTACCAGCATTTACTTCTTAAAGTAAAGTAAACTGCAGAGTTTAACTTTTGCTTTCCTAAAAACATGTACAATAGGTTGCCTTCAGGCCCAGGCCGCCCTTGAAAATGAGATCTAAGATCTCAACGGGATTTGCCTGGTTAAATAACGGTAAATAAATATTTGTATAAGTATGTATAAACATTATTTTGCAGTGAAAAAATACTAATGCATTACCATATAAATAAAATACAGAGATATATTCTCTTAAACAAATTTTTAACTCATAAGATTTAAAATTAATATATCAAAACAACTAGTTTGTGCATTGGGACAGTTAATTTTTATATCATTGGCTGTGTTGAAATTAATATGAATGATTAAATTAAATATATTAAATCAGTAAAATAATAACAATAATACAATTATATATAATTGAGCACAATTCCTACTTTGCAGAAATTAGTTGCTCAGTGTTTATCCTGTTTATTGACTGACGTTCTATTCGCCGAGTTTCCGTGAACGCACCACGGATCTACAGGAAGTAAGCTGTTGGAGTGATTTCTGTTTCTTCCAGGCGGCGATGTAGCGATCATAAATAGCTAAAACAAGGTACAACCGCTGCCATTAGACTCATACCACGCTGCTAACACGATTATGATTTCTTAATCATTTTGTCAGCATCGTATTTAATGAGATAACGAGATCGCGGTGGACAGCTAAAGCTAAAAAAAACAAGGTAAGGTCAACTGTTGGAAACATCCCACTAGCAACAACAAGACTCATCGGGCTAAGTAAGTTAGCTCAATGTTTTTAGGTAAAAAGTTTTTGTGATGGTAGGTTGTTACCTCTGAGTTTTCAGTTTGTATTACTTATTTATTTTATAGGCCTTTCAAGTATTAAAACATCTGATGGAAGCGGCGTGTGCGCGCGCTTGTAGAGGGCTAGCCTAAGTTCATGCTAAGTGCAATCATTTATCATGATATAAGGCAGCAGCTGTAGTACTTTACATGCATTTAAATCAATGAAATACTGCAGCAACCTTAAAGCAAGTTGCAGACTGTATATTTGAACAAAGTGCATAAAGGTGTGTGTTGCAATGTGATTAAAAAAGTTGCAAATTTCTTCTCATATCAATGGTTAATGTGTCCTTAAATTAAACATTTGCATGCAAACTGTTGCCAACATTTGTTTGTTTCTAACAGCTGTTTAGTATAAAAAATTTTGGACAATTTTATTGTGTTATGTTCGCTCATATTTAAGTAAAGTATGCATTGAGTGCGTACCCGCATTTTAGAACTGCATAACAATGGGCCTCATGCAAGAACCGTTCGTACGAACAGATTTGTTCTTTAGTTGTGCGTACGAGTGATTTAGGAGAGCTTATCATTCACCAATTTTCTCGTATTGTAAGATTTTCTTCAGATACAAACAAAATTCACGAGTGGTCCAGACCTGTCATATATTTTACCTGCAGCCTGCTGCTATCCAGATGGATTTTATTCACTAATAACTTTATATTTCATTAGTTTGAAGGTATTTATAGTGGAATTTTTTTCTTTTTATTTCATTTAATCATTTAAAACAAACAAAATTCAACCATAACACAAACACAATGTCATTCAAATTTTCTCAATTCAAATTTTTATGCATTTGCAGTTACAGACCACACAATATGTAGTGTTCATTTCATTTATTTATTTATTTTTATTTATTTATTTATTTATTTATTTATTTATTTATTTATTTATTTTTGGCACATTTCTGTTTGCCCAGTTTTGTAACATCTGTACAAAAATAAACATTTGAATTCCACTAATGACTTGGCTCGTTGAGCATGACAGCTTTCCAGTCCTTTCTGAAAGTAGACATTTTTCTTTCATTGTGTTACACACTTGTGTTGTGATCGGTTTCATCTTGTTTACTCTTCACAGCTGTGTAGCATGCTGGACGTGGGGAAGTGGCCAGTGTTTGCACTCCTTCCTCCCGAGGAACTACGGCTTATCCGGCAGGCTTGTGTGTTTGGCAGCGCTGCAAACGAAGCTCTTTATGTCACAGTTAATGATGAGGTAACATTTAGGCGTCAAGCGAGGGCGCCTTAATCCTTTCATTTGGAACTGAGCAGTGCTGCTAGACTCTGCTGACCTAATCTACTTTCATAGTATTGATTCGATCGTTTTTCTGTTTGGAAGCGAACGAGAAGTGCTTCAGGCTTCTCACTCTCTGATGGGCATAACAGGCAGCTCTTGACGACGAGATAAGGAGATAGAATGAGACTATCTTTAGCCATACTGACCTAATACCCCGGCACGTACTATAATTATCCTGTGGACTAGTACCGTGCATGCCTCGTTTCTGCATCCATGCGCATTTGTTTGTCTCTGTGGCCCAAACAGATGATGTTTTGGAGCAGACATTTGGAAATTTTATTGTGAATTTGGCTTAAAGTCATTGTAAAATCCATATGGAGCGATACAGTCCTTCAGATATGACAAAGCTTGATGTCATAGCTTTCAACTTTTTAACTTAAATAATGATATTGCAAGGATTTTTTTCTTACAAATGTTGCAATTGTTTCATAAGCATGAATAAGAAGAGAGGACTGCGGTTTATTCCAGATAAAATATCTATCCAAACGTCTGTGTGGTGATAATAAGCACTGATGCTTTACATTTATGTTTCATATATTAGTGGTTTTTGACCTGGGACATTTGGTGTTTGCAGGTCTTTGCTTTAGGCACCAACTGCAGTGGCTGTTTGGGACTTGGAGACCTTCAAAGCACCATTGAGCCACGCAGGATTGATGTGTTGTGTGGAAAGAAGATTGTGTCCCTAAGCTATGGAACTGGACCTCATGTGGTTATCGCCACAGCAGGTAATCAGTTCAGAATGTAGACGTTCAGCAAATCTTTCTTTCTTTTTTTTTTTTTTTTTACTTCGGGGTGAAGTTTTTACAGTAGGCAGAGGAGGGGAGCCTCATACAAATCAAACAGCAGAGGGCTGCGCAGTAGAAACAATATGACGTTATCCTACGGTAGAAATTTGCCCTCTACTGTCCTGTTGTCAGTTACATCTAGGGATGCACGATATATCAGCATTAATATCAGTATTGGCCTACATTGGTCATTTTTTAGAATATTGTTATCGGTCCGATATGTAATGTTCATTTACACTACAGCAGAAATGCCGGGTTTGATTATGATTACAGTTTTCTGCTGAATAAATGCTCTAAAAATTACATTAACTTTGCTTTTTATGAAAAGTTTATACCGCAATATCATTACCGTGAAGGGATTCAATTTATACCGTGATATGAATTTGAGGTCATACCGTCCAGCCCTAAAACAGCACATTTTATTTAGTAATTTCTGCTCTGATCCAGTACCTAATAACCTCCTAGATTCATGTACTGTTTAAGTATGGAGGGATGTACCTCAAAAGTTAAATATTCTATGTACTTACATTCTTTACATCATTATTAACATGGGAAAATGCATTTGTTTCTACTCCAGCTGCTGTTGTTTGTAGTGCTGCTGATAATAAATTATCTTAGTTTATTTCAACATGTTTCAGATTAGGGCTGCATGATATTAGGAAAACCTGCGATGTGCGATAACACTGCTTAATATTGCGATGACAATTTGACTTGCGATAAATGAATAAATACCAGGGGTCGACATAAGCGCTGTTTAGGTTGTCCGAGACAACCTATTTTCGTTTCGGACAACTAGATCCCGCCT
>JAUBOC010000077.1:4547449-4557985 GCA_032275365.1 Anablepsoides cearensis
AATACTAGAAATACAACCCTAAAAATCCTCCATACAGTGTGTGTGGGGGTGGGGGGGGGGGCATTATTCTTGAGGTTATTAATTATTGTATTTTTAATGTTTTTTAAGTTAAAAAAAATGATTGTATTATACATGAATAAATGCAGTAGTTTATCTATTCACATATTTGAGCATTTCTTATTGTGATTCTAATTATTTTTATAGGTTCAAGTATAAAATCAAACAATTATTCTGAACTAATCAAATGATGCAGTTTGAAACAGTTCACTCCTGTAGTTTTTTTAAGATATATCTGCAGTTTTGAAATGCTGGTTTGCACTCAGTGTAAACACAGCACCTTTATCTTAATACTCATATTAATAAATATCAATATGCAATAAAGTTTGATTAATTGATTGATAAAAACGTTTTATTCAGAGGTTTATGTTTGAGCATATACTTGTCTTTTATTATTTTATATAAAGTTTTGTTCTCATCAGTAGCTGCAGCACCATCTAGTGGTAAAAATCCTTCACTGTGTAGAAGTAAAACTCTAATCGAGTCAAATCAAGTCTCATTTATTTATAAAGCAGATTTCAAAAACAACAGGTTGTTACCTCACAGGACAAAGGGCCGGATGGAGGGTTTGTTGGGTCTCTTTAAAGCATGAAAGACAAACAACCTAAAGGACTGAGCATGTTTAGTCTACTTTGATATCAAAGAGGAAATGAACTTCAAAAAAAACCACAGGCCCAGTTTAGTGTTTCCTGCTTTCTCAAACTCAATCTTCCAAAATGACCTTCAGCCTTCAGAGAAATCTATCACTGATGTTCTGTTTAAATCAAGCTAAACTCTTTAGTGTTTTTGTTTTGGCTGCTTCCTTCTTCAGAGGTTCCCACTGTCAGGTTGTTTAACACCTCCTGGGCTCGAACCTGAAAACCTCAGGGTTACAGACCCACTGAGTCATCAAAAATAAGTTATATCACCAAATAACCTTTTTACAGCATAAAACTCTCTTTTTTGGCAAAATGTTAGTGTGTTTTTATGAACGTGAAGAACAATAAAGTCAGCAGTCTGAGTGTCGGTTAGTGTTCCAAACACATTTTCTCAATCTCATCCATCCAGTCAGAAGACGAGTCTTCCTCAAAGTCCCTGTGAGGAGAGAGATGATGCCTTTTAATCAGGTTTCCATGCAAAAGGTCAGAAACACAAATTAGACAAAGCCCAGCAACATTCCACACATTCAGCTGCTCCTGATCTTCTCTCCACACACATTAAGTGGGTTTATTTTACCAGGTGCTGATTCGCAGCTAAACTAAGGAATAACTGAAAAGTCTTTTTTTTTTTTTTTTTTCGTTATTTTAGCTAAAAAAACAAAAATGTGTTCACGTTACTGCTCAGTCAGAGCGGCTCTGGACCGGATTCCTAAAAACCAGATCAAACTGAAATCAACAGGAATGAGAGGAAATCGTGAATGAAGAAATGTTGGACCTGGTGATGTGAAAATAAAACCTTATTGAGGCAGAGTGATGCTACAGGTTCAGTCAAATGACTGAACACATTTCTAAAGGTTTGTTTTAAATGAAATGTTCTGTAAATGCTGAGCTGACTAACAGGGTTTATTTAGAACAACGAAGCAGAATGAGTGGATTTATCATCACTGCATGTTGGCAACATAACAAATAAAATGACTCATGTAGAAATCAATAAAAACTATTAGTAATAATAATATATTAGAGTAATATTTTTTTATTATTGAACTGGTTAGCAGATATTAGCTTCTGTAGCAAATAATTTGTTGAAGAAATATGAAAAAGTATAATGTGTATTTATACAAATTGTTGCTCAAGGAGTTGATGTTTTTGTAATTTGTAGATGTTTTTTTAAAAGGGGCAGATATAAGATTTTTTTTCTTTCTGCTACCTTTTATTTAATTTGATTTGTATTTTTCATTGTAAATAGAATTGATTTTGTTTTTAAATAAACAAAACTTGAAATAAATAAAAATATAGTTCTATACAAAGTGTAGCACCCTGCTGAATTATGCTACAATTTAGCACAAATTATTCAATATTATAAGCTGCCTCTAATTTAAAATAATATTTAAAATAATATTTAACTATTTTTATGTTCTATTAGACAAACAGACCTATTGAGAAGATGGTTAGCCATTAGTTTCATCTTATAACGAGTATAAAGTGAACACTATAGTATATATTATATGTATATTTATTATTATCATTTATGACAGGTAAGAAGTAATAAATATAATTTATTACTATATGAAGTCATATTTTTTCAACTAGCTAAAAAACGAAGTTATTGACTGACTTCAGGACATAAATTATAAATTTCTTGTATATACCGATCTGTTTTACATGATCATTGGTTGAAATTAGCATAAAAAGAATTATATTAAGTTATTCTAAACATATTACTAAAATACAGATCCAGTTGCTGTTGATCAAATAGTTTTTATGACGACTGTGAGCCAACGCCCTGTTTGATCGCCATTTTTGCTCCTACGTGTTGCCTCAGATGCTAACAGTGCAGAGCCAGGTGAGGCTCACTCTAGTGTTGTTTAACTCTATGTTCTGCAGCTGTTTTGGTGAACAGCTCAACACAAAACACACGTGTGTATATTCAGAACGACTCTCAGCTACTGACACGTCAGGTTTGAGTTCAGCATCTGTGAAACTGGACTGGGTTAAAGCTACTTAACGTGAATCAGCTGACACACAAACACGCAGACATGTGTGCACAAAGACACCAGCGGAAACCTCCCTGTCCACTTTCAGCAGTAGATATGGTGCTAAATATAGCAGTGAGTCTTACGTGTCGTCATCATCAGAGCGGGGCTGCAGTCTGTCCTCGTCTTCAGACACTTCGGGCTCGGGGCCGTCTGTGTCATCCCCCTGCGGCTGCGTGAGGGGCCCCTTCAGAGGGTTATCTGAGAGTGAAAACCACAGGGTGTTTAAGACGACATACTTTAAATATGCTCTTATACAGAACATCGTATAAAAATACCTCCTTTGTGAATCAAAAAGGTGCTAAAAGCTCTGTTCAGCTGGGCCTTCTCTAACAGGCTCAGAAGCCTCTCAGGAGGAGCCCTCTCCCATCGTTTCCTCTGCCTGCAGTCGTCTGGATCACCAGACACACCTGGACAGACACCCAATATTCATCCTTTGTTTTTCTTAAATCCTCTTTCATACGCGTCAGGAAATTAAAACCACGCCATCGTACTTCCACGGATAGAGCCGCTGTGCTGAGCCGACGCCACGCTGTCTGATGACATCAGGCTGGCGCCGGCTAACATCTGCAGCACGGCGGCGGGGGGCTCGCACGCCCATTGCATCCGAGGCACCGGCTCCGTGCTTCCATAAGAGCTTCTGGGTAAATCCACACCTGCACGAGGTACAATTTAGCTTTTTTTTTTTTTTTTTTACCAAAATCACTGTGACAACACTGTCGACCTTGACTCTACCTTCAGCGGTTGATGTTATTAAACTCTTCTCCCCCAGGAAATTAGCCACTTTCCTTCCCTCCTCTCTGTTCCATCCACCTAAACGCCTCCTCTCCTCCTCTGCCTCTGTGGGCTATAAAAGATGCAGAGAAGTGCAGTAAATAAATTTAAGAAATAAACGCAGTATGTTGTGTGTGAAGCAGTGAAATCCTTTGTGCTTTTTTTTTTTTTTTACCTGGGAGGGCAGATGCGAACGCAGGAGCTTGGAAACTCGGTGAGAGGTCAGGATGGTGCGCACCGACGGCCTGTCCTTTGGGTTCGTCTTGAACATGTGCTTGATCAAGTACTGCAGCTCGTAAGGCAGGTGGTCGGGGAGGGGAGGGTAGGCTCCCCGACACACCTTCAGAATCAGGCTCTTCCAGCTGGACGCCTGGAACTGGAGGCAGGAAGTGAAGTGTGAGGGTCTCAGAAACAACAAACCCAACTGCAGCATCCGAGCCACAGACAATCGACAGGTAACTGATTCACCTGACAAACTGTTATGCTGATGATCCTCTGATATATTTGTCCAATCATAAAAACCTGTATGACACTTTTACTTCTAAACTCAGAAAAAAACAGATGTGGGTTTTTGTGTTATTGTATGAGGACCAAAATTAAGACTATTGTGCAAACAGGAGCTGCTACATCCTTGTAGCAGGAAGTTGTATCTATTCCTAAGCCAACTATTGATCTGAATAATGACAGGTCAGCACCGCTAACTGAGAGGCCGGTGCTAGCAAATGAGACTATACATCTAACTTAGCATTGGAAAGGCTAGAGACTAGCATGGATAAGCTGACGTTAGCTTTGAAGAGGCTAGCGACTAGCATGGATAAGCTGACGTTAGCTTTGAAGAGGCTAGCAAATAGCATGGATAAGCTGACATTAGCTTTGAAGAGGCTAGCAAATAGCATGGATAAGCTGACGTTAGCTTTGAAGAGGCTAGCAAATAGCATGGATAAGTTGGCATTAGCATGTAAGAGGCTAGCAACTAGCATGGATAAACTGTCGTTAGGTGCGATTAGCAACTAGAATGTATAAGCTGGCGTTAGCTTTGAAGAGGCTAGCAAATAGCATGGATAAGTTGGCATTAGCATTGGAGAGGTTAGCGACTAGCATGGATAAGTTGGCATTAGCATTGGAGCGGCTAGCGACTAGCATGGATGAGCTCAAGCTAAAATAAAACTTTGTAGGTTAACCATTTTTGCTGATAAAGTTTTCTTTATTCAAAAAGTAGGTGAGCTGCTTATCCATGTGAGTCGCTAGCCACTCTAATGCCAACACCATACTAGTCGCTTACCCTCCGCAATTAAAAAGCATCACCAGGATCGGAGCGTACCGGGTGTTTCAGCGTGCAGAGCTCGTAGAGGACACAGCCCAGCGACCACACGTCGCTGCAGAACACACAAAATAGAAGCTTGTTATTCATCGTGTGCTGGCCCAATCACAGAAACACAAACTTCATGTATCACTCCACCACCACTGAGCCCAGACCTCCACACTGCTGATGGATGGATTTGAAGGGGACATATCATGCGAAATCCACTTTTTTATCCGTTAAATACACTTTATTGTGTACTTTGCGTCTGGAAGCTGGAGGGGGCGGGGCTTAAAGCTTCTTAAAGGAACAGAAACAAAACAAGCTACTCTGAGACCCATTAGAAATCGGGTGAAAAACAGGCTGGTAAAATTAAAATATGAAGGAATTCAGACCAAAGCATTGTAGTTCCACTTTATAAAGACCCAACTGAATGATTTAAATCTGAAAAAGAAGAGTTTAAAAGCATGATAAGTTTACTTTAACACTCAAACATTCAAGAGAGAACACATGGTGACGACTTTTTCAGTTTGAAGGTCTAGAGGAAAAGTATCGGAGTGTTTATAACTGTATAATTTAGGACTCTGCATAAAAGGCAAGAATAAAAAGCAAACAATCCATTAATTTTAAGGTTACACCAAGTCCATCATATAGACAAACGAGACAAACACTCCCACACACACCGTGGGATAATTCAGGGTCTGTTTGTAAATCTGCATCACCAAAAGTTACGATCACACTTCTCTCTGACTGTGTAGAACTCGAAGCTGAAATGTTTCAAAAGAACACGCTTTAAATTCTGTTTGAAAGTCAGAGACGCGACATCCTCCGCCTTAAATAAGGCAGGAACCAAGCAGCTTTTTGTCAAAGCAAACTACAGCAGTCTGAGTTTATATCTAGGTCAAAAAACATTCTGCAAAATATAAATAAGGGAAAGTAGCTGAATCCTGCCAGGTCCTCTGTTAGGATTAAAAAAATGAAGTATTTACACTGTTAACCCTTTCTGTTTGAAGCACCAGTCATCTTTATTTACACCTTGAGCTAAAAACCTTTACTTTTTATGTTATTTCCTGTACATTTTTATCTTTTCTGTTGATATTACATAAATATTTACAAAGTAAACAAAGCTATACTCATTATTACTGTCAACTAAATCTGCCTGTGAACTGTTCACTAGAACACTGTTGTTTTCTGTCCTCATTTTACTTCAATTGAAAAAGATTTCAAAAACACATTCTTTTATGCATTTATTTTTATCCTGACATGGTTTGTTTACCACGAGGAACAATCGGTGTACAGTTGTCGGGACGTACCTTTTGTTGTTGTACGGCTTGTTGTCCCAGATTTCTGGCGCCACGTAATACGGCGTCCCGACGTAGGCCTGAGCGTGAGCCCTGGAGCTGCAACAAAGTCACACGTCAAAGTTAAAAGCCACCGACAGGAAGCGCAGCTCTGAGGAGTTGGTGCGCTCCCCTCTACATGCACCTGTTCAGAACACAAGCGGAGCCAAAGTCCCCGAGCTTCACGGAGCCGTCATCCGTCAGGAAAATGTTCTGGGTGAGGGAACGAGAGAGCGAGGGAGATAATTTAATATGAGGAAAAGCATATAAGAGCAGCCAACTACAGCAAAAATGATAGGTATAAGTGAGAGATCATTCAACCAGGCAGGAAACTAAATTAGAGACTTCCTCACAGAAATAAATCTGACCAGCTACAAGAAAAGTGTCTTGGCTTCTGAGTGTGTTTTAATAGGAAACAATTATGTAAGTAAAGGTAACGATTATGTTAATACAACGGTTTAAAAAAACTAAAAGTCATAGCACCCTTCTCCTGAATGAGTTGAACAATTAGTAATGAATGGGTAAAACAGCACAAAGAACAGGAAGTGATGCCTAAAAATGTACAGGAAATAGAAAATAAAACAGTAAACAACAGTGTGAATGCTCTATCACTTACAAATTCAAATTATTTAGCTCACTTTTACAAATTGATAACATTTTTCCACAAAAAAAAATTATTTTTTTTAGCTCACCGTTTTTCCATTTTGATCATTTTTACTAAATATTAAATTTAAATGTAAAAAAATATATATGAATATAAAATCCAAACAGTGACGGTTGCATTTAAGTATTTCGTAATGGAACGCAGCCTGTGGCAGCCCGATCCGTACTGGAATCACGATCCAGACCGTCCTGGAAGCCGTGTTTTTAGCATGTAGCATTTTGCTAAACTGATTCGATTTCAGTTTTTCATCACCTGTAAAGTTTCATAGAAAAGGCAACGTTTGCAACAGCTGTGGAATTTTATTCCAGGAAGAAAACAAAACAAAGATGAGTCTAGAAAATAGTTAGCAAGTTATTATAAATAAATATGTATGCCTCGTAAATCTATATTTTATTAATCAAAATGTATATAATATTAAAACTGTTTTCAGAGTATAATTTAACACACCTTTATAATTAAGTATAGAAATGAATATTTTCAGTATTTTTTTTTTCTAAATCAAGCACATTCCAGAAGTCTATCATTTAGAGCACGAGCAAATGAGCTGAGATTATGGATCGTGCTACCGGGACGGATTGGGCAGCCACAGAGCCTTTGCCATTAGTGCTCAACCCTTGTTATGACATCATCATCCTGCGACGATAGGAACCACTAACGCTGCTAAAGCTTTCCTACAATACATCAAACCTGTGGTTGTGGACGGTGTCCGAGCTGCACTTCAAGTACCGTCCATTTTTGTTTTCAATGAACACATTTTAAAATTTAGACTTTAAACACCATCGTCATTAGCATTCGAAGCGTTAGCAGCGGTTAGCATTGACATTAGTCGCAGGATGGTGACATCATCCTGCTTAGCTGGAGTGGATCACCAACAGCAAAGGCTGCGTTCCATTCTGAAATACTTTAACATTTAAGATGTAACTGTTAGATTTAGGATTTAATATTTATATGTATTTTTTTAACATTAAATTTAACATTTAGTAAAATGACCAAAATGTAAGAACAGTGAGATAAAAAATACTATAGAGAAAACTTTTTAACTCAGAAAGAGCTAAACAATGACATTGAGTTAGTGATATTTATTAACATTTTATTTTACACTCGGCGCTCAGTACTTGTGTATTAGCACCACTATTAATGACAAATATCCATTAGATCAGGGCTATGCAACTGGTGGCCCGCGGGCCACATCAGGCTCACTAGAGACCAAAATGCGGCCCACCAATTGGTTCATTATCTCTTCAGCACAAAATCCTGGATTTCTACTTTAATTAATACAAGTTCTTTAAGTTAAACATAGACATATGTGGTATCTACAGAAATGTTTGAATCTTGGCTAAAACCTGGTAATAAAAAACATTTCTATGAAAACCCAAGACAGTTAAAGCTACAAGCAGTAGAAGATAAGAGTAAGATAAGTAAAAGTAAAATTGGTTTTAAAATGTGGCAAGTTAAATAATGTCAAAATAATATTTGTGTCAATTAGGAGACATGATGTGTTTTCTTTATATAATGTTTTATTATCACTTCTTTTATTAAATAGGGTTCTGTGTGTTGTATCCATGATTAAATGTAGCAAAATGAACTATTTCAAAGGTAACAAACCTTTGTAATACTTGGTTTATTTACATAATGATTTTATTGTTGGATGTTCGGCCCCTGAGTAACTGTGGCCCCTTGAGCAGTTTAGTTGAATAGCCCTGCATTAGGTAAATAGACAGATTCAGTATAAACTACGTTACCTTGGACTTCAAATCTCTGTGTAAAACTCTCTTATCGTGGATATGCTGCGCTCCTGCACACATCTGAGCAAACCACTTCAAGATCTGACAAAAAGAAACAAATTTTTTTTATTAATTAATATGAAACCAAACGGTGAACACATAACAGTGAAATTAGCTGCACATGTGTACATTTTCAACCCCAAACTGGCTGTTTTTCTGTCGCTGAATCCTCTGAAGCAGATCTCCTCCGCTGCAGTACTCCATAAAGATGCACAGGAGCCCATCGGCTGAACAAACACAAACACATTTCCTATTCAGCAGTTCAAACACTACTAACTGTATCTGACAAATATATCTTGTAATAGGGTTTAAAGGCGGAGGCGTTGTGTTGAGAGATTACCTTCAAATGCCTCTCTGAAGGCCACGATATTAGGATGCTTCATTTTGGACAGCAGGATGGCCTCTCGTCTCGCCTCCTCCAACTTGGACTGGTTCTATAAAAAAATAATCAAATGAATGCTTTAATGTGTTTACAGTCATAAAAACAGACAGCCTCAGTGTGTGGGCAGCTGGTAGGTATGTTAGTCACACAGCACATCAGTTTGTTTCAGGTTTATTGCATATAATATCCTATAAACACTGAGGTTTTTCTATTTATAACTTCTCAACACAGGTGAGGACAAATCTAATCATGTAGGCTAAATAACCCAGCTGTTTCGGTTTGAACGTACCTTTGGCAGCTGAATTTCCTTGAGCACATATTTTTCCTGAGTGCTTTTACATTTTACTAACAAAGCTCTGCCGAAAGACCCTTCCCCAATGACCCTCAGGTGGGAGTACCTCTCCATCCAGCTTCTTTACAAACAGAACTACAAATAAATAAACAGATAAATACACTCATCAGCTAATTCTAACATAAAACTTTGTTATTTTACTGTTTGTTTCATTACACTCCTCTTCTCTTATACAGCTAACAGTAAATCCTCGTGTCGTTTGTTTGATCGCTGTACTTCCTTGTTATTGAATGACGTAGGAGGACGCAGTTGCGCCGCGCAGCCGCAAGAGGGCGCCAGACCACAACTTCAAATTCAAGTTCATCGATTTCAGATTGTTCTAATAGCCTCCTGACTACCAGTAGTTCAAATTTGTGCTCTGTAGAGGACATTGTTAACCTGAATATCTCTCACCAACTTCATACCACCGAATCAACTCATTTTGGTATCTTCAGAGGACATTTAGTGCTTTTCAATGATACCTAATTTGTAGGGGTGGGGATTTGGTACCTTTCTCTTCCTGATTCAGGAAAATGGTGTCCCTCAGTGAATTTTGACTTGAAATGACAATTTTTTTTTTACATTTTATGTAAATCTCTAACACATTAAAACGCTGTCTTTACTTTATTTTTGTATAATATTTAATCATTTAAAAATGTCTTCCATACTAGACATTAGTAGTTATTTCCTTTATTTTATCCTGTTTTTTAAAGATAAGAAAGGGAGTCATTCTCAGAAGTAGAGACACTTTTACTTCAAATTGTTGAAGAAAACTCAGATACTGATGTATAATTAGTGCTGACAGTCTGAGTCTGTCTAGAACAAGAAAATTATGCCTTTATAAACAAATGGTTCCACTTACTGGTCTATACCTGGTGTGCCAAAATGTACCGGGCAAACCATACCCAACTGGACTGAAGGTGTTTGTCTATTCTGCATCAGTTGAGGAGGACACTATGATACAATCATCTTCCAGGATTGTGGATAAAACACTTTCATCAAGGTGTTGCAGATCTGACTGCAAAAGTAAATAAAGAGGATTACTTTTTAAAGTATCTTACCAAATAAGCACAACAAAGCAAAAAAGAAAAAAAAAGTGATGATTGACAGTTATACAGATGTTAAACTCAATCTTATTTGGACTTTGTGTTTTTTTCTTTGGGATTAATTGATGGCCATGAAGGTTCAGGACATGTGATATCTCAAAAATAAAAACCTATGTTTAGAAAAATA
>JAUBOC010000077.1:4605120-4619795 GCA_032275365.1 Anablepsoides cearensis
ATAACTAAAGTATCAAAGTATCGATATTATGATTTTAGTATCGATTCTAGAGCATAAAGTTCTGGTATCGGTAGTATTGATATTTCAGTATCGATCTGCACATCACTATTAAATGGTATTGAAATTGTATTGAACAGTTTATCTCTGTCATTTCTGTCCAATGGGAGCAATGACCGTTTATAAATTATAGTTTACACGCAAAAAAGCTTCTCTTCTAGTCCGGACAAAACAAGTGGACCAAAGAACTTTCCTGGTGTGAAACACCCTTACTGCCGTCTTGACTGTGCAGTTAGGAAGTTATTTCAAATCTTAAGCACCTCTAATCATGAGCAAACAAAGAAATTATGGCAATGTTATATTTGCTTTGAAAATTTAGACAAGAAAAAAATGTTAAACATGCAAAACTGAGGTTGACAAACTCCTAAAGACTTGCAGATGGAATTGCACAACGTATTGAGGTACAGGGGATACATGATGAAAGTTACAAAACCTGAGGCCATATTTCTAACCCTCTGCTAAATATTGATTCTGTGTGAGACCACTGGCCTCAACGTGATGACTTCATTCGTGTTTTGAAAGGTTTCTACATTAAATGTTCGTCCTGATAAACAGCAGCGAGCTGCTACGTGAGCCTCACACGCAAGCTGAATCTAAATCATTTAAAGAAAATCACACTAGCTGGATGTGAACTCTCGAGTCGAGTAGTTGCAGGTGGGGTGAGAATGAGCTGTAAAAAAAAAAAAAAAAAGCTATACGTGAAAATTTTCCATCGCTTTTCCCGCTCTTGCATCTGTTTTAGGAAAACACGACAAACCCTGACGTAACGCGTAGTGAACAATAGAGGCGTTCATTCAGCGCAACGTTTGTCTAATAAATAATGATGTTTGACAGAACCGAGTCCTGGCCGAGATTCCTCTCACGCTGCTTCACACAACACGGACCAAACCCCTTCACACGTTTATCCATTCCAAACACATGGTTTTAATCATGCAGCGCAGCAGTCATGCTCCAGGAGGCAGTGGATCATATGATCCACAGTTTATAGCGCAGGCACAGAGACGAAAGAAAATCAATAGCTTCCTAAGTCCTTCGGAGACTGCCTCTTTCACTAAGATGTCTCAAAGTAAAACAAACAAACAAACAAACAAAAGACATGAAATATGTGAAAACAATGAGTTGAAAGAATTACTGCTCAGCTCACAATGAACTGACAGTAAAGAACGTTTAATTAAGTTGATTTTCTTATGAAGCCACACAGAGGCAAAAAAGTCTTTAACATGTTTAATACACTGACTGGAAACTCATTATAACAAGGATTGATTTTTTTTTCTTCCTTTTATTTGCAGCAAAAGAAAAATACCAGTAGCTGAGTGCAGGTTATCTCACATTTTTGTAAATATTTTATTATATCTTTTCATGGGACAACAATGAAGATGTGACACTTTGATACAATGTAAAGGGGTCAGAATACAGCTTGTATAACAGGATGAACTAGATGTTCTCTCAAAATAACTCAACACACAGACATTAATGTGTAAACTGGCAACAAAAGCGAGGACTCTACTATCCCAACACGTTCAATAATAATGGAAAATATGTTTGATATAATATTGATCATTTCACTGGTAATTGATAATTTAACTGCTAATGGTTGATACCTTTCTGATCAAATACACTGGGATCTTTCAGCTAAACATCACTGGGAAAGATTCCCTTTCAAAATAAAAGCTTCAAGCTGTTAATGGACAACAAATGTTTGCTAAAAAAAATCTGGTTTTATTCGTCTGAGTACAGCAAGCATTTTCAACAAAAATCCTGATTTTATTGATCAGAATTGACTAAATTGGGTTATTTTCTTTCAATAAGGGAAACCTGCAAAACACTTTTAAAGTTCTGGATCTAGATTAAGCTATGCATCAATTTCCAGCAATAAATATGACTACTTTATTTGTTTAATTAAAGTATTCAATGCTTAGTTTATTGTTGAGCAGATAAAGGAAAAATATTTAAAGTCCTTCTGGCTTTAAGATTTTGGCCCATAGGACAAAATGTTTGGACACCCCTGCTGTAGATATTAGCTTGACAAAACCAAACATTCCTGCTTGAGTCAATAATTGTGAAGTATATTCTGTAAAATAGCACAAAATAAGCAGAAGTTGTTTGCAATAAAGTATGTCTAGAAGCAAGTATAAGCTGGAAAACAAGTTTAAGACAGTAAATACATCTAACGTCTGCCTCTCTTCTGTCTGTGTGAATAATAAAGCTCAGCTACTTACTCTAAATGTTTAGTGGAGTTCTCTAAGACTTCAGGTTGGAAAGGATTAAATTACATCCATGTCTCACATTAAGATGAAAATGATCAGTGAGCTCCCTCAGTTACTCAGGTTACTTTCAAACCTCAGCTTTTTCTCAGCGAAGCCTCATGAAGTTTCATTATAAACTTGCATCAGTATTCATGAATGGGAGCAACTCTCCTCAGAAGCTTAAAAGATAAAAATTTGGGGTCCGCAACACTAATGATGTGGTGGAGATCAGCTTTATGGGATAAACTGCGCAATTTCACACCCAAAATGAACTCGGCTAATATCCGGCAGTTGGACGGCGAGCAGGAAAGTTACTGTCGTATGTCCACAAATTTCCAATCAGTGTCCAAATATCACCTTCATAAACGTTCCCTGATTGGATCAGTTTATTGCTACACGACTGGACTGTCCAAGATCGCTGCCGACTGCATGTCCAAACTTTTATTTTTACGTTTTTTTTTTTCTATCTTGAATGTTGATTACTACAGCTTGTTTATGGCAGCCTCCTGGTGACTAAATAGCCTGCCAAGGGCTGTGGAGAGTGTACCAGTGGACATTTCAGAGCTAGTCAGCGTGATTGATTGAGCCATAAAGTGTTTGTCCATGGGGCTAACAGGACTTGGATAAAAGATTAGAAGTCTGGTGAGCGTTGATTAATGCTATAAGATATAACCTCTGGTCAGTGGTGCTGAAAGATTTATACAAAGAGGGTCTCGGCAGCAAGATATATCCACGCTCAATTGAAGTGATTTGAAGTCAGCGAGGATGAAACAATCACGGGGTATCCCCAAGACATGAGCTTAATCAAAACCAAGCTGCCACAACGTCATAACGAGGCAAACAAGTGTATTAACTGATAGATGAGGCAGGACAGACAGCAGCACAACACACCAGACTAAGTGATGGGAACTGGGGCAATCTGGGTGTCATATTTTTCTAAATAAAGTGTAATGTGATGATGGCAGGAGGAAGGAAAAAAAAATCTCTGCATATTTAAAGAGGACCTTGTCTGTGTCAAGCCCTGCCCCACCCCCTGGACTTAGGCTTCCTGATTAGTATTCAGTGAATTCATTAAGACACAATCGCTGGTGTCTGGGAACAGGGGAATTCTTGATGGAAGGGAGGTTGAGTTCAGCCCCCTGTGTAACTCTGCGCCGAGGAAAAACACCCCTTCCCCCAAACCTGAAGGTCACCCTGTCCTTAGCCTGCTACTGATCTGATGATTAGACGCACAGCAGTTTGGGGGTCTGGCTGTTCAGATCTGATTTGCACAGGCTGTGCTGTTGCCAGCAGGCATGGTCGGTTCATGAGGGCAGGTGGGAAAGAGAAAAATCAAAAATCAATGCCCCCAAAACAGCGCCTACTACTACTATTAATGATAATAATTTTGTTTTGTGAGGTTTTCCAGCTATTTTGATTCGTTTAAATAGAAGGTGATTCATTCTGCATCCGTAATTAGATTTATCACGTCACCTTGTCAGACCTGTTCTGCAGGTTTTAGCTCCCTGACACGTCCGCTACCAACGCTGGGGCTCATGTCAGCCTATCAAATGCAGCAATGGTGCGCTGTATAACCTGCAGTGTCCTAAGGTGCAGACTTTTTATTAAAAGAGTTCATTTTATAAAACTGAAATCGTGATAAATTATCAATCAAGCAGGTTACAAGATACAGCGGGGCAATCCAACTGTTGGCCCGCGGGCCACATCCGGCCTGTGGGTGACTTCTGTCCGGCCCGCAAATAAATTCAAAATCAATGTTTGGTTTGCTAATCAATAAGCAACGTTTGGGCATTTTTTTATCAGCTGAACTGATGAAAAGAAAAATACAGTCAAATTCCGTGATACTGGTATAATTGTTGAAAGTACCGTGATATAAAATTTGGGTCATACAGGCCAGCACTATTCTAACACATTCTCACTCCCAACTCAGCACATATTGACACTTTTCCATGGTTCCCTCTGCATCTTATCTTGACGCGTCGGGTGACCCCTTCAGGCCAGTTATTGACCAGGCATTTCCGGGTTCCCTCAGCGTCCGATTTTGATGTGTCGGGACGCAAAATATAGGAGTCTTTGAGTTGGGGTCTGTGGTTAATATTAGTTATCGGGCTTCAAAGTTAATTTTAGGTAGCGGGGTCAGGGATAGGACATCTAGGGCAGATATTAGAAATTTTAAGGGTTTGGGACATGTAGTTGACGTGAATTTCCTACAATTCTCTAAAAATGTTTAATTTTAGGTACTAGGGTCAGGGACAGGATGGGACAGGGACAGGAGTGAATAAAGGTCATTTTAGGCTTTGCAGGGTTCCTACAGCGTTAAATTTAAGACTTTTTAATACATCTTTAATGCCACTTGAAATGAAATTTATGACCAATTTAACCAAAAACAGTTACAATTTTACAAGATTACATTTGGTAATTTATTTTAAAAAATAAAGGTTACCAATTATTTTAATATTTAAGATGAATTACAATCGCACTACTTGCAATGTTTTAACATTTTTAAGACCTCTAAAAACTTGATTTAAGACATTTTAAGGGTAATTAAGGCCTTATGTTTGGATTGATGAATTCAATGCCTTTTAGGACTTTTTAAGGATATGCAGGAACCCTGCTTTGGTACGATTAGTTTTTGTGCATTTTCTACACTTTCTGAAATTACGACAACGAATTCCGCCCCATCTCGTCAAGAACTGACGTTAGGGGGTACCTTCCGCATCAAAACCGCTTTATGGTTTATGATCACCATATCTTAGTATTTTTTAATTTCTAATGTTGCTTTATGAACCCCCACCCCTACCTTGACAATGCTGAGCTATCAAACCAGTTCAACTGAAAGAAAATAATTATCCTCAGCAAGGAAAATTAGCATCGGGGCAGGTCTCTGATACATCTTTGAATATTCAAAGAGAAACACAATAATTACAGATAGAGGGTTTTTGCCAAAAAATGCACATCCCTAGCTGCACAGACCTGAATTTACTGTGCTGGAGAAACGGTAACATCTGACTTTTCGACTGGCTGTCCCCACAGGTAATCACACGCAATCCATCACCAAGAGGGAGAGTTGTTGTTCGCTCTTCTAACACCGCCGTTCACACTTGTACAACCCAAACAAATACAAATGAGAGCAGGCGTCGCAACCTGCGGACCATCCATCCCTCAAACCTCAACACAACACCCCCCTCTCCACCAGCTCCTCAACAATTAAAATCAATGCTGAGACGAATGAACGGCAGAAAGCAGGAAGACACCAGGTGAGGAGGAGGGGGGACTATTTCAGCCTGCACCAGCAGTTCATACATTTGGGAGGTGGTGGCGCTTTGGATGCATCCCAGCGACCTGGTGATTAATCATTCCTCAGGGAAGCACTTACACATTTCAGCCAGATTAATAAAAAACACCAAAAAAAAAAACTTTCCCGCATGAGAGCTTCGCAATAATAAATCACAGGCGGTGCGTACAGCAAGGATCCAGCATAAAGTTTGGCTTTTGCACTCCGCTCGCTGCTGGGCTGTCAATCTTCAGAGTTTCCTTCATCCTGCCGTTATCACTTTGATAGACTGCACCCCCTTTTTATCACCTCGTATCTCCCCCAAATAAATTCAAATTGCGAGAGATTCACGGCGCAGAGGCGCGCACGCATCCTCCGTTTTACGCCTTTGTCTTCCATGTCAAGGGTTTGACGGCTGCACTTTAACTTTTAAACCTTATGCTAATTTCCGCGTGTTTGCAGTAAAGCTAATTACTGTGAAAAATATTAAAGGAAGCGTGTGAAGCGCTGCTTTGTAGTCTACAGCATATGGTGCATCCCTGAGAGAAATCTGTGCCATATCGTGAAGCTTCATTCTGGAGGAATCCTTTGATCCTCTGCTGTTTCTCACTCTCCGGGAGAGGAGCAAAACACAGCCAGGGCACAAAGAATCACGTTTTCCACACCGGGGGGGGGGCTGGAGAGGAAGGAAAATGAGGTGAATAGTCAGAAAGCCGTCCAGCCGCTGCAACACCCCCCCCCCAAACAGGAAACTGAGCTGCCGAAGCGAGCGTCAAATAAAACAAATTGCTAAAGCCTTCTGACACGTCGCGCGGTCTCTGAGTTGTCATGACATGAGTGGAAATTAAGTTGCCACAGACAGGGAATACCAAGAACTGATCACACTTGTCAGGAATAACGCTGACTTTGAAGGTAGCGCCGAGGTGTAAGTTATATGGTGTCAGAATGCTATATATTTATACTTCTCATCCAACCAAAATCAAATTCACTCTGTCCAGGAGACACAATTTATCAGGATAGTAATTTTTTTAATAATAACCTGGAATAAAATAGGAGAAACTTTCTACTTCTTACCCTTTCTAAAAATGTAAGGAGTAGAAAGTACAGATAATTGTGTAAAAATGTAATGAGTAAAAGTAAAAAGTACACTGAAAAATAATTACTCAAGTAAAGTACAGATAACCAAAGTTTCTACTTAAGTACAGTAACAAAGTATTTGTACTTAGTTACTTTACAACTCTGCGAGTTGGCCATTTTGAATTGAGTTAACTTCAAAGGATAATCAGTTGTAGATCCAGTGATTATGTTCTGAAAGCTTCATTCCAATGCATCCATTAGTTCATGAGATATTTTGCTAACAGACAGGATGTGTTGGGTCTAAACGTCTACATCAGGGCGATGCAACTGGCAGGCATTAGTTATTCAATGTAAAATCTACTCACTTTTGGCAGTCGCCCTAATTGTTCTTTCTTCTTTTCTCTCACGTTTAGCAGCAGATTCACTCTTATATTTTCACCTAAATCTCTTCTGAGATTCTACACGTTTGTTTACCAACAGTGTGGGTGATAATCTGTGTAGGTCAGGGCTGTTCAAATGGCGGTCCGCAGGCCACATCCGACCCGCGAGTGACCAAAATTCGGCCCGCCAATTCATTCATTCATTTCTAAAGTCCCAAAGTTTTCTACTTTAACTCCTATAAGTTCTTTTAGTTTTGACATAGTCGTGTGAAAGAAAGAAAAACAAGAAAGAAATACAAGAAATCTTGTATAAACATGCATGTTCACAACCACACACAAACAGGTGTTCAGTTCCTAAGGTTTCTGATCAGTCACTAAATGAATGTATGTGTAAATATTTATATGTATATATATCTATATATGTAAGTATGGGTATAAATATATAGATGCATGTATATTTTTCAGCAAGGTTCTAATTATTATTATTATTATATACATGTGCATTTTGTTGCTGTGTTTCTGTTTTCCCCGTTTTGTGCAGACAGATGTCGGATGTGTTGTCTTGTGTGTTCTTGGTGTTTATTACACATATCTTCCAATCCCTCTTTCAACCTTTCCCATTACATTTCTCCTTTCTCTTTTCTTTCTTTTTCTTCTTTATTATAGTTTAAAAAAGTCTGATGATGAAGAAACTAATATTCAGTTTTGGTTTCTACTGAAGTGGCTTAAAAAAGATAGATGTGTGAAAGTCAGAAACTTGACTAGAAGCTAGTAAAAAAACATTTCTATGAACTTCCAAGAACCTTAAAACTACAAACAATTGAAGATAAAACTATGAAAAATTGGTTTAAAAATTTGGCAAGTCAGAGATGTCAAACTATTTGTGTTAAATAGGAGGCAGAATGTGTTGTTTTTGTTTTTGATATTGCTTAATTATCACTACTTTTATAGGGTTCTGTATGTTGTATTCATGATAAAATGCAGCAAAATAAACTATTTCAAACATAACAGATCTTTGTAATACTTGGTTTATTTACATAATAACTTTAATTGGGCAAAACCATTATGATCTGCTTTAGTATTTCTGCTGTGGGTGAGAATGAATCCTGTGCTGGGTGCTTTCTGACACTAAGAGAAACTGATAAATTACTAACAGCAGCATCAATAATCACAACTGTAGCGGCACTTGAGAGAAAAGAAGCAGACAAACTTTTTATTGTTTTGAAAACACACCGAGGATCCATATAGAAATGATACCTTTTCTTATAGGAACAACTATATTGTCTATAAAGTCATAGATCACTATAAATATTTCTATTACTCACACGAGACCTCGATCAAAAAAAGAAAAGAAAAGAAAAGAAGTAAAACCAATACCAGGGCTGACTTGTGTGATGTTTCAACAGAAAAGAGCAACAAAAAGAAAGCGACGAGTTGCCGCGAGTGTAACCGTGTGACACGAAATCAGGGACATATTGCAAAGCTTTAAGGTAGCCATTACTGCTGAGAGGAGCAGGGATGGGATTAGAAGTACCCAGAGGGCACAGATGGCTCCGAAAAATCCTTGGAGCCGTTATGAAAAGGTCAGTCATAATACAAGGAGAGCCACCCACACCTACACTCAGCCACCCACTGAGAGACGTTTCAATCCTTCAGCGGTTCTCTCAACAACGCGCCGCCGTTCTTTTCAGGAGAGGAATGGAGAGGGGGGAACAGACAGGCCTGGAAAATGTAGACAAGGGGTGCGTTTGACTCGCAGTGTCACCGATGAGATCCCGACAAAAGGCTGAATTCAATAAGCAAGCACCTTGGAAAAAAAGGTTTTTATCAGACGTTTGAATAAGACAAGGAGTGAAAGACGAAGGATGCATTGAAGACACCAGAAACACACAGTTCTGTGCAGTTTTTCATGGCCACTTTTGACCTCGCCCGTTTGAATACACTCTTCCATTTGTCTCTGTTGTACTGTACAAACTTAAACAACTGCCAGGTGAATAGCCAAAAGGACACTTGATCCGTCCCTCCCGTTTTTTTTTTTTTTTTGTGCATGTTTATTTCCTGCCACCATACGGGTGCATCCTCCCCAGGCGCTGGCTCCTCCACAAACACCATATGGCAAGGCCAGCAAGGCAGGCAGCACTCCGCGAGGAAATGTCTCTGTTCAGGATGTTTTCTTTAAGGCATCCAATGTCACGTCTATTAAAAGCATCAAAAAAATAAATAAATCCACTTCCTGTCTAAGGTGACCTCAACATGTAAGCACACTACTGCTCAAACTAACGAGAACGTTTATGGACACGCCGGAGAGCTATTGGGTAAATTTTTCTTTTCTTTTTCAAACCTCTAAAACTCACGAGGGGTTGGGGAGATAACAACCGCTTTGTAAATGATTGCATCTTATTTAACGTCTCAGCACAATTTGCCCGAGCCCCCTGTTCAGACGTTAATGGGTTTTTAACACAGCAGCTTCACGTCCGAATGAAACCAACAGTTTGCTGAAACACCTTTTCATTATTTCCCCCTCCAGCACCAAAACGAACAAGAGAACGCTTTTATTAAAAGGCATTAAAGCTGCTGTTCTGTGTCTTAAAGTTATTAAACTCAACTGCTCCCATCCATCTCATTTGGTAGTATGATGAGGACGCTGAAACCACAGAACTTTTGTGTCTTATAGTGCGATGTTTGTGTAAGTTCTCAGTCAGCTTGATAATTCTAAGTAGTTCAGCCTGTTGAAGGCTTTAATAGTAGAAATAAACTGGAGCTTATGCACTTAAAATGCTGAAATACTGAATAAAAAAGAACAATCTCAATGCTTCAGTCATCTCACATAAAAAATACATCCTTACTGAAAATGTGCTTTGTATTAGAAATACAAAGCACTGTGAAAGAAGAGTTTATTAACGTTCTTTTGCACGACTCGTATTGTTGAAAGCTGAAAATGAAAAGACCAAAGTGGGACAAGTGAACAGAGACTTTATCCTCTAATGTGATACAGGAGTGAAGGAGGGCACTGTCCGTCAGCTGGAGCGCGGCGCGGCGTGCTTCACATTCTTGCTCGGCCCAAACGGAGCTAAAGTCGCGGCTTGGCGGTGAGAGGAGTTCATTTCAAAACACAGAAATTACAAGGTGCCCTCGCTGCACTATTTTTGATCCGTGCACGTTGAAACTGTCGCACATTACCTTGGAAACTCAAAACGCACTCTTGGCTCTCAGTCTCCTCTAAGAGAATATGTTTTTCTCCTTTCGTTAAATCTGACGAATAGTTTTATCCCGTTCTGGCACCACCGGTGTAACAATAAAATCAGTTTGTGGCAGGAAGTGTGGAACCAACACTGGAACTGAGGCTTCAAATAGATTAACCCCACCCTGCTGGCCAGACAGGCGAATGTAGCGTGTGCTATATAACGTGAAGATAAAAATGTTTATTGGTACCCTGTGATTACACGGCATGCCCTTGTTGCACAGATTCACTGCAAAGGTGTCGCCACATTTTTTTCTTTCCACAGGCGTCACAACAAGACAATTAAATAAATTTCTCCACATTTAGAAAAAGACTTCAATTCATCTATAATGAGTGAAATTCAATTTTCTGTGAAAATGCAGAGATAAAATCTGCTAAAGAGGATGTTATTGTTCAAAATATAAACAAGAACAACACTGACTAAAAGCTACAAGGAGCAAAACACTAGCTAAAAGGGTCTAGAAGTTGATTAAAAGCTACAAAAAGTAGCCTAAGTTTCAATTTAAAAGTAGCAAAGGACTAGCTAAAACTTAACTCTTGGGGAGTTAATAGGCTTCCCAAAAGGCTCACTAAGAACTAAAGTAGCAGAAAAGTAGCAAAAATTCAGCCAGAAGCTAAAAACAGCTTAAGATAAAAATAAGAAAACACTAGCTAAAAGAGTCTAGAAGTTAATTAAAAGCTAAAAGTAGTCTACAATTCTAGTTAAAAGTAGCAAAATTATAGATCTAAGGTCCAAAACTGAAGTAAAAAAATTATTTGCTAACTTAAAACTGGGGGCGGCTGTGGCGGAGTGGTTAGGGGAGTTGTCCTGGAACCGGAAGGTCGCCGGTTCGATCCCCCGTCTAGCTGCTTCGCTGTCTGCTTCACAGACACTTCACCCACCTTGCCTACTGATGGTGGTCAGAGGGTCAACAGTAGTTGATTTCTAGTTAAAATTAGCAAAACTCGGCTAAAAACTAAAGTAGAAAACATCGGCTAACAGCTAATAACAACAGTAAATGTCAAACTTAGCAAAATTCCAGCCTAAAGCTAAATGTAGAAAAAAGGTAGTTAAGTTATAAAAGCAAAAAACATATCATAAGAAAACAAAACTAGATCAGGTGTGCTGATGGAGATTTTAAAAACCAACAATGGGTTTGAAGGAGTTGAATAGATCTCAATGTTTCTATGGATAAAATATCAAATAAAGTTTATTGTATTTTACACAAACCAAAATTCACAGGACACATCTCCTGAATGTCCTGAACATTTTGATATGTAAATAGCCAAAATTGCAAGAAGTATTCAAATTAGCCTACGTTAAGCTGCAGAGGAAAAATAATAAATGAAGTAAAATCAGGAGAACAGAGTGAACAGTGAGTCAACATTCACACCAATGAAAAGGCATTTATCAAAAACTTGGAACAAGATGTGTTGAAAGTCCTGCCTTTCTGTAATTAATTCGCTCTGCCTGCATGCGATCCTCCCCTGAGCGCTCACAGTTTGCAGCGTGAAGATGTGAAGATGCAGGGTGTGATGGAGAGCCAGCACCACCCCTGACATCTGCGACAGATTACAAGGCGTAATGTGCCAGTGATAAACGTGTAAACACGAGGCGGTGATGAATTTGACACAGTTTTCCTGTGAAACACGGACTTTCCATTACACCTCTTATTACTGTCTCCTCCCCCTGATGGCTTAATTGATCCCCGTGGGCCAACAAAACAAAAAAAACCTGCCCCGAAAATGATGAAAATCTTTAGGAAAACTGAATTTTTTCCCCCTCTTGTTTATTGTTTAATTACAGCGTAACGAGGCACTGAGCCTGTCGTAATATCTCTCAGCCGTAAAGGCGGATGCAGCGTTTTATCACCCGAGTTAATTTTCATTGAATGCAAACTGTTGTTCCACAGTAAAGAGGCCGTGGAAACACGGTCGGCGGCCTGATGGCACGTCCCGCTGCCAGGCCTGCCTCTGCCGTGGTCCACGCCGAGCTGCACGCCTTCATGGTTGACTTGAGGGGAGAAATGCAAAGCATGGAGGCACAACACTCCTTTCAATCCACAGAGGCTGACCACAGCATCTGCTGCCGCTTATTATTTCTCTTGTCGACTTGTTTTCCGTCGTATTTATAGCGGGGGGGAAACTTGATTTAGATCTGCTCCATCTGGTGATTTGCTGTAGGGATGGATGCCACATCTTCCACTCTTTAGTGTACAACACTCCCCCTCGTCATCCCCCCCCCCCCACCACCACTAGTCCTTTTCTGCTTACTGGCTTTTATTTAAAGGAGATGGTAAGCGAGATAGCAGGGCGTCGCTCTTCTCTTTCTGTCTTCCTGACACCAGCTGCTGCACAGTTTATGATGCTATAGCTGGGAGAAAAAATGAGAAGGAGGGGGGGTAGAGAGAAAAAAAAAATCCCTCCCACTTTCTCTGGTGGTATGTAAAGATTCCACAGGCGGCCTCCAGAGCCCCCTTCCCTCCCCCAGTCTTGGATCCCATCAACCTTCGGCAGCCCATGAAAAGGAGGGGGGGGAGAACAGCGGAGGTAAAGGAGCGGCGGTTTGGAGCGTGGAGGAGGAAGCTTTTTAAGTACCATCTTAACTCTCTGTTCCGCAGGTTTTCAAAGATTTGAATCCATAAAGGTAGCGAGAGTGGGTGTTAGTTTCTTTCTCTTTTCTTATTTTAATGCACTCCACAGGAAAGGGAACATTCTCTTCTAATGAAATAACTCCATATAACAACACACAGGCATTACGTTCAAGAATAAAAACGTCCAAATAAAAGCTTCCTGTATATTTTTGACCACTTTGGCTGCCCAGGCACGAGCCTATTTCCTCTATAACTACATTTTATAGGGTATCATAATGCATCCTAATGGGAAGGAAAGTCATTGTAATGGACAAGTGGTAATGTGATATTCTGCCCATGATTGACAATCAGTTCAAATCTTTCTTTAAATGTTCTTATTTAATCTTCCTCTAATGCGTTTTTGACTTGAAGCAGAAAGAAAGGAAAGAAAAGAGATTAGGGAAAGGACGATGCAGAATCAGCTGCTAACTCAAAACGCCTCATTTCACGGGTTATTTTTCTGCAAAAGATGGGCAATTTTTAATCAAATGATCAACTGGCTTCAGTCGAAACAGCCTGCTTAACTGCTTTATGCCACATTTCGGGGCTGGCGTTTACTCAAGCTGTATTTGACTTCCACTGGAACGGAGCAAACGTGGACACTCTGCTTCTTTGTGGAGGGCAACACGTCGTTCGTTTAGCCACAACTGCAAGACTTTCTGAGTGTGCTCGCCAAAGAATACAAGTCGCCATAAGGCTGACCGTCTGTCTCCCGCACTTTAGTAGACTTTGAACGTTCTTAAACACTAGTAAAGCAAGGAAGTATTGATTTTCTACCATTTGATTTTCTTTACAAAGCGGAAAGCATTGTGGTTAATTTGAATTTTTACAGCTAAAACCAAACAAACAACCCGTTTAAACTGAATGTCTTTTGATTCTGTGTAAACTTAACCTTCTGGTGTTTTCTAAAAACTCAAGAGATACAGCAGAAAAACTGAAGGAGTTTTAAACTTAAAACCATCTTGTGCTGAGAAGGGACAAAGTTGTTTTGGTCAAACCGTGAAAAGAACAGCACATCTAATGTTATGTGACGTCATGAAAAGTTACACTTAAGGCCCCCACGTACTCGGGCGTACTTCGTCGCTCCGCGGAGGTCCGCGCGGACTCGAAGTGGTCATCCGCCGGACTGGTCCGCGCAGAGATCAATTTCTTAGGTCACACAATAATCTGCCCGCCGAGTTCATGTCGAACTCTTTTGGATCGGCACCAAGCAGATAAAATTGAGAATCTGTGTCATTTGTGGACGAAATGGAGTCAAAATTTGAAGTGTCTGATGGAGGTGATTAGAAAACTTTATGATACGTTAATGAAGGAATCTAAAGGCTTTCAGAGAGCAACAAATTCATGGGAGGAAATAGCTCAAATCCTGGGTAAGTAGTTATTTTCTTTTGTTGTTTAAAAGCTAAAATGTAAACTATCTCTTCTCTTTGACATCACGTCCGTGGACAATATACGCAGAGTCCGCACCGCACGGCTCATGAACTGCACACAGTGGGCCTGAGTACGTGGGAGCCTTAAGGCTGTGTCTCAATTCATGTGCTGCATCCTCATGAGCATTTGTCAGCCGCATACGTCACTGCCCTACGCCGAGTACTGTCCCAATTCAGAGGCTCCTCCTCCTGCGGCCGACAAGCTCTCGAAATCCAAGGATTCATCCGTGTATCCTCACCGGCCGAGGATTAGGGGTGTAACGATACATCGATCTATTTCGATATATCGATTTGAATGGTTCATGATTCAGCTATATCGTGGCAAAATGAAAATATCGATCTATATCGTCATCATATT